>WOVY01001436.1:755000-842500 GCA_013436015.1 Rhipicephalus annulatus
TGCAGTATTCCTAAATAAATAAAAAAATAAGACACATTGTCATTAAAGCTGCCTAACTTCACTTCCTTGATTAATAATGCTGATACTCAGTACACAGGAATAAAAGTAGAGTGCAGATCTGCTTAACTAACTACAAAAGTTTGTACAACTTTTTTCAAGTGATCACGGGCATCCATTTTCTTATATGAAAGAAAGGATACTACAAAAAAGCACAAACTTCTATCAAAACATCCACTAAGAGATGTTTATGTACCACACTGAGTTAAAAGTTAGGGGCGCCTGAAAGCTCAATGTACCTGAACCGGCAATTGTTGCCGTTGCATGCAAGGCATACCATTTGGGGCGGAAAGCTCTGCAAACCTTTGCAATGTTCCCCCTGTAAAGCTCCGCAAAACCTTTCCTGCTTCGACTGAGACAGCCATGTTCAAGATTACAACGCATAGGTTGCCGAGTTGGCAGCATCAAGGTAAGTTTTATATCCCCGAGGCTTCAAATATCAACGTTAAGACTAACGAACCTCGAAATAAGATGGAACGCCAGCTCTTCCTATTCCCTCACAAGCACAGGCGCCACCATAATCACTGTGTGGCGTGTCGTCTTATGAACGGAAGTCTTCTCTAATTCTGTGTTTTGTTTTCCTCGTAAGATATTAGCAGACACAGCGAGAGAAAGTGCTTTATATTTATAGTCACGCTGCTTGTCGGAATACCTTTGTAAAAAATTACCGGAAGTCCCAAACATTAATAGCTGTTTCTTGTTAGGCCACGTTTGTTTACTTTGTTAGACTAGAAGTGCGAAACAGATGTTAAACTTATAACGAAAGAGGAAAACGGAATAAATAAAAGAACATGGCAAAACTATGACTGACCGCCAGTTTAATTGAGCATGGTACAAAGTAGATTCTAAATCTCCTGGAAGGTAGCAGATTCAACCGGCAGTTATAGACCTATGCTGCTTTCATGACTTTGAAGTGCAACTTTGTGTGCGCGTGCTCTATTTTTACTCTCTCTTCACCTTTCAAACTCCCTGATCCATGCCTCCATTTTAAGGTGGTGTACCGGTTCTTCTTAAGTGGTTAAAATACCCGCTTGCCGCCTGTCCCTTCCTTCAACACTGAGGCAGATATTTTGCACATTTCTGGTCACGTCATTTCTGAATATTGCTATGTGCGTTATTTTGCATTTAAATAGCTTTTTTTTGCCTAGCATATTTAGCCTCGCCACGGTGGTCTAGTGGCTAAGGTACTCGGCTGCTGACCCGCAGGTAGCGGGGTAGAATCCCGGCAGCGGCGGCTGCATTTCCGATGGAGGCGGAAATGTTGTAGGCCCATGTGCTCAGATTTGGTTGCACGTTAAAGAACCCCAGGTAGTTGAAATTTCCAGAGCCCTTCACTACGGCGTCTCTCATAATCATATAATGATTTTGGGACGTCAAACCCCACAAATCAATAATTGCCTAGCATTTCTCACACGTCCCGACGATAGAGTGCCCGCTTAACATCCCCCGTCGGAAGTGCTGGTTGACGGTAACAATGGCGTGGCAGGTTGGTTTTCTCTGTGCATGATTGTCCATTTTGTTGTCTCAATCCTGCTCTCTTATTTCTCATGCAGCCCAGAGACATCAAATTCTACCTTACAGCCAACATGTTTTGGGACGTCGGTCAAATGACACCCTCGAAACTGGATCTTCAATGTTGGTCTCGTTTATCTATATTAAGAGGCTAGTATACATAGCCTTTTATTCACTTCCAATGTGAGTTTTTGTGGAAGTCCATATTTGGCAGGCTATAAATGAACACAGCTTGGATTTTGATTCACGCACGTGATATCCTATAAAATGATCGCGCTCAACTATATTTCTAGCTGTGCTTGAATGCAATTGGTTGATCTCAAATCAAGCTTTCGAAAAACTCACGGCAACGAAGGATACCCGTAGTTTATGGTGGTTGACATGGAACTTCGCCATGTATTGGCTAAAGTAAAAAAAAGCTGTATTTTTAAATCACTGCAGCAATTACTTACCGGTGTTGAGGTTGTAAAACAAACATGTCTACATTGCTTAAAATATTTAAATCTCAAGGAAGAAGGTAATATGGCCTTATGCTACCTAATAACTCGTCTTTCTATTCTACATACGTTGAATTCAGTTTTTCTATAGTTAGATGTAGAGAAAAGTTCCTCCAAAAATTCGTTATTCATAATATTAAAGACGTTTCTGAAGTTTATTATTAAATACTGCTCGTACAGAATTTTTTCTCCGTACTAATTCTCTTTTCTTTGTTTCACACTTACTTCAGTCAAAGCAACAGCTGCAAATACCGTTAACGCTGCATGGCCTCATATTGTGAAAATTATCAATGGTTGTCTAATAAAGGGTGCTGCAGTATTTTTCTCTCTTTTTTGTCTTTCTTACAGGAATTTAAACAGTACTTAGTCACTCATAGTAATAGCAGCTTTTAGAGAAGGTAAACAATGACACAAATTTTATTTTCTTTCGGAGGTAACTGGGTACTTTTAAAAATCTTATAGATTGATTAATCTGTGGGGTTTAACACCCCCAACACCACTATATTATTATTTGAGACGACGTAGTGTAGGGCTCCGGAAATTTTGACCCCCGGGGGTCAGTAACGTGCACCCAAATCTGAGTACATGGGCCGACAGCATTTTTGCCTTAATCGAAAATGCAGCCGCTACAGCCGGTATTCGATCCCACGACCTGCGGGTCAGCAGCCGAGAACCTCAGCCAGTAAACCACCATGGGGGGGCTACCTCCTAATATAGCTGCTATTTTACTTTTGTCGTATTATTTTTTTTGTCAAAGAGAATGTAGTGCCCCCGATGCGCTTGCTTTGTGTATGATAAAAGCAGTGCTACAAAAAGCATGAAGAAATCTTCGCCAATGACATTATTTTTTCATTGGTGGTGTATGAGCGTCCTTGAAATCAACGATGCTCACAGACATAATCGTACGTTATTTGTGGGAATAATCAATCTTAGCAAGAAAAAGAAATGATGGGCGGCACTCAGCTTCAAGCGAAGGAAAGCTACGGTGCACTAACGTTCAAAAAAGAATTCAAATTTAAAAAACGGAGATTGAGAAAATTGAAGAGAACTTGACGTCTGACAGTTGCTCCAAGAACAATCTTGACGAAAAATGAGACCACGATATTGATTTCGGGGGCTCAATGGTCGTAAGTCAAGTGAGCAAGCATCGTTCAAAACAAAGAAAATAAAAAAATGAGAGGCAAGGAAGGATGTTGTTTACGTCTTTTCAATGGTCACAATGCCTCAATGAACAATGATTCGTCTTTTTATTTTTCCTTCGGGTAAAATACTATTCAGTCGAAATTGTCAAAGCCCTTTCCCGAACCCGCCCTGAGTTCAGCAGGAGCCTAGTTTTTATTGACACTTTGTGGATGGTAGTATGCAGGCGGATAATATTGAACAGTAGTTAGAATAGGGTCGTTGTTTATTACACAAAGAGGAGAGCAACCTAATGGTGACTGAAATGTTCAGATGACTTGCGTGTTTTGAATCCTTCTTAACTGCTTGTCATATGAAAGTTTCGGGGAACGTTGGCACGCAGTGTATAGCTGCAGTGACGTGCTGATGTACGTGTCCTGTAGACGAAATGTGTGAAAAATGACTAAGAAATTGGCTTCAGCCAGTTGGAGAACAATTGTAATCGAACAGTCACCTAATTATACACATCGAGCAGCTACATAACGATGCAATAATGTTTTTTTTTGCCACCACCCTTCATGGCACGCAGACATGTGGACCATATACACTCCGCTTCCCTGTTGCGACTTTCCCGTAACTAATCATGAGTGGCGTTTGGGTGCATTGTAAAGTAGCAGCATCTTGTCTAGAACTACATATCAGTTTACATTTGGAGTTTTTGTATGCTGTTTCTTAGTATTCAAGAGGAATTGTTAATCTTCAAGGATGAAGGACAGCCTGCATTTCGGCCAATTACTTTCTTCTCTTCCAATCTTTATGTCTACTACTGATTCTAAATGATGTCATTTGTTTTCTGCACTACCCGCAACTCTCTTTTTCTAGGGTGGGAAACAAAACCAAATAGAAATCAAGCTGTCCCTGATGACGCGCGAATATTCTTGCGTCAGTAAAGAACTGCTCTTCCTAACATCGACTGCTCGATTAGAATGCACCTGTTTGATGGCACTGGCGTTGACTCTGTGAAAATCTTTTTTGAATATATATAATTGTAGATCGAGGCACGAAATGCCTAGAAATAAAGTGTCCCGATTTTCCAAGCCAGCAAACACGCTTCTGTGAATTGCACGCTTTCGTGTCTGTGCTGTTGTTCTATTCTCACCGAATAATTTCTGTGCACAGTGACCGAAAACTTCCAGACATGCGCAGTAATCAATGGAGCGATTCGAGTTGATAAAACAGCCCCACCAGCGGCTCACTTTTCCGGTGATTAGGGGAATTGTGGCGATTACTGCAAAGAATGGAGCTAGAAGTTTACAGGAAATAGATATTACGCAAGAACACGTCACCGGTAGTTGGCAGAGGCTGGGCATTCAGTCTCCACTTACCGTTTTATTTTCTGTGTACATTAAATGAGTTTCTCTTTGAATCATAATTACTGTATTTCGAAAATTTTCTACACATATTGTGCCCCGTGCTTTCCTTGGTAGTACCGTCCGTTAGCTTAATTAGGCAACGTATATCTAATAATAAAGTTTAAGAAGTGTGGAGGGCAAAAGCAAATTGAAATCAAACATTCCGATCACACAAACTTAATTTTCTGCACCTGTTGGAGATCAAAAGATGCTTTCAAAAACATAAAAAAAGTGTTCGATTCACGCGCTAAACACTTTTTTTCCGCGTAAAAATCGTCAAATTGCGAGTGGAGGGTTGGAATAACAGAACCAGGTAAAATGTATGAATAATTTAAAATCCTTTTGTGAAACCGCAATTGTTCAATTTCCCCAACTCTTCCATTTCAACATCAAAGAGTCTCTTTAGAATAATCCATGAAGCAATCTGCATTCCTTTTGAACGAACGTGTATGTGGAAACGCCAATAAGCCGTGCTGGATAAAACTGGAAAGAGACGTCATAATAAGACATTTCTCTGTTAGGTCGCTAAGGATGAAAGCGCTTTTCACTAATCCTTGTTAAGATCTTTTGCGCACGCAGTTTTTTTTTTCGCTTTAGTCGGTCTTAAGTCACTAAAAACTTAAACGGAAAGAGCACATAACCTACATCTACCTTATTAGTCCGCTGCCACAATAAAAAAACATCAAAAAAAGCTTTACCCTGAGAAACAGACGAACATAGGAAAGTTGTAATCGAATCGAGCCTGCTATTTTATGTAAGAAGAGGAAACAATAATATAAAAAGCCACAAGGTGGGTCTATAGTGAAGCCATCACAAACGAAATATGCTAGCAACAATATCGGATGTGCTTTACAGAATAAAAAAAGGTGATATTCTTCATTCTCCAATACGAGCGAAACATGCCTACAAAAAAATCAGTTGGCACTCAAGTAGTTTTAAGGTCAGTGAATATCAGTGGTACTTGTGTAGGCAAAACCAATAGTCGTGCCACGTGGAACCGCAGAATACGTGCTCCGAAAAGATTGTGTCGCAATAGTTCAACAATGTGAGCGAATGTAAAGGCGCCGTGAATTCTGGTGTAGAGATGAACGAGGAAAAGTGAGAGCATGACTAGAATAAAAAAAATGACGAGGCCATACGGGTGCCTCGCTTGGTTTTCGGTGTAAGCGCTGTTGAGAAAACCACTACACAGCTATCCCTTCGCAAGTATAGCCACGTAAATACCACCGATATGCCTGGTTAAATCCGAATGCACGCGGAATGCCGAACGAGAGTGAGAGAGAGAAGGAGCTTGCGTCTTTCGCTGTGGTAAGAAGAATGAGATATCATAAGAAAGCTTGTTAAGAGAGCATGAAAGTACGATTTTCGGAAGAACAACAGCCGATTTCGTTCGTATGCAAATGTTACTCATCCCAATTTGCATTTCCTTTCAGATCCTTAATTTTCGAAAAAAGTGCGGCTCTTCGTATACTTATTGCGTGATCGAGCGCAAAGACGATTTCTAAATGCCATCGCGACTAGATCGCGTGTTTGCGCGTCGGAGTGTTTCTAAGATGCGGTAATAGAAAATTCTTGGCGCCAACGTTTACACTGGCGGTGAGTTTGATAAAATAGGACATGCAAATAAGAATTATCAACAAAAAATGGGGGACCTTTCAGCTTAGCCTCGGAGAGTTCAACATAATACAGAAATCCTGTCCTTTAGTAAGTACTTCAACCACTCAGGCCATACTTTTTATTGTATGAAGTTAGTCTAGAAGTCAAAATTGTGTAATAATGCAATGTAATCTATGAAGTTTAAAGTTGCTTGTGTCAGTGAAGCTTTCGCATATGGCTGCACTCTGTGTAATGTGAAACATGCTCTAGACCAAGAGCAGTTATATGAGTGAAATCTTTCCGAACCTAATTGCTGTGCACCCACTACGTTGTCTCAACGGCATACGTGTAGTGACGACTGTACCTTTTGTAATTGATAGTCACCTTCAAACCACAACGTAGTTATGATAACCAGATGTTCTGTTGCCCGATGGCCATCTAAGCTTGTTCCATGCATTATTGCTGCAAGATTACATGTTGTGTTGCGAAGCAGTATACAACATAAGGTTTTGTCAAGTATGAAAGTTACTTTCCCAGCATTACCAAGGAGACGAAGTTATTTTTAATGTAGTCTAAACGACACGAGTGGCTGTGGGGTAGAGCACTTCCTTGCCATGCAAACAACCCGGGTTCGATTGTTCATCGGAGATGGAAGTTTCTCATTTTTTTCAATTTGTTAGCTTCTTTCACTTTTTTTTGGTCACGCACATGATGATTGTTGGCTCACAACCAACAACGCCGGCACTGACACTGACAGCAACACCGAAGTTTCTGCGAAACAAGCGCTTTAACGCTATCGCGTTATAAAAAAGTTAACTTCCACACTATCCGTAAATTGCATTAGCATATAAAAACGCTGAGGTTAAGTGCTATTCTTGTCGGGCGTGCTGTGGGGTGTTCGCTCACTGGTGCATTATTAGCGCATGCGTATCGTTTTCTGCTATACACGTAAAGTTGGTAATACGAGAATTGGTACGAAATTTTGGGGATGGCCTTACCTTTCTTCTCACAGCATTCCTTGCACAACAACAACAACAACAACAACAACAACAACAACAACAACAACAACAACAACAACAACAACAACAACAACAACAACAACAACAACAACAACAACAACAACAACAACAACAACAACAACAACAACAACAACAACAACAACAACAACAACAACAACAACAACAACAACAACAACAACAACAACAACAACAACAACAAAAACAACAACAACAACAACAACAACAACAACAACAACAACAACGACAACAACGACAACAACTGCTCTTACCATTAGCTTCAGTTTCTTGGTGATTTCACTAGTGTGGATGTAATAACCTTCGTTCTTTAACTGCTTTCTTTCCCAAGATATAGGATATATTGAGCCAATACTTCTGTGTAATATTTTTACGGAAAATGCCCAGCGTGACTTACAACTTTAATTTTCAAATATTTCTCCCATGATTGCGCATACTAATTGAACAAAAAAAGTACCTCCAAGCTTATAAAACAGCAGGAAGGGGTAGAAGAAAGCTTAAGATTCAAAAGTCAGGGAAAAGAGATTGCACACTGGAGCCTACTTGCCTTCATCAAGGCTAGAACAGAACACAAAGAACATTTCCATTTTAGACGAGGGGAAGACAAGTGCGCTTTTCCAAACGCCAATTCTTGCACAAAGCCCCTGTATACAAAATATATTTGCTTTATTTTATGCTACAATGCGGTTTAATAAACGCATCAGAGTACATAATAAAGAAACCGTGGAAGATAGAAAAGAAATTCACGCATAGAAAAGAAACCCAGGTAAGTTAACCTGGTAGTGAAAGTAACTTGTTTGTGACACTACACAGGGATCGAGAAAGAGGGGTTGGAAAGAAGAAAAAGCGATAGAAGTTAAATAAAAAAATTAAAATGTGTGAGTATACATGCACGCACAGGATCGACGGGACGGCTTTAAACTCTCCCATAGTAGAGTACCTAGTACTCTGAATCGTTACCCACTTTTTCTAAACACTCTAAGGACGTTCTAATTTTGGAACCGTTCTAAAAGACCGGTCAAACGCAAGAAGCACAGTAGCACTTGCACAAGCTGGTTCTGTGAAGAGCATGTGTCGACCTGTCGATGGCACAGTATTATTTCTCAAAATTTCGCACAATTTATCGAGCGCATTGCAAGGCAACGGTCTCTGTGAACAATACTGCGAGTATTTGCACAGAATATCTTGACTCACTTCGTCACTGTTGCACTGGTCATAGGATGTAGTATCAGCCATTCTTATGCGGAGCCCGTACGCATAGGTAAATGAGACGCCCAACCATAGCCTGCACGGTAATACAGGAATGATTCGAAGGCTGAAAGTTGAACCTAGCCAATTAAATTGTACATGATTTAGTGTCGTTTCTTCCATTGAAATTTACTGCTTTTTAAATCAAGCCCACGAATCTTAGTGCAGTCAAATTCTTGGAAAGTGGTATTGCTATTTCAATGTTATCTGTAAGGAATGAAAGGACAGCTTAATATGCCCATTGATTGGTGATAATCCTACAGTGACTTGGAAGTCATTAGAAAGTTATTTTAAGTCTGTTCTCATGTAAAATATCTCTCAGTTATCTCGCACGGTATCTCGTGAGTGTCCGGCCTGAATGTAACAAAATTGACTGCAGTGCTACCTTGGAGTCGCTGAACATCCTACGTTATTTTATGCACTCGTCGCCAATGAAATTGCAATGTAATGCACCACAAAGCGCACTGACCTCTGTTGCCATCGATTAAGTAAGGCGGCAGCTGTTAAATTTGACTGTTGAGGTTTTAATCAGTATCACAAAAGCTGAGCTGTTCGACAAATGGGTCTATTGTTTTATACGTGTACAGTGCCTGCGTTCTTCTAATATAGCAGAAAAACAGCGAGCTGCTGAAGAGTATGTGCCGACATCTTAGAGTGTTTTTCCATATTCCAGGTATTGTCCGACCGATGATAAGGTGAGTCAGCCGGTACTGAGGAATCGAAGGTCTCGCGGGAGGTGTGAGGCTTCTTGCCAAAGATTCGCGATACATGGTTACCGTCTGTCTGCTGGCAAAAAGACTGGATGGTGGCACAATCTCTGAAAAAGATGCCTTATAGGCATCCTGGGTGTATAAACGTCCGAGGCTGTCTTGAACAGGAGGCTTTTGCAATCGCTATACATGCCACTATCGAAAAAGAAAAAGTAGTGAAGCATTGTAGGCTCATACGTGAAAGTGATCGAATCCTTCACTTGGTTTTATGAATACTTACAATGTTTCTGTGGCGTAAGATCAAGAGGTATGTTACTTGAAGTGGTCATTTAGGTTTCCCTACAGCTACCTCTGGGCAGATTGCTGTGTAAAACTGTGTTATGACATGCATTGTGCTTTATTATTTATATACGCCATGCATTACGTGATGCCAATCCGGCAAAAAAGAGTGTTACACACTCGCCTCCATAGCAACCAATGGCACTGACTGGCGCTTCCACGTGTAAATGAACGTATAAACCCTGTAAAGTGAACGGGGGGATAACCCCTATCGTAGCTTAGTGGCAGGGCATCGGACGCGCTATATGAAGATCGCAGTTTGGATCATGCTGGTGGCAAGTTATCTTATCCTCCACTTTCATTTCTTCGAATCTACATAATAATTATATTTTAAAAAACAACCCCTATACGTCCCCTAATACTTTTCTCTCTCAGTTCTAATTAATATTGTGCCAACAAAGAAAATGAGCACTTTCCTTCATTTTACAGACGACGTATTTTCTCACAGTGGCTACAAGAAATACACGACAGCAAAAATAACATCGTGTGCAAGTTCAGAGGTTACTACGCATCATGTGGTGGCATAAGCAAGTCGTGAACAGAAATAAAAGGGAAACCTTTAACAGGGCTCTGTTCATTTTAAAGCAAATAACTGAATATTTTCTGTGCAGCGAACAAGACTGTGTGTGCCAATGGTTTACAGAAAAGCAGGCGTGTAACCTGTGCGAGTTTTATTTGCATCTTTGTACAGCGACAGCAAAGAAAAAGAGCGCCTTAATCACTTCAGCATCATTACGACGCAGCCACCTTGGCGTCTACTTTATGTATTGCTGATCTATTCAATACAAATCAATCAATCAATCAATGATCATCATCATTATCACCATCATAATCAGCCTAACTACGCCCACTGCATGACAAAGGCATCTGCAATTTTCCGTGGAACATCAGAGAGATAATCAATCATCGTTGTTTTAACGGTTGACTTAAGGGTTTAATCGTCGATTCATTGGTGGCTGTTTCAATGGTGACACCTGTAAAGAAAATTAAGTTAACGCGATTCTCTAAATAAGTGGGGTTGCACTGATTTCAGTTTTGCTTTGTTTTTTTTTACAGACAGCATTGTAGTGGCATTTTAGCTTAGTGATTACTGTGCTCAGAGCCACAAATATTCATCAGTTCCCTAGTTGTCGTTAACGTAGACTAGTCAATACGCTTTAAGTGGCTCAATAAAAGGCACGATACCGATCCACCAGTTTTCTTTTCTTAAATTAGCTACATGCCTTCAGGAAACTATAACAAATGATAATCGTAGCCCTTATAATATTGTACCACGGTTAAATGCCCGCTCTACAAGAACGTAGCTTAGTTTGTTTATGAAGTATCAGTGCTGCTAAGGCATTAGAGTTAAGCCTGTTTTATTTGAATGTAACAAAATTAGTTATGTTTAACACTAATTTTCTCCCCTCATCGTGTAATGAAGTAAGTTCAGAATTTTCTAGGAGCTATAAACCTGTTTTTCTTTCAAGATGTCCCCAATATTCATTTTTAAACAGTTTTATGTGACTTCCAGAAACGCACAGTGCTTAGAAGCGCCAAGCGCCAAGCGAGAAACGCAGCACGTCATGCACCCTAGTACTGGTTTAAACTTTTTAAACAAGAAGAACAAGAATAATATATGCGCGGGTGTATCATGCCAAGTGCTCATAATTATTCGTTAACGCAGTATCGGGACTTATGCTTTTATTACGTGTTTCATACTTACTACAAAGGATCATATTTACTATCTGTATAATGGAACGGTTTACGGGTATGCATCATCCCTTGCTGCACTACCAAATATGCCTCGCTTAGTTGGAAAAACAAGCCTCATCCAGAATGCTTGTCTAGTACATTGAGCCCCATTACTTATCTTTTTTAAACGTCGTATCCTTTCATCTTTCGCAACGTGAAGTTGTGTCATCCCTAAATACCAGCCATTTTTCTCGTCTGACTAGCAGCTAATGACTAGCAGCATACGTGTAATGCTCCATAATCTATGTCATGTTTCAACCTGACAAATCAGATCTCATTACAGCGGTATGATTTAGGTCTTCCCCTTTTAAAAAAGTCTTTATTGTACCCATACTACATCAGTTACAGTGCAAATACAAATTTATTCTGTTACTCGGTATAGATCTTCATCTGATGAACATTGAGAAAAGTGTATGGCAACGCTTGCCAGGTCTGTAGGACGCAATCTTACGTAGCTTTTAACCGAATACTTCTGTCTAGTTATCAAGCGACCCACTCGTTACGCGATTCGTTTTGCGCGACACCTGGCTGTTCTTTTAAATGCGAAGCATTTCTTAGCGAACTTCTTTGACTTTGAGCATATCTATCTATCTATCTATCTATCTATCTATCTATCTATCTATCTATCTATCTATCTATCTACTATCTATCTATCTATCTATCTATCTATCTATCTATCTATCTATCTATCTATCTATCTATCTATCTTCTATCTATCTATCTATCTATCTATCTATCTATCTATCTATCTATCTATCTATCTATCTATCTATCTATCTATCTATCTATCTATCTATCTATCTATCTATCTATCTATCTATCTATCTATCTATCTATCTATCTAGCCGCTTACGTTTGGGTGTTCTCGTGGACACCCCTTAACTTGGCGTGAACCAAAATTTGCATGGGAGGTATAAGATGGTTTGACGAATATGACGTGCTATTCAAGACATGAATATTGTCACAATCCCGTCGCGTACGTCGTCAAACACTTACCGCCAGGCAGTGGCACATACCCAGGAGCGGGTATGTGTTGCTGCTATGCGTGTATGTCCCACAGGTGATTGACATATACCCAGGAATGACGAGAACACAGAAGGGCAATCTTAACGCGCGAGCGTTAAGAAATGCCCGACATCCGCAGCGTCGACCCGGGGAATGCAAAGAATAAATCTCAGGGGCCAAGTTGGAATCGAACCCTTGCATTCTGCATGGCAGTGAAGCATCTTACCACAGAGCTACGCCATGTCTTGGAACTTCTTTTCAAATAGACTCTAATCTTCGTGAAACGTGAATAGTAGTTGCAGTGCTGCTTACCCAACTTTATAAACATTACATATGTACTCGTTTGATAGAGCCGTCACGTCCGGCTAACGTCAATTGTGGTTAGTTGCCATGCGCTCAAGTTGGTTTCTGTAGCAGTCAGTGCCCAGGGCCAGCATCCTCGCGAGGATCAGCGCTTCATATCAGCTTCTGGTGTTGCTAATACGCATCTTCCAGTTGGCATCGTTGCGCAAGTGCAAACAACTAATTATGTAAATAACTGCAACTCTTCAACATATGTCTGTGCGTGAAACATTTGTACATGTATTAACGTCATTTTATCACGTGTTGCTCAATAAAAAAAATTGCAACCCGGTCACCTTCCCTCTGCATGCTTCGCATAGCGTCGATTCCCAGGTACGTGGGATCTGCCGAATTTCGGGCTTTTCTAAAACCCTTTAGTACTGATATAAGAACGATTCCTTTCCCGATATCAAGCCTGCCTAAGTCAAGTTAGTGAACGAGTACCAAGAACCGGTGGGTCACCTTCCCTCTGCATGCTTCGCATAACGTCGATTCCCAGGTACGTGGGATCTGCCGAATTTTGGGCTGTTCTAAAACCCTTTAGTACTGATAAAAGAACGATTCCTTTCGCGATATCAAGCCTGCCTAAGTCAAGTTAGTGAACGAGTACCAAGAACCTGTGGGTCTTCTTCCCTCTGCATGCTTCGCATAACGTCGATTCCCAGGTACGTGGGATCTGCCGAATTTTGGACTGTTCTAAAACCCTTTCGTACTCAAATAAGAACGATTCCTTTCGCGATATCAAGCCTGCCTAAGTCAAGTTAGTGAACGAGTACCAAGAACCGGTGTGGCACAGCGGTGGAATACTGGGCTAGTGCGCAGTAGACCCGGTTTTGAATCTATGTCACGATATGTATTTGGTGTTTTTATTTTAGATTTTTTATAGCGAAAGATGTTATGGGATCAAAACTCAGGTCACGCTCGGCGCCGTAGTTGTCTGCCGCCTCCGCCGCCGGTGTCCGTAACCACATCGTGGAGAAACCAGAAAGGAAAATCTAGTACCAACGACACAGTGGGGCTCGAACCCGGGTCCGCTGGGTGACAGCCCAGTATTCTACCACTGAGCTACTACGGTGCCTGGTACTTCTTGGAAAACTTGCCTTAGGCAGGCTCGATGTCTGGTAAGCAATCGCGTCAATGCGACTTACGATTGATTGATTTGTGGGGTTTAACGTCTCGAAACCACTATTTGATTTTGAGAGACGCCGTAGTGGAGGGCTCCGGAAATTTTGACCACCTGGGGTTCTTTAACGTGCACCCAAATCTGAGTGCACGGGCCTACAACATTTCCACCTCCATCGGAAATGCAGCCGCCGCAGCCGGAAATCGAACCCGCGACCTGCGGGTCAGCAGCCGAGTACCTTAGCCACTAGACCACCGCGGCGGGGCTGCGACTTACGAAGAGTTTTAAAACAAAGAACAAGCAGACACAATGCAAAAAGAGCAATGGTCGTCCAATGCTGCAACTCATTACAAAAGCTTCTTTTTGTTCAGCCATTAACTGTGGTGTATACCACTTCAGGCATAATTGCTCATTGTCGTCACCCACTGCATGAACCATTGCCACAAAATTTTCTCTCAAGTACTTAGCGTTTACCACGTTTCTTAGAAGTATGACGAAAATTAGCAAAGGTATTATGGCCTACTACCTCAAATTTTTCATTATTATTGCCGTATTGAATATCAAGCAAGTGTCCTTGCAGGAGCTACCAAATGAGTGCCTATAGAAGGCTCTGAAAGGCCGCTCTTTTAGCTTTCACTGTTACTGTCTTGCGTCTTCCGCGCAGGCCTGGTGTTTTTTTCTTATTTCGTGCGATAATGGTTACGCACACGGGCAGCGGTGGACAACTACGACACTGCGCGGGACCCATTTCGCAATCTCATAACACTTTACGCTCTAAAAAGAAATTACTGCAGCGTTATAGAGATTCCTTCTGCCCGCTTACAGTTGAACGCAATAAAGCCAAGGAAAATGCGGGAAGTAGCGAGAGAAATAGTAGAACAAATACGAAAGTGCTCTCAAAGTAAATTTTAGCGCTATGAAAACATTGATTCACTTCCCTAACTCCGTATTCTACCGAGAAGACGCTGAAATGAATAGAAAAAGTGGAAGGAAAAAAGCGAGATCTTTCGCAACAAGAAGACTTTACAGAAGAAACTAGAGGAGGAAGAAGGATTAGGCCAAGAGGTGAGAGCATTGGGATGTATGATACGTCGGCCGAAGATACACTCGCGCATTTCCTTCCTACATACCACCAGCCCACTTTTGCCGTTGCATCTTCGCTGTTTCTGCCTCATAGAGATATACTGCCACTGCAGGGCACCCCAGCTCGCCGTGTTCACCAAATCTTCGGCTGCCATGGTGAATCTTGCTGAGAAAGTGACACTGATGAAGAGTAACAAAGAGCCGACCGGCGTTTATAGTAGCTGAAGGCGAGCGAGAGCAGTTTTTCCTTTACCGGTGAGATAGAAGGTACGTTTTTCCTGCAAGTAGCGACAGCTACGCGTTGGGGTCCGTAAGGAAAAGAATGTATTGGTTCTATTGTGCCAGAGACAACGAAACAACCACATGAGAGCTGCAACCACTGCCGGGCATTCTTCGAGGAATGGCAATGAGAAAGCACAAAAGGATACGGGGTACGCGAATAAATGCACGCTTTGTGTGTTCAGTTTCGGGAGCTGCAGGCACCTGTGAGCACTTTATGCAATGTGTCATGAAACTACAGAATGACAACGGGATGGCTCTTAATTGTTAAGGGCTCACCGTGACTGGTTTCAATCATTATTTTGTCCATTTAGCAGCTGGTCATGCTGCGCAAGAATCGGCGATAACGTGTGAAATATGCATAAACTGATGTTATACTGCATTTCAATGGGAAAACGGGCACGGAGGTTCAATGTACTTGTTTCATGACATTTCGTGGTACATCTTAGTGGAGTGATTCAATACCATTCGAAAAAATTCCACAAAGATGACCCCAACCCTCGTATTAGCTACCTCCCCAAATTTACTTTCACAATGCTTTTCTTATCCACCGGATTGGACTACTTATACTAAAGGAACACAAATACCACCATGACGTTTTCCTTAAATTAAGTATAATAGGGATAACCAATGTCAGAAACAAACAAAACCTTTGCCCAAGCTTCGCAGATGTCCTTCGTGTATCTTTGGTATTGATCAACACGAAGTTTTTTGCCGTGCCCTTCTTCAAAGTACTGTCTCGCTTAAAATTTGATCAATGGCAGCAGTACTCTTAGGGTAGTGCGCGTACGCAGCTGTTCGCAAGGAGAGGTATGTTTACTACAATCTATATCTTGCTTTTTTACCCTCAAATAAATGAGCTTCGCATCTGATTTTATATCTCCCAACTTCAAGTCACGAAAAATGCTTCGAGCACAAAAAGTGTGGCAAACTGGTAATCACGCGTATGTGAAGGTTTTGTGCACTAATACCGGAGCGCAAGGAGACGTAAACTGAACAAGCGCTATTTTGAGCTATATAGGTAAAATTCACTCATGTTTCCTCATCTATACCGCCAAAACATCTAAAACATGCACTCCATTTAGGCAGATGCACCAGGCTAACAGGTTTGTTACGCTGTTAAGCCGTCGTGATGGCTGTTATGTTTAGACATTGGCGAAACGCAAGAAAATCCAACTTAGGCATACACACGCGAAGTCCGGAAGCTCAGGATTTTTCAGAAGACTCCCCACATCTCTTCCTCGTTGTGCACATTTAGGCCTAAATGTCGTAGAGACCTGTAGGTCCAATTTCCAACATATGCTTTATTTGTGTGCTCCCACCATTAAAACAAACCTAAAGAGCATGGTTTGTTAGTGCACCGGTGTTCCTTTTTTTTAAATCGAAGGATTTATTTGCGCCCTGTAAGAATTTGCGCATCTATCTATCTATCTATCTATCTATCTATCTATCTATCTATCTATCTATCTATCTATCTATCTATCTATCTATCTATCTATCTATCTATCTATCTATCTATCTATCTATCTATCTATCTATCTATCTATCTATCTATCTATCTATCTATCTATCTATCTATCTATCTATCTATCTATCTATCTATCTATCTATCTATCTATTCAGCTGCTCACGGATTGCTGCTCCCATGTTTGGCCTCTTAGCATGGGGTAATCCAAAATTAGTATGATAGAATAAAATTGTTTGACGAATATGACTCGCTGGTCATGACATGCATAAAAAATTCGGCAGATCCCACGTACCTGGGGATCGATGTTATGCGAAGCATGCGGAGGGAAGGTCACCGTGTTGCAATTTTGATATTGAGCGACAAGTCACGGAATGACGCCTAATATATGTACAAATGCTGCACAGACAGAAGTATGTTGAAGAGTTGCAGATGTTTATATAACCAGTTGTTTGCACTTGCGCAACGATGCCAACTGGAACATGCTTACTAGAAAAACCAGAAGCTGTTATGACGCGCTTATGCCCACGAGGATGCTGGCCCTGGACACTGCTACATAAATCAACTTTAGCGCATGACAACTAACCACAATTGACGTTAAGCCAATGTGACGGCTGTATCAAAGGAGTACATATGTAATGTTTATAAAATTGGGTAGGCAGCACTGCAACCACTATTGAAGTTTCACGAAGATTAGCGTCTATTGGAAAAGTAATTTCGTGACCTGGCGTAGCTCCGTGGTAAAATGCTTCATTGCCCCTCAGAATTCTTTGGTTAGATTCCAGCTGTGACCCTGATATTTATTTTGTTTATTACAGTCACGTACGTTGTAAAACACTTTTCGGGGGTGAATATGTGTCACAGGTATGTGAAAGTTAAGTATACTCAGGACAGGAGAGAACACACATAAGTAATTTTAACGCTTGATCATTAAGAAAAAGCGTACAGCGCCAGCGTTGACCAGACGAATGCGAGGAAAAAGTGTCATTGTTCAAGCAGGAATGGAATCCCAGCATTCTGCGTGCCGATAGATTATTCTTCTCAAGAGTGAGGCCAGGTTTCAAAAGTACCTATCACTATTGATCCTATTGCTCGTGAAACGCCAATTGTGGTTTCAGTGCTTGCTTTCCTATTTCATAGACTTTACATATGTGCTGCTACGATACAGGCGTCACGTCGGGTTAACATGAACTGTCGTCAGATGTCATCTGCTTAAATTTATTTGTGTAGCAGGGTCTAGGGCTACGCTCCTCATGAGCTGCAGCACTTCACATCAGCTTACTGCTTCTGGTGTTGCTAATATTCATGTTTCTGTTAGCATCGTTACGGAAATGTAACAACTGATGATATAAAACATATGCGGCTGTTTAACGTGCGTCTGAGTGGGCATCTGTACATGCATTTAGCGCAGCTTCCCCGTTGTAGTCTAGTAGCTAAAGTACTAGGCTGCAGTCCCTCGGGTCGCGGGATTGAATCACGGCTGTGGCTGTGGCATTTTCGATGGAGGTGAAAATGCTGTAGGCCGTGTGCTCAGATTTCAGTGCACGTAAAGAGCCCCAGGAGGTCAAAATTTCCAGTTCTCTACTACGGTGTCTCTCATATTCATATGGTGGTTTTGGGACGTCAGACCCCACATATCAGTAACTAACTAGTTAACTAACTAAATATATTTAATGCAACTTTGTAACGGTTCACTCAATACAATAATTCAAACGTACTCAGCTTGCATGCGCATACTTCACATAACATTGATTCCCAACGTACGTCGGTTTTGCTGAATTTTTTTATCACGTTTCTCTCTTAGTGGTAATTAACAAACACTAGAGTGACTCTTATTTGTACAATGGGCTATGGTATATCGCCTTTTTAGCGTTGCTTGCAGCTAGATTACAAATCTTTCACTAGAAATGCGAGTGCTGACCACACATGCTGCGTTTTTCGCATGTATTTTTATTGCGAAAGTATATACGACATATATGTAATGCATGACATCAACTGTGATAGACGTTGATAGACATCAACAATAGACGTTGAATCTTCGCCCACCATAAAGGTTTTAGTCATCTAAATAGCTTCGTGAGTGGACAGCACTGATCGCTTTTGTTCGGCATAGTCATGTTCGCGTAGAACGTTAGCAGTTGTATTCGCCGAGGACACCTCTCCAGTTTTGATTGGAAGTAAGGAAGAGGTGAATCGCTAAGACTAATGCTGGTAATATCTAGTATGCACTGCTATGCAGACTTTAAAAGCAGAAGCCCAGTTTTCAGTAGTGAAACATACATCGCTCATAGACCTGTCGCTCTCAGCAGCACAACTCGGTGGTGACAGCTAATTAAATGTGGATGATGCCAAATTAAAGGCATTGTGTTGAATAACAGTAATAAACGCGCGCCAGAAAAGGAGCTAGACACAAGATTGAATGTGATGAGTTGTTTACGCTGATGAAAAAAAAATCCCACAATCCTCGTCGGGTACGCAACTCATTTTCGCACAACCATGCGCAGCGGAGAACAAAACAAGAGCTGTAAGTGAATTACGACCTTGAAATGCCGGAGATTAGCAAGTTTAAACTACATAGAGCCATTGCAAAAGCCAAACACATGCGATGTCTGTCGAAGAGAAATATATAAAGTGGCAGACGATTGAGTGTGGCAAGGCACAGCATTTTTGCCGGACCGGAGCAACGAAAACACTCCATTTAACGAATTCCAGGGCGTCACTGCTGTTTAGCTCTCTCAATGACAGGCGCTTGAGCAAGCTGCCAGGTGTTATATGTGTGCTGCGGCATTCCAATGTGTTTGTTTATCTTGCATTAGTTTGCACACCATTATCGATGAATGCGTCTTTTAAATTATATATGCTTTTAACCTTCCACCAGCTTCCAGCGAGTCGTCTGAAAAGGAATGTAAAGCACAAAAGAAGTTGGAACGCAAGCTTAACGTGGTTTTTTCGAACCCTCATCTGCGTCACAACTTCTTTTTTACTTACTTAAACATTGTTCGATCAATTTTATGGTGTATGTTTTATTTATGCCACTTCACCGCAGTACTTTTATGTGTAACATTTATTTCTGCCTTCATTTATGGGTGATATGCTTGTGATTGACTTCAGGTATCTTCTTTGTATATAGGTATTAACATATAATATTCGTCTGCACTTACAACGTGGCATAGCCAGGCTATTTCATGCTGACTTTTCATTCAGCTCTGTTGCCGCTTTTTTTTTCTAAATCACCTTTTCGTCAACAGCATTCTGAATATATGGTTGCAATACAGTTATTTGCGCTTACCTCTCAGCTCCCGTTTCGTAAGAAATATAGTCTCTCTCCAGACGTCTTATTTATTTTACATACTTTGATGCGCGTGGTCTCTATAAAGCTCACTCTATGTTTCTGTGCCATTCAAAGTAATCAGTGTTTGCCTATTATAACCACGCCACGGCGATGACAAGCCCCACTTCTCATGTTGCATCGATGCACTGCCTACAAAAAACTTTCTCATTTTCTACTTCTTTCAATACTTTTAGACATCATTCGCCACTCGTTTCCCACTAAATTGGCGCTGGTATAGGTAAAGGGGATGTTGCAAGAACCCAGCAATGGCGTAGCAAGCTCGTATTGCTGTTAAAACGCCTTCGTCGGGATAGGCGTGTATATACTGTTGGCTATGCTGGAAGAACACTGATTACAGAGTGTCAATGGGTAAATTTTTCACTTGATCGTACCGTTTGCACTTGACTGCAGGGTGGCACCATTGCAGCCTCGGTCAGCGACTGTTTCTCGGCTTGCTCGGTATATCATGAGTAACTGTGCTATCAGAGCTTGCGGTCGTGCAGGTTATAATATGATTTCCATCGCATCCGTTTTCTGCTCTCTTTGTTATTGTTTAAATGACGCGGCTGATAATAACGAAGCCAACCGTTCTTTTCTTGCTTATATACTACATGGTGTGAAGCATTAAAAAAAAAGAGTTCCAAAACTTGCGAGCCCAACGAATGCTATCCTTCAGCAAAAAGTTTGGTTTGTACGGTTAAAATAATGTACGACTGGTAAAAGAAACTCTTGCAGTAAAAACGCAAACGCAAAAAAAAACTTACAGAAGGATTACTTCTCTTGATTAGTATATAAAATTATAGGTGGGGCCCTAATGGTGTGCCATGCAATAACGCAAAGGCGTCGTTAAGTATAAGCATAGTGAATAAAACCCAAGAGCAGGCAATTGAGGTCTGTGTTTGTGTATGTATGTATGTATGTATGTATGTATGTATGTATGTATGTATGTATGTATGTATGTATGTATGTATGTATGTATGTATGTATGTATGTATGTATGTATGTATGTATGTATGTATTATGTATGTATGTATGTATGTATGTATGTATGTATGTATGTATGTATGTATGTATGTATGTATGTATGTATGTACGTGTGTGTGTTTGTTTTTTGTTTGTTTGTTTGTTTGTGTGTGGAGAGAGTGACAAAATTTCCAGCATATGCATTACTTGTGTTACAGCAAGTATATGTTTAACTTGAAGAAACAGCAAGCCATTCTTGAATTGGTGCTTCTTCCCATCAATACGTTTCTATATCTGATGAAATTCATCTCTGCGAACATGTCATAGGTGAGGTCTAAACAGCCACTCAGACAGGCGTCATGGGTGAAAGATAATACAATTATTCTACCAAGTGTTTATTTAGTTATTGAACAAAGCAAAACAGTTTTACTGTGTGAGGACAGTTGACCCAAATTTATGTTGCTGCAAAAATGGACTCATTGAAATGAGCAAAATGTTGGCCATTTCCAAGAAAGATTACCTCAAGTATTAGCATAATTATCAACAATCTAAGCCTTTCTATAAACAAATAGTGGACATTGTGTAAAATGTAAAATATATGCTGCGCAGTGGAGATGTGTTTAGACTGCAAAGCCCTTCTTTTCGGAAGAATGCCGCAACGTTCTGAACAAGAAAAATATGCATAACGATATACATCGAAAATTACGCGCAAATATTCGAATCACTGTAGTTTTGCAAACTTCTCGCAGGAGGCGCTAAAGCATTCTGAAGCATGCTTTTCCACCCACTCTGAGAAACGAACGAATTGAGTGACTCCTTCATATATCTTGGAATCGGAGAGGCACCCTTTAAAAGAAAAAGACCGCGAGCGATACAAGACATCAGAAACACTTTTCGCAGCCTTAAACTAAAAATAGAGCCCTAAACAAATGAACCATGCGGTTTAATGTGGAGAGTCTTTACTCCAGTGCTCCATAAAACAGCAGACACAGGCTGTTTTATCTGCGATTGAATAGGAGAAGACTCAAGCTGCGTAAATGCAGGAGGTAAACTACTTCAAAGCAGCTCGGTAAACAAAAATTCCAGCTGAACCATTTATAACAACCTTATGAAGGGGCCACTTTGTGAGCCGCTTCGCTTTCGACGATAGTATTTTCCCCTTTGAATGTCAATAGCACTCTTTCTTTTTTAGGGTGAAGTGCCTCAGAACGCAGGCTTTTCTTCCGTTCTGGTCACGGCATAGAACAGTTGCTATAGACATTTTCACTCAAGGCTCCCTGGGTGCCACCAAAGTCCTCTTCGGGCAGTTGTTTGTGCGTTTGACCCCCCACACCAAAAATGCACTGCCGAGGCTGTGACGTCAGCTTTTGTGCCCTCGTGCAACAACCCAAAAAAGATGCATTTCGCCTCTCATTATAAATGGTTCATAGTCTAAACATGAGTGATGCAAAAATACTGTTACACCAACTATCACTGAAGGGAACCATGCGCAGATGCGAAGCAGCGGGCGCTAACGCTTACACTGGTGGTGGCGATGACGCTGGCAATCATCGCGACGTTTAGCAGGAGAGAAACTTGGGGAGGCTTGAAGCACGCAGTGAAACCGCTGTCACCTACTGGATCATGCCACTCGCTGCTAACGAAGAAGACTCAAATTGACATGGGTAGACTTTGAGAAGACTCAAATTGGACATGGAGACCCACAGTCCGCTTTTATATTACGCACACGCTGCGAATGCTGATTGTTCAAGAACGCACCAAAAAAATCTTCCTCAAGCGCTACCTTTGAGGTAAGGGAGAGAAAAATAAAGATGCAAGGATAGGAAGGGAGGTTACCCAGACACACATCCGGTTTGCTACCTTGAACTGGGGAAGGGATGAAGGGGAGAAAAAAGGTTGCATAAAGATAAGAAGGTACATACAATCACGAGCACACTCGGGGGGAGCACGCACAGTCTACAAACGGTCGCTCAGGTTTGTTGTCTTCAAGTAAAGTAGGAGTGCTTTAGTCGCTTTCTATGCGATTGAGGCAGACGCCCATGGTCCCAGAATCTTCTGCACACAGAATGGTCTGGAGTCAAGTTGATTCAAAACCAACCGGAGCTGGCATCGCTACGTGTCGTAGCAAGCGCAGATGCACAGGACGTGTTCGATGGTTTCTTCGCCTTCGCAGGAGTCGCATGAAGAGGTGTCTGCCATACCAATGCGAAAAGAGTACACCTTTGTGACTGCAACACCAAACCAAAGGTGGCATAACAGTGTCACATCGGAGCGGGAAAGTTGGGACGGTAGCTGTATCTTGAGCGACGGATCCAGTTTATATAAGTGACACCTTTGGAAGCTGGTAGACGACCAGAACGTACCTCTAAGGTCTCGAGCCAGCAAGTAAAGTTGTCTTGCTGCATCACTTTTTGATAGAGGAATCGGGACCACACGTGTTCCTTCATGGGCTGAGCGGGGTGCATCATCGGCAAATTGATTTCCAGTAATACCGATATGTCCAGGCAGCCATTGATACATATCATGCGCGCGTGCTAGAGCTTCATGATGGCAATGTCTTATTTCTTGTACTAATTGGTCATTACTCCTCCTACGCATGGCACACTGCAAACTCTGAAGCGCTGCCTTAGAATCACAGAATATGACCCATTTTCCTGGACGTTCTTGAACGAGATATTGTAAAGCAGCCCTTATAGCAGCAAGCTCTGATGCCGTAGATGTAGTCATATGCGACAACTTAAACTTGATTGTAATTGCTGCAGCTGGAATTACAGCGGCACCTGATGAGCTGCTGGACGAGACGGACCCATCAGTGTATATCTGCGTGTGGTCTAAGTACAACTCATGTAATAATAGCAGTGTTGCTTGCTTCAATGCTACTCTGGAGTGATTGCTTTTCTTTTTTTTTGATACCAGTAATTTCTAGATGTACTTGTGGCTGATCGAGGCACTACAAAGGGCATGCAATTCTCGTAGCTGGCGTATATCTTGATGGAATGCTGTTTAGGTGCTTGGCTATGAAGTATGAAAACGTAGCACGTAGTCTTTCGGAGGGTAGAAGGGCCAAGTGGTGGTGGGGACAGGGCTAGCATGTTCAATGTGCACTATGAGGCAATTCACAATTCTCTATGTTCTGATCGGATGGTCTTCGCCAAGCACGATTGTGGCATGAGTAGAAGCGCATCGGGGCAGTCCTAGGCAGATACGCAGCGCATGACCCTGCAAACACTCCAATGAATGAGTATTGGATTTGCGAGTGTTAGTAACGGCAAGCTGTTGCACAATAGACCTAGCAATAGAGCCATTTACAACTGTAGCATGGAGACCACAGAAGTTTCCCATGCTTTCCCGCACATGAAATTCATTATATGCACAATAGATTGCAGTCTCTGCTTCAAGTACGCACAATGCGGGCTCCACGAAAGGCTTCTGCCGATTATTATGCCCAGAAAACGATGCGTCCATCCATATTTGACACTCTTTCCTATTGATGTAAACAGAGTATGGCGTCATTGGTTTGCGTGTAAGCGCAATCAACGTGCACTTCACAGTTGATATAGTCAGACCTTGTTTCTGAATGTAGGCTGTTGTGAGGGTTGCTGCCCGCTGTATTCTTGCACGCACCAGAGGGCAGTAACTGCAGCACTCCAGAGGCAAATATTAGCGGCGTATATGGACAGGCACACCGACTTTGGCAGAACCTCCACCAGGTCAATGAGGGCAACATTGAACAAGGTGGTGACTAAAACACCTCCCTGAGGTACTCCGCAGTAGGTGTAATGTTCAGTGGTTTTACCCTCATCTGTTTGCACAAAAGAAAACTCCTGCCAGTTATACAATCTCCGCTGTCAAATCCGCTGTCAAGTGCAATGGTGATTTTCCGGATTTCAGAAGTGGTATTAATCAACCTATTTTTTATTCTCGGCGAACACTGTTGATGAGCCAGGAGTTGTTGAAGCATGTTAAAAGTTCTCTTCTGGATTTTTATGCAAGAAGTTTCAACGCACTATAAGTAATATCATCAGGACCTAGCGATGACGTGCGCTTAGAAGCGACTAACGCACCTTCCAGTGCTTTCATTGTGAATGGAATGTCCATTTCTGGTAATCGAGTCTCAGGAACGATCACGGCGTCGATGCTCTCGTTCATAATATTCCAGGCAACTGTCGTGCAAAATTCTTCAGGCACCTCGAGTTCTGTTTTTTCATGATGGAGTGCCTAAGCTTTGAATGGTTGCCGTTGTTGCGGAGAGGAGCGAAGACCACGAACCTCCAGATATACGACAGCTGTTGATAAGGGCCTAGAGATTCGCAGAACGCTTTTCAGCGTTCTCTCTCCAACTTGTCAGTGCGTCGTTCAACTTTTTTCTGGAGCCATCTTGCTTCCCTCAGGTCGTAAATTGATTTTGTGCGTCTGTATCGTCGTTCAGCACGCTTTCGTATAGTTCGTAATCTTTCCAGTTCGATGTCAAAGTGTGTTATTTTAGACGAGAATGATAATTTACATTTGCACGCTTGCATATCTTCCGCGATAATATTTTTCAGGCTGTATAGGCAAGGCCTTCTTGGCAAGCGTCTTCAACACGCGATGTAAAGATCGACCAGTCAGTGCCAAATACAACACTGGAAGAGAACTTTTTTCTGACTCCATCGATATACACGTAGGTGGGTATGTGATAATTTTATTGAGTCTTGATATCGGAAAATCATTTAACTTTGTGAATGAAGCACTAATGTCAGGTCAATGCAACTGTCATACGTGAGACCCCGCAAATATGTTCTGGTACCATTGTTCATAATGGAAAAGTCGTAGTCAGAAGCGAATGTAACAATATTCCTCCCCTGGCATTCGTACTAGTGTTCCACTAAAGCATGTGATGGGCGTTGAAGTCACCGGGGATGATCCAAGGCATATCGGTCCTCATTAGCATGTCTTAATCTGTCGCAGTCAAATCACGCCGACGGAGAGATATATATGCACCATTAAGTGTGAACGAAACAGCATTCTTCTTTACATGAAGACACACGTGCTGATTGCCGCCATTTGAATTTACTGAGTGTGAAACATAAGTCAAGCCCGTGCAGATGTAAACAATTACTTTGGTTTGTTCTTCGCAAGCGGCTGAACAAAAATTCTCATAACTGGACAATTTATAAGGCTTTGATACGTTTGGTTCACATATTACAAGTATAGGAAATTGATTGGCCTGAACGAATTGGCGAAAGTCCGAGATACGGGACTTCATGCCTCCGGCATTACCTTGAAAAATCGACACACTTACTTCAGTGCGGAAGAAGAGATTTTTTGATCCATTGTGCTGTTAGCAAGCACTGGATTCAGTGCATCCAGTATTTGCAGTGCACTCTTAGCATACGGATATTGTATGCTGCTCAGTAGCGTGCTAATCGTGGCAATTAATGATTGCACCATTGCAGTCACTTGCCTGTCTTGGTTGGAAAGATCTCAAACTGAGATCGTGGGCTGGCCGTCATGAAACTCCTTTGGTTCGCTTGATGCTGCTTCCCTTTGAAGTGCAGGTCACTCTGTCACTGTTAGGGTATGCTCACTGGCCTTGTCTTTTACAGTCTTTCCCACAGCATGTAATCTGAGAGGTAAAGAAGGTGGTAATGATGAGGGACCTGACAAACGCGTCGAGGAGGTAGTGGGCGTCCTTGAAGACCGACATCGACGTGAACGACGCCTTCTGACTTTAGCTGCGGCTTCTCGATGAGATGAGTGATCGCGCACCATCTTCTTCAAGATGGAAATTTTCTTCTGAATACTCGGGCAGTCCTTCGATGTGGCTTCATGGGATCCATTGCAGTTCGACCATTTCTTGACAGTAGCGACGCACTTATCCGCTGCATGGGGCTCGGCGCAGCGGTGGCATACCACCGAATTCTCGCAGACGCTGCTCACAAGTCCAAGTTTCATGCATTTACGGCACTGGAGAGGCTTTGGAATGGAAGGCTGCACAGCATGTCTGAAGTACCCCACCATAACATGAGAGCGGAGAGATGTGCTCTTAAACTCAATCTTCAAACTGCGAGACTTGCTCAGCCGGGTGACATCAACATTGGGAGTATCAGTTGTTGGCTTGACGGGAAATTGTAAGTCGTTATTTTAAATAGCCGCATCTATGTCGTGGATCACGCCGGTTACTACATCAGATCCCAAGGGAACATGAGAGCGCCCATGATTACTATCCAAGTCAGTTACACTGTGCAGAGCACCCAAAGCACTTGCGTGCCGGACAACAGCCAGTATATTCTCTCTGGCATTCACTCTTATGTCCGTGATCTTATTTGGCACGAGCGCTTCCAGAGACCTCGACACAGACTGTCTGTTAAGGCGTTTTATGCTGACGGTAGGAAGTCCAGGCAGAAGAGGATGGTATACGTGCTCGACTTTGGCGTTTCACTTACAGTTTAAATACTCGAGGATGAAGATGTCCTCATGTTCCTCCTCTTCGCTTTGCGGCTCCGCACAGGTTGGAAACAGTTATCTGAAAAGTCATCACTGCTGAGAGAGTAAACATGAGTATATTCAGTGTCGCTGTCTCTCGCTTGTTCAATCCGGTTCCTGGAGGCGGCCGCCGCTGATGCACCTGGCGCTGGCAAGTGCCCGGGGTGGTTTATATTCATTTCCTCCAAGGGAGCAGCGAAAAAGCGATCAACGGACTTAAATTGTCACAGAAATACGCCGGAGTTAGCAGAAGTAGCACTTATTAAAAACACACTTCTACGTCGGAATTCAGTGCCTCTATATACGAGGTGGCTAGTGAACTGGTAATCCAACCTACTGATCGATATACTAAAGGAAATGAACCGAGCTATTAGAGCGTACCGTAAAATTGCTTTTTACAAAAACCTATCAAATTAAGAAGCAGAGCGCGCTTTACAAGCACTCAATCAGTGACAGTTTGCCGTAAACCTGACAGAAAATAACCATATTGATGTGTCTTCAAATTAACATCTCAGTTGCATACAGCATTCCTTCGGCTTTCTAAGCTGTGTGGTCACGTTGGCCTAGATGTCAGCCGG
The DNA here is from genome assembly GCA_013436015.1 of Rhipicephalus annulatus. Classification (NCBI taxonomy): domain Eukaryota; kingdom Metazoa; phylum Arthropoda; class Arachnida; order Ixodida; family Ixodidae; genus Rhipicephalus; species Rhipicephalus annulatus. Next base: position 782,893 of record WOVY01001436.1, read on the forward strand.
TACCTAAGAGCGAATAAAGCCACACAAACTATCTATCACCCTCACGCTTTATTTTTCCTTTTCTCTGTCTCTCATCATTTCGCATGCATGCTCACCAACTTCATCTTTACATTATTCCTTTTAATTATAGAACCCTAGGGCGATCCCGCATAACAAACAAAAAATTCAAAATATTGTAAATATATCAATGTAAATTTGAAAGCGATAGTTTTAGACTGAAATGTTTAAAGAATTAGGGCTAGTGGGAACTCCCGTATTGTGCAATCCTGTTTAAATAAACAAAACACCGCTGTAAATAGATACAACCATTTCAGAGAGTGCAGCGAGTAGAGTGACCTTCCTGTTGGCTATAACAACATCGCAAACTATCGAACATCAAGCGGCTATTACTTCATTGCAAATTAAACACACAAAAGTGATAAGCAATGTGTGGAGTTTAATGGTGCCAAACAGACGTTCCTCTAGCACATTTTCATCTTTTCCCACCTTTTCCTCCGTCATATGAACTTTTCACGCGAAGAAGGATTGCTGAAATGTCGCCTGATACTCGAGCCGTTTTCGCTGGCAGCGCTGGCATGTTTCCATTTCGATAGAGAAGATATAATGCGGAGGTGACGATGTCTGTTCTGACTTTACAAGTTACATCAGGGCGAAGCCGGCACCAATGAGAACAAAAAAAAAAGAAAACCGGGAGGCCTGCAAGGAACGCGCAGCACAATACAACGAAAAGTGAAAGAGCAACCTTTCTATAGGCTTTTTAGACACTCTTGGGGCAAATACTGGAAGTAAACTTGTATGGTACTGACCGTGCTATAATTCACAATAATGCTTGCGTAGTGGAAAAGCACGCACTGTACAATTATTTGTCACTTTTCGGAATGGCGTGCTTACCCGCTACACGCTCGTAAGATAATATGAGCACTTTCTTGATGCTGGCGCTAACGATTATAAAAGTTATGCTTGGGGTCTTTGTAATAATTTGAGGCATAAAATGGTTCACTTGTTGCGCATTTGGGACTGTGTGATGCCTGGTTGTTGCCTTCTAACACACGTTAACGCGATTATTTACCCGATATAAAGCCTTCATTGAGTCAGTGCGTTCAGAGGGTGTAATCTAGCAGCGTTTGTCAACCACGAATCCTTATCTTGGTTGGCTATAGATTACGCCAAAAACGAACGTGTTTTTTTTTAGCTGCCGGCTAATTAGGCTGTAGGCTTCCGCGGTGGAGTGCAGGACACGTGCTCCCGTGTTCTCATTTACAGTGAACCAATCCTACATTTTAAAGAGTACAGTGGTACAGAACTTCTTTGGTCCCTGAGAGACTGCGATGAAACGAAACCACAATGCTTGCTTTTTATGCTATGTCTAGAAGTGTTTGATCTACGAAGTCTTGAGTAATACGTATCCCGAACTTGAGTTTCTTCCAATTAAGACTAAAAGAAGACAGTTACCCTTACCTCAGCCTAAAATAAAACTTGTCTGAGAATTCCTGGTTTATTCTGGACGTGATATATTCTTTCAGATTTGGATCTTGCACTTTTCAAAAGGTTACGTTCGCACTTATTTTACGTTTATTACATCCACCTCCCTTCCACATTTAACATATTGTTGGTGAATGTGTCACATGCTCTATAGCTGATTCACACTCCCTAACTATTGTATATACCTATGTTTACGTGCTTCAACAACATACGCATGTTTTTGTTTTCTTTCAATCATTATTGTAGGGGGTCGCAGGTTTTTTTTTTTACTAGAAGCAGGCCATAGTAAAAAATTGTATTTTGCATTGAAAAAAATTCGTAGCCGAGATTGTTTTATTTTCAACTTTTCTGACTTGATATTACATGCAGGAATGTTTTCTGTCTGACGTATTTTTCTCTGTATTGTGTGCTGCAGATGTATGTATTTTGACAGCGTTCGCAGGTTGTATGGTGCAGCATTCGCCATTCAAAGTAGCAAGACGTAAGAGGTACTTTTGAAGTTGGGCATTCAAAGAGCAAAAAGTGGATATTTGTTATGCAGTAACGTCGTAACTTCAAAGAGACTCTGCGACGTCAACGTGAGGGTACCACGTGTAGCAGTGTTATTGAGCGAGCAGTTTCGTTTCGTATGGCTTTCATATTACTAATAATATGCGATACAACGTAGGCTTTTCTTGAAGACACCGGGTAACTCTTCTGATAAAAAGCGGGCTAAAAATCACAAAAAGAACGTAACGAAGAATATGATAACATAAGAATGAGAGCGGGGCTTACTCCGTCATTACAAAGGTTTACACGAGACAAAAGCACAGCTTTTCTTGTTCGCTCAAAGAAATGAGTAATACACCGCGTTCAGTGCAGTTCCTGCTGCCGTTTAATTAGCACTCCTTTAAAGCGCTAAAAGAATAATTTCTTATGCTTTCGCAAGCAAGTTGGGTAAGAATAATTTGCAACAAATTTGTTAGTACATGAACATAATGCTGTTGTCCCTCACACTACCGATAAAAGTCAAATTTTCTACTCTGTATGTGATACATAAGAGAGAAAAGTACATAGCAAAGGCAAGTAGGTTGGAAGAAAAGCAGTATATAAGACTATAATAATAGAAAAATAGATGATGTAACTATAGCTTAGAGTTATATCAATAGGTTAAAGAGAATCAGTATCAAACATAAATTTTAAATAGCAATCAATTATAAACTAGGTGATATTTGGAACAAGATGTCCTCAGAAGATCAGAAAATGAACGAAACCACATGGAGTCTTTTTGTATGATATAAGTGGAGCGTAATCAGTGATATTTAGGCAGGAATTAAAGCAAAAGAAAAAAAAACATGTCGCTGGGTGAATTATACCCACAACCTTCGCCATACATACGATATTCTCTCTATCCTGAATGGAAACATATTAAGCACGCAGGTGTTCTCAGAGATATGTCGACATTCCCTGCCTACGGCGCCATCGGTGCGTACGTTCATAGTCCGAGAGTATTAGATTATGATACAAAAACGAAGAAATAAGCAATATGCACTCATGAGATAATCAGCTACCTTCCATGGACTCATTGGGGACATGTTGCATATTTCACAATAAAAAATATTTGTTATACTCGTCGCTGCATGATGTCCGCTAGCTGTACTATTCTCTATGTACAACAATTTATAGAGAGTGTATTTTAGTCTTCTTGACGTCTCCTGTAAGTCTCGTACTCGAGTGTGTTTTCCGCAACTAAATAAACGAGATTGCAGCGTAGGGGAAGGAAAAGTATATGAGGCTCATATAAGGGAGGAAAACCTGATGGGTTATTTATATTGCACATGCATGCCATTGTTTTTTAGCGGTCGGAACGACTATTTTCCCTGTGATTGCGAGCAGCACAATTCCATCGTGAACTTGATGGGGTAAAAGACATTACATAGCCTAGAAATGCTGAATAAGTGGTAATGAACAGTGTCTAGACCATCTAGACATTCGTCCCGCCAATTTTTCACCTTTCGCAATTTCATGGGTATCGTGCTCTCAGCTGCTGCAAACGGCCGTTTCACTACTGTGCGCAAAGCACGTAATCAGAGAAGCGCCTTAAGACAACTTTTGGGGACTTTATGCCGTGTAAAGTGCACTTCAGGCTTTGTGGTGTTGCGAAGACATTGAAATCACAACAACGTGTGCTCACATCTGTTCCTGAGTCTCCAGTGTACATGCTCAAGAAGAACGGAGATGGTTTATCACGTGATGAAACACGCATCTGACATTTTGAATGCGATGGCGTGCACTGGTCCACCTAAATGACGGCCCGCGTCGGCTAGTGAACTCTGCTATGTGTGGCAACATCTGAAAGTGGTTACCAAACTTCCTACGTTATCTTGTCTGCGCAGTACGTAGGGCATGCTGTAGGGTCCATGCGCGGAACCTCACCACTGGCCCAGAACCACTGGCTTATCTGCAACCTCAGGCATCAAGTTGCGCCACCGGCTGTCTCGGTGGGAAAGTAATACTAAACTGTAGTTCTGGCCGTCTGAGATGCGCTAACCGTGTCTGACTGCCCTGTCTCCCACTATTCTCTAATTCTTGAGCTTGAACAACACAATCAGTCTTGGAACTACCCTGAACGATGATACCGTTAGTCTTTCTCTGATGTCTATGGAAGTCGAGCTTTTGCTGTAGCTGAACCTTTGTATATTACGGTATATGCACATAAGCAACACATTTTGTATCGCACGTCTCCATAAAGATGCCTCTTCGGTGACATATTATCATTGCTTTCCATCATTGTTGCCATTAGCTTAAGGAGTGTACCGCTTTTACACGAAAATAGGGTGCGTGTCTTTAGGCAAAGTACAAGGTGCTGCTCCACCTGACTAGGCAGAATTAAAATCATTCAATAAGTATGCACATGCGACTACACTCAGACTAATTTTAAATATCGTGGTAAAAGCAAGCTGAATAGGGCTTAACGCTTAACAGCAAACATAAACTTAAAGGATAACTATTGTGCGGCTAAGTTGTGAGTTGAAATTTCGGAAACCTTTATAAGCACTTAAATATGTTCACTTTGTTGGTAAATACTGATTTCAAAAAATTAGTTTTCTTGCTCCGCCGCAGTGGTCTAGTGGCTAAGGTACTCCGCTGCTGACCCGCAGGTCGCGGGATCGAATCCCTGCTGCGGCGGCTGCATTTTTGATGGAGGCAGAAATGTTGTAGGTCCGTGTGCTCAGATTTGGTTGCACGTTAAAGAACCCCAGGTGGTCGGAATTTCCAAAGCCTTCCACTACGGCATCTCTCATAACTATATGGTGGTTTTGGGACATTAAACTACACATATCATTCAAATAAAAAAATAATTTATGTACCCCAACAGACATAGTTTGCATCACCGTATAAGAAAACGTAACTGACTAGTGGTAACGAATGTCGAATCAGTAGTTGGTAAAATTTGCACTCCTTTTTAGTTTCATTTGGCCGCTTTCTGCCACTTTATGCCACTTTATGTAAAACGTACATTTGAGCACTGCATAAGACTTCCAAGGAAGCACTGGTTGCCTTAACGTTGACGATCATTAAAGCGCAGGCAACCTAGAAGACGGAAAGTTGCGACGCAGCAACAAAGGGAACCCTTTGTAAGTAAATACTGAGGTGAGAGCCTTAGATAGCACATCAAACGCGAAAATTGACTTCGTCGGCGTCCACCACGAATGATGCAAAAGATGAATGATGCATCGTGGGATGACGTCCCCATATGAAATCATCATGGCGTTCCAAGCTTGCCGAAGTAATGCTGCCATTACGATGTCACAGTGAAGTCATGTAACGTCACTTTGACACTGCCAGCGTTAGCCTGTTCTTTTTTCTTAATTTTTGAAAACTTCAAGCTTTCATCAAGAACTCCCCATAGTAGCGATTTGAGTCCCCTATTCTGCGCCCGCGAATCAAGTCTACCCACCCATCCGTAAGCAATCCGTTCAAACGAAGATCTGGACGGTCAAAATCCTTTCTTGTTTTATTTTTTTGCGAACAATGAAGGAGGCATTCCAGTCGCATAGCGTGGTGGCCATCGGATGATGCATCAGTATTGCAGCTATAGGCCTAGCCAGTCGTGTTGCGCAAAGCCAGCATGAAATGGCGCCTTTTACGCGTAGCAAAGCACTCGTTGCGCGTTTCTTCTTAAAGAACGACGACATATAGTGGCAAATCAACGCGTGTATGAAAACTGTGCCACACAATCAGCGACGTGCCATGAGCCATAAACATAACGCCGTGGTGCCCTTTGACGTGTGGGTACGGTGACCGATGGCCTCTTCAATGCCCAATGGAATGTAAAGTTGCCTGTCTGAATAGGTTCCTTATGGGGGTCAAGCGTGATCCGGTTGTGCTTGCTCTTGTCACTCGTGCAACCGTAAGAGGCCCTTCACGGAATCCCGGGTTCTGCTGAACAAAGTGTGAGAACGATAACCATAATGGTTACGGTGCCAGACTAGTAACTTGATGGTGGCGGGTTCAAACCCAGCCACCGCGGGCGTCTTCCGGATAAGAGTGAAAATGCTGGTACCCATGTAATACACTCTTCAAACAAAGGCAGCGCTACTCACTAGCTTTGAGGTAGCAAATTGTTGTCACAACAGTCGCTATCTAAGTAGTAATTGCAGGCAGTAGACAACAGACGTTCACTGCCTTAGAAGAAACCAGAGGTAGTATATGTCTCTGGTCTACTACCTGCAGTTACTACTTAGATAGTGAATGTTGTGATAACAATTTACTACCTCAAAGTTAGTAAGTAGCACTGCCTCTTTTCTGAGAGTGTAGGGTTTAGGTGCACGTTAAACAAACACAGGTGGTGGAAATTTCTGGACCCCTCAACTACGGCGTCCCTCAATATCTTATCATGGTCTTGATTTGATAACCCCCACAATTATTATGAACACCGGGTTGTCGAAGATTTTGGAGCTATTCACTATCTTGCCTCATCATCATATCGCGTTGTGGCAAGCTAGTACCTCTGGACATCAACAAGTTAGGAGGCAGTCTTCAACACTCTCTTTGATCTGCGCGCTCTCCAACCAGACGTTTATAATGACGTAATCGTGGACGTCTTCCCGTTGGAAGTCGTTTAAACGTGCATCAACCACAATTGTAACACTTAGTAATCTTGATTCTTCACTTACACTGCAGTACCAATCATTTATAAAAGCTGGGTTTCTTAATAACTGCGAAGCATTTTTTAGCAAACTTCAGCGACTTTGAGCGTATGTATCTATCTGTCTATCTAGCCGCTTAAGTTTGAGTGCTCTCGTGGTCACGCCCTTAACTTGGCGTGGACCAAAATTAGCACGGGATGGTAAGATGGTTTGACGAATATGACGCGCTGGTCAAGACATGAATAATGTCACAATTCCTTCGCGCACGTCGTCAAACACTTCTAGTCAGGCAGTGGCACATACCCACGGGTTGGTATGTGCCGCTAGTATGTGGGTATGTGCCACTGGTGATTGACACTTAGTAGCTACCTGGGACGACGAGGACACACATTGGCAATTTTAATGCGTGAGCGTTAAAATTGCCATACATCGATAGCGTCGACCCAACGAAGGCATGGAATAAATATCAGGGTTCCAGCTGAAATCACACCAAAGCATTCTGCGTGGCAATGAAGCATTCTACCACAGAGATACACCAGCTCTCGGAATTACTTTTCAAATAGACGCTAATATTCGTGAATCGTCAATAGTGGTTACAATGCTGCCTACCCAATTTTAATAACATTACATATGTGCGCTTTTCATACAGCTTGCACATCGGGTTAACGTCGTTTGTGGTTAGGTGCCATGCGCTGAAGTTGATTTATGTAGCGGTGTTTAGGGCCTGCATCTTCGCGAGCATCACTGTATCGTATATCACCTTCTGGTGTTGCAAATACGTATGTGCCTATTGGCATCGTTGTGGAAGTGCTAACAACTGGTTATGTAAACATCTGCAACTCTTCAAAATATGTCTTGCGTGCAACATTTGATTGATTTGTGGGGTTTAACGTCTCAAAACCACCATATGATTATGAGAGACGCCGTAGTGGAGGGCTCCGGAAATTTCGACCACCTGGGGTTCTTTAACGTGCACCCAAATCTAAGCACACGGGCTTACAACATTTCCGCCTCCATTGGAAATGCAACCGCCGCAGCCGGGATTTGAACCCGCGACCTGCGGGTCAGCAGCCGAGTACCTTAGCCACTAGACCACCACGGCGGGGCGTGCGTGCAACATTTGTACATATGTTTAGCGTCACTCCATGACGTGCCAGTCAACTGCAACACGGTCACCTTCTCTACACATGCTTCTCTTAACGTCGATTTCCAGGCACGTGGGATCTGCCAAATTTTTATAAACAATCAATTGAAACTCCGTACTCAAACCGTGGTATTTGTTTCTTTCTCATCCTTGTACTGATCGTACTTTTTTATTACTGTTTTTTTACTATTTTGAAGAAAGTGGGCATGCTTCACAGTCTATTTTGAAGAAAGTGCGCAGGTTGTGGTGTGCGGAAGCCATGAAATCCTCGTCTGGCTTGATAGCGCCATGTGGTGCGCATTGGCGGTGCTTATTGTCTATTGCGTGTGGAAAGAAAGTGGGTGCCAGAGTGAGCCTATAGTGGGAGAGAATCACCTGATGCACATTAGAGTTCCTGTATATGCCACCATTAGGCAGCATATGGAGTATCTACAGTTATTGCAAATATAGAAACTCTGGTCACTATATATCCGCTTCATGCTAAAGTTACTGTACATGCTACAATTAAGTAGAATATGCAGATACGTTACCTCCAACACTATGTTCCCTTTTGCGATTGGCTGAAGTTGTCTAAGCAAATTTTTAGCGTAAGGTGTTTTGATGAGTGTGAATTAGCGTTCGCTACCGTATCCCAAAGGCGAGGAAAAGGCAAAGTGGAAGAAAAAGACAAACAAGCTGCCTAGCGAACAAAAAATAATGAAATTTGACTCGGCCACCAAATGCTCATGCAAATTTCACTTGATGTTGCCTGATGCTAACATTGCGAGAAAAAAGGAACGAGTCACATGAGAGACCGGATCGCACAGCAGGCTGATCGTTAATGTGGGTAAGAAAAAGCATGCGCTTTTGACACGAATCGGGTCTGCACTTGATAAATGGTCGTCGACAAGGCGCGATCGTTAACGAAGTTTCCAGAGAGGGCTAATTGCAGGATCAGCAAGCGATGCTGTAGACTCATCGGTGAGTCCTCGTGAGGAAAGACGGCAAGAAGAAGACCATGTTGTAATTCTCGTTCAAGCAATTTGATGCTGTGAAATCTAGAATCTAGGTCGTATCTTTCTAGGGGGCTCATTTTTATGTTTACTATAGTGATTATTCATTACTCTAAGACGTGTGTCGACAGCAGGTGGCCCCTTTGCTGTAAATATACACAATGTACGACAAGGATTTTCATCAAACTCTTTAGAACGCAGAGTGAGTGTTTTCTTAGTTTCCTTGTTTATTAAGAAGACGGTGTTTTCGTTTATTGTTATTGAAATATCCCGTGAGTGCGACGGGTGACAAAAGTCTGGTTTTCTCTAAAAAAGTCAATATCCTTTGAGTACATTTTATTAAATACGTCAAGGCCACAGACATTACAGAGGAGGAGCTGTAAAAAAACAAGCACAAAAATTAAATAAAACAAGTAAGGCCGCCTGCCTTCAAAATGCTCGAAACATTTATAAACTACTATTTTTGCTGAATCTCAGCTGAAAACAACACAGCCCTCTTGTAAATTCTTTTGCCTGTCCCTTGTCTTGTGTATGCAATTTATTCGTCATCTGTAACACCGTGATTTTTTATATTAGGTGGTCAATATATCACCACTCAGAAAAGTGTTTTCCTCTATTGCTGGAGAAGCCTTCATATACTAAAATGCAAATTTATGTTTCGGGTTAACGAAACCTTCTTTGGGGTTGGCAAGTTGGTCTTGTTTTTCATGTTGGAGGAAGCAGGAAAAAAAAATGCTGCAAATGATGCTTGAACTACTTGCTTCTATCTTAAGTTAAAGACCTTTGAGGCATTCCTACCCTACTTCAAGTGTGTCTATGACCTTTGTAGGATCGCTGTAAAAAGTGAGTGCGTGGCAGTTTGATTTATCGTTTCTTTACTTTGTGTGGTAAGCTTGGGGAGGCTTGCTAGCCATTGCGCTGCATTTGCTCCGGCACGCACCATTGTTTTGACGGCGCACTGTCGAAGTGTACGATCGGGATCGGCCCTGATCCTGGACACTGCAGTACCCGCATAGCATCCCGCGTAGTTATGGAGCACCTGAGATTACCAAGCTTTCGTGATTTCTTTTTGACCCAGGACAAAAGAATCAGCCCCCACATGGGCGACAAGGGGTAGGGACGGAAACTCCACTGTGACGACCCCTGATTGCCTCACAGCACTTTCGGCCTGCCCATAAATGGGCCTCTTCCGGGAGCCAGTGCGCCAGTATGACCCCTCGCATCATTTGCAGTTCACGCGCCGAAAAGTAGTCGCCGAAAGAAGACGACGTGCGCTGCGACACCGAAAAAACGCCTACGGCTTGTTGTCACTATTCGTCGTGATTCAGGTTCCTCTCGGAAGCGGGCGGGCTTTCAACACGTGAAAGTGTGGTCGCGTCGCGATGAAATGGGCGCCCGGTTGGCACCTTTGATGGATGCTGCCGCAGTGGCATGCCTTCGGCTCTGTCAGCGCTACTCCTTTCAAGTCTATTCGACAGAACCAAAACGGCGAAAGTTTGCAGAATGAGCGCATAAGTAGAACTGCGTGTGGAGAGCGAGTGGCTCTACTTACAGCACACAGGGGACAGGTGGATTACTGTCCCGTCAGCAATAAGTTGACGTGTTACCAGGGATGTCTTTCTTATGGCTACAAATTCTGGAACGCGTAACGTTAGGTTTACACGCTTGTGCGACCGCTAAGCTTGCCCCTTCCACGAGGACCTTGATTTAGTTTTTTTTGTAATTTGTTGTTGTGTTCTTGGGAGCGAGGAATATGAGCCCTCCCACGTGCTCGAAAGTACAATCCTCGAGATAGGTACTTTACTTGAGAAGTGCACTGTCCTATCGCAGGACAAACAACAGCCGATTCACCGAGAATTGTGTAAAGGCGGTACATCGAGGGAATATGAAGTGGCCCCGGTGTTTTGCCAAGTGTTCTGAATTGGGCTTAAGGTGTTTTGAACCGTCGGCTCTGCCGAATCCCGTAGGGTCGCCCTACTGACGGTTCATTTCCACGGCGCTTTCTTTTTGGTTACTTGTGTGTTTGCAAATATGTATTATGTTTCGTACAGTCAGTAAATATAGGTTTTTCTCAGCCTTACTAAAACATTTACAGCATTTACTTCCTCTCCACGTCACCAGCAAGTCAATCAACGCTATTTGCGTAGCAGCAGTACGTTACTTTCTCCCACTTTGCTACACCGCCTCGTGTGGTGCATCTCGGGCGCCGACTGATGAGAGCTGTTTTCACAATATCGAAAAAACCTGAGTTTTACTGCCTTTTTTTCATACTGGTCCTTTACCTTTGCTTTTTACGTAGGTATTACTTCTGTTTTGCCAATAGGGCTGTGCATTCAAGTGTTTATGTTATTTGAATAATTTCTTGCTGGCTCTGCTGTTTTTCGTGTACTATATTTTCTCATAGATTTCAATTATTCTTTAAATTATTGCACTTTATATCATGAGTCCACCTACAATGTCTTAATTACGGGAGTCTTAGTTTCTACAACATTTTTCCCCTCACTAAACGTGTGGCTATATTACAGCGAAAGTTATGAGATCCCAACAAGGGTTGAGTGTGCCGTAGTTTTCCGTCGCCGCTACCACCGGTGTCTGTATTTATTATGCATAAAATAAGAAACAAATACGTAAATAAATTCACCAAGGACACAAAGGGATTCAAACCCGGGTCCCCTGAGTGCCAGCCCAGTGTTATATTGCAGAACGACGCCAATGCTTGACGCTCCATTGCAAACTGGCCTTCGGCAGGCGTCACACAACGTGGGTGATTCCTTAGATTCGTTATAAAAGCTTGAGGCATAAATTTTTATTGTCGTTAACCACACCATAAAATATTGCACGAAATTCTTTCCAAGTTTTTAACAGGTACCGCACTTCTCCAATAAATGACGAAGGGTGGCGTAGTGCATTCCTTCTTTCCACAAAATAAAAATTTGTAGGGGGTAGCCCGCAAGTGTGCTTGTAGCCCTTACCCAAAGAATGTATGGAAAAGGCTCCTAAATGTTGCTCTTCTAGCTTTTCCTGTGACTGTGCTGCTAGTTACGAGAAAGGCTGGTGTTTTTTAGGCTATTAATAAACAACCATTTATAAGACATGTCACATCCCTAAAAAATGGACAGAAATATCCTGCGTGAGTCAGGGTAAGAATAAAATCGTGAACCTTTAATAACATCTAAAGCGTTCACTATGTAGTGAAAATTTAATTGGTTCACAGTTAGTGTTTTTGCAAATGAGTAGTGCAAGCACGTGGGCTGTCAACATTTTTACGCATTCATGCTTTGAAAAGCTTTTCGCACGAAAAAGATACCTAATTTTTATATCCTGCTTGGCAAACGACATAATTCTTACGGGAAGGAACTGTCCTTTTTCTACAGCAATATAAGCCTCTCTCATGGAAATAAGATTCTATCTAGGAAGAAAGTATTGGTTCCGTAGGAACAAGCATTTCCTTGTCAAATATACTAATGTTTGTATATATCTAGCACTTACTTTAAAAGGGCCATCTTATTTTATTTTACGTACAATCAGCCAGTTTGTATTTACGTACAACGTCACGATTGGGAATTTGAATGTGGGGTTTAACATCCCGAAACCACCATATGAAAGACGGCGTTGTGGAGGGATCTGATAATTTCGACAACCTGGGGTTATTAAAGGTGCACCCAAATCTCAGCACAGGGGTCTACAGCATTTTCGCACCAATCGTAAATGCCGGGATTCAATCCCTCGAGCTGTGGGTCAGCAGCCGAGAACCTTAGCCACTAGACAACTGCGGCGGAGCTTATGTACTACATCAAAAAATATAAGTGTATAAGACAGTTATTCAGAAAGAGGTCGCGTGGCACCTATTGAAAAGGGGCTCCCTCATTCTGTATAACTTCACGTATGTAGCTTATTGTTTTGTATATAATTTTTTTTTCACTTATCTCCAGTTGCATTGTATTGGTGTATTGCCCAATATAAAAACTAATTCAATACCTGCAAAAAAAGCTGCAGGAAAAGTAAGGGTCATAACATGCTATAAAGTGTCCTGAACATCGTTATGCTTGAAATTGCTTACACAAAGTCACCGCAAGGTCAGGTAATCTCATTATCACCAAAAATATTGTTCGCAGAATATTTTCTCTAAGAAACCGCAAGATTTGAGAAATAAACCAATGTGAAAGCCCGATTAACCAGATTGGCTTGTCTGCAGAACTACTTCCCTATCTGTAGATATGCACGGCTCTGATTACACAAGAGAGACAAAAAAGAGTGAAAATACTTGATTTTTGTCGGTATGTGACGCTCGGATGCTCTGTAATAAAACTCAATTTACCGATTAGCAAAAAAAAACATAGCTGGCTTTTTGGATTTTCATTTGCTGTATTTTTCAGCATAAACTATTTGCGCAAAAGAGTGTCTGCTGTGTCTGTTGGGTATGTACGAAAAGTTTTTTTTTTACTCGTGTGCTAATTGTGACACTGTTACCTTGTGTCACTGTGGGATGGCATTCGAAAAATAAGATAATGCGTTACCAAGTTGTACTTTCTCCTTGAACTTTACTTAGATAAGTTTTGTGTCTATCTCTCTGTTTGTGTAAAGGTACTAGAATACAGAATATTGCAGTAAATGCAAATTGATTCACACTACACTTTGATGCGTTCATTCCATAGTTATTACGAGCGTTGGGTGACTAAGACATCCCTAAGATATTTTATAATTTTAATTTATTCCCCCTTAGAACTTACTATGTATACCTTCATCTGTTGTAGTAGTATTTTACGCTGCCTACTCCTTGTTTTATTTTTATGTATTCGAGTTTTACCCACAGTACTTCTCAGCGACGCCCTGCTCAAACCACGCCGCAATTTTTGCGAAGCTTCACAATTTTCTTATATAATGACGTAAATATTCCGCGCAAGACACGCAAAGTGAAGTTTTTTTTAACTAAATAACACGCACTCATGATAACTCTAGAACCTGCGATGACGCATGTATGAATACCAGTGGGCCTTGCCGCATATCGAATTATTGATGACTCATACTCTGTTCGCAGCTAGCAGTACAGTGTGTATTGCTGTCGTTCCACTCCATTTTCCTGTTACAAGTCCGACCAAATTAAACATTTGGATCTGGGAGAAACCAACTGCTGCCTTTGTCGACGTGACAACTCTGTGAGAATATTTATGTAAAGGTTTATACTTGCCTTACGCTCATATGACATGGTGTGGTTGCTTATGTCCCTGATATGACACCCTTGAAAAAACATGATCCATGCATTCACTGAAGAATCGTCACTTGTTTACCACTGTACTCTAATGAGTAATTGCAGATAGGAGTGGTCGTCAAGAAATCATTGTTTACGCGTTGGAGGGTGAGACACCTCCAAATGCAACAGTCTTGAAATCATACAACATACACTGGCGTTTCGGGATTGCTCTCAGAACAAACTGTTAAAGATTAATTCCCATCGAATGGTACCAATGCATCCAATTCATTTCAGGTGTGTGGTTCCAATCATCAATACAACTGGAGATAATGTCCCAGCTCCTCGCTCACAATAGTCATAAATACTGTCCGTTTGCCGTGTTTATTCTACCTTTGTGAAGTCGTTATAAACGCCACTTAAAGTGTTTGCTTATCAAGCCAAAACCAAGTAACATGTTTAGTGTCCCATAAGAAATAGTTACACACACACACACACACACACAAATATATATATATATATATATATATATATATATATATATATATATATATATATATATATATATATATATATATATATATATATATATATATTCTGTTTACTGAAAAGAGCATAGTGTTCTCTTCTTCCTTCTCTTGTTCTCAGGAGGTACCCATCTGTATAAAGCACGCATGGTGGACGCTGATGATCGGCTGTAATACTAGATCGTCCTAACTCAGGAACAGATTATCTCGTACGTCCTCCCATACTCTCTTATTATTTTTTTGCCTGGTCGGCGTAATGTGAGCAAAGGACAAAGAGAATAAAAAGAGAAGGTTGCTGTTGCGCTAGCAGATGACAATGAATTCGCTATGTAAGCTCGAGGAACAAAAGCGCGTGACATTACTTGCTTCTTCACAGCAGCCCTCTTTCTGATATATTTACGGTAAGCGCATCATTTTACCTCTAGGCAAAAATAGCATTTCGGCAGATGCTGCAACTACAAACGTATGCTACAACACAGAATTTCTTACTCGACTTCTTTGGCACAAAACGTGGAGCTCAGTTACACAGCCCCAGCTTACGTAAGCTTCACACTGTTAACCTCTATGATTTGATTATGCTTGTGCTCTTTTTTGCTTTGTTTTCTCAGCGTTCTTTAGACCCTATTTATTCAATGGCACCGATCTTTGTAAATTATACGCCTGGAACAAAGCGGCTCGTGTTCACACACGAGCCGTCATTTTCTTGTCAGCGTTGACGTATCAATACGCAAAATAGAAACAGTCGTTCATGTGGAAAGTTTGCTTTGCGTGAAAGTAACGTCTGGCCCCAGGTTACACGAACTCCATAGAGTTAAAGTCTTTTGATTATTTTATGTCTTTGGTTGGCGGAAGCGGTAGCACCAAGGTTACCAACACGAGACACTCTTTGCAACGCTTCACTATTAGCCTTTGCAGCGGGAACATGTTTGTGAAACTGAAGCTGTTGTTGGCGTTTATGAGTACAGAGGGAACGTCATAGCAGGATTCAGTGCAATCACTACAGAAATGCGGGAAAACTGCCAAAATGAGGCCACATAGTTAGCGAAGACGATCGAAAACTGCAAAATAACACGCTAAAGCAAAATTTTTCCGTTTCACGAAGTGTTATTGACTGCATAGAATGGGTTCACTATTTGTTTGATGCGTATATCAGCTCTATAAGAGAATGTCTGCTTCCGCTATACATGAAGACGAAAAAGTGTGTTTTGAAAAGGAGCTACTTCTGCTAACTCCGGCGTATTTCAGTTGTAATTTAAGTCTGTTGATCAGTTTTCGCTGCTCCCTTGGAGGGGATGGATGTAGACCTCCCCGGGCGCCTGCCGGCACCAGCGGCATCAGCGGCGGCCGCCTCCAGGAAGCGGATGGGACAAGCGAGCGACAGCGACAGTGAAGATACTCATGCTTACTATCTCAGCAGTGAGGACTTCTCAGATGATGGTTTCCAACCTGTGCTGAGCCGCAAGGCGAAGAGAAGGAACATGAGGACATCCTCATCCTCAACTATTCAAACTGTAAGTGAAGCGCCAAAATCGAACACTTATACCATCCTGTTTCTGCCTGCACTTCCTACCGTCAGCATGAAACGCCTTAACAGACAGTCTGTGTCGAGGTCTCTGGAAACGCTCGTGCCAAATGAGATCACGGACATAAGAGTGAACGCCAGAAAAAATATACTGGTTGTGGACGTTTTGCACGCAAGTGCGTTGGGCGTTCTGCGCAGTGTAACTGACTTGGACGGCAACCAGGTGCGCTCTCATGTTCCCTTGGGATGTGATGTAGTAACCGGCGTGATCTACGACATTGATGTCGCCATTTCCAATAAGGACTTACAACTTCTTGTCAAGTCAACAACTGATACTCCAATTGTTGATGTCACCCGGCTAGGCAAGTCTCGCTGTGTGAAGATTGCGTTTAAGAGCACATCACTTCCCTCTCATGTGAAGGTGGGGTACTTCAGACATGCTGTGCGGCCTTTCATTTCAAAGCCTCTCCAGTGCCGTAAATGCATGAAACTTGGACATGTGAACAGCGTCTGCGAGAACTCGGTGGTATGCCACCGCTGCGCCGAGCACCATGAAGCGGATACGTGCGTCGCAACTGTCAAGAAATGCTCTAATTGCAATGGATCCCATGAAGCCACATCGAAGGACTGCCCGCGGATTCAGAAGGAAATTGCCATCTTGAAGGAGATGGTGCGCGATCACTCATCTCATCGAGAAGCCGCAGCTAAAGTCAGAAGGCGTCGTTCACGTCGACGTCAGTCTTCGAGGACGCCCGCTACCTCCTCGACATGTTTGCGTGATCCCTCATCAGTACCACCTCCTTTGCCTCCCAGACCACATGCCGTGGGAAAAGCTGTAAAGGACAAAGCCAGTGAGCATACCCTAACTGCGACAGAGTGGCCTGCACTTCAAAGGGAAGCAGCATCAAGCGAACCGAAGGAGCTTCATGACGGCCAGTCCGCGCCCCCGGTTTGAGATCTTTCCAACCAAGACAGGCAAGTGACTGCAATCGTCCCGGTTCGAGATCTTTCCAACCAAGACAGGCAAGTGGCTGCAATCGTGCAATTATTAATTGCCACGATTCGCATGCTACTGAGCAGCATACAATCTCCGTCTGCTAAGAGTGCACTGCAAATACTGGATGCACTGAATCCAGTTCTTGCTAACTTCGTATAAGCACAATGGCTCAACAAAATCTCATCTTCCGCACTGAAGTTAAAAGTGCGTCGATTTTTCAGTGGAATGCCAGAGGCATGAAGTCCCGTATCTCGGACTTTCGCCAATTTGTTCGGGCCTATCAATTCCCTATACTTGTCATATGTGAACCAAACGTATCAAGGCCTTATAGATTTTCCGGTTATGAAGCTTTTTGTTCAGCCGCTTGCGAAGAACGAAGCAAAATAATTGTTTACATTCGCACAGACTTGACTTGTCTTTCGCACCCAATAAGTTCAAATGACGACAATCAGTACGTGTGTCTTCTTGTGAAGAAGAATGCAGTTTTGTTCACGCTTATTGGTGGATATATATCTCCGTCATCGCGGTTTGACTGCGACAGATTAAAAGACATCCTAATGAGAACCGATGGGCCTTGGATCATCACCGGTGACTTCAATGCCCATCACATGCTTTGGGGGAGCACTAGGATGAATGCCAGGGGCCGGAATATTGTTACATCCCCTTCCGATTACGACCTTTCCATCATGAACGATGGTACGCCCACATATCTGCGGGGTCTCACGTATGGCAGTTGCCTTGACCTGACATTGGTGTCACGGTGCTTCTCTCACAAAGTTAAGTGGTTTTGCGATATTGAGACTCATGGGAGTGATCACATACCTACCTACGTGACGATCGATGGTATCATAAAAAATTTCTCTTCCGGTGTTGCAATTGGCACTGACTGGTCGATGTTTGCATCGCGTGTTGAGAACGCCTGCCAAGAAGGCTTCGCCTGCAGCCTGGAAAATACCATAGCGGAAGCTATGCAAGCGTCCAAATGTAAATTACCATTTTCGTCTAAAATAACACAGTTTGACATCGAACTGGAAAAATTACGAGCTATACGAAGGCGTGCTGAACGACGATACAGACGCACAAGATAAATTTACGATCTGAGGGAAGCAAGGCGGCTCCAGAAAAAGATTCAACGACGCATTTACAAACTGGAGAGCAAACGCTGGAAAGCATTCTGCGAATCTCTAGACCCTCATAAACCGCTGTCATATATCTGGAGAACAGTTCGTGGTCTTCGCTCCTCTCCGCAACAACGGCACCCTTTTAAAGCTTTGGCACTCCATCATGGAAAAACAGAACTCGAGGTGGCTGAAGAATTTTGCACGAGAGATGCCGGGAATATTATGAACGAGAGCATCAACGCCGTGATCGTTCCTGAGACGCGATTACCAGAAATGGACATTCAGTTCACCATGGAAGAACTGGAAGGTGCGTTAGTCTCTTCTAAGCGCATGTCATCGCCAGGTCCTGATGGTATTACTTATAGTGCGTTGGGACACCTTGGACAAAAAGCCAGAAAAGAACTTTTAACATGCTTCAACGACTCCTGGCTCAGCGGCAGTGTTCCCCGAGAATGGAAAATAAGTCGATTAATACCACTTTTGAAATCGGGAAAATCACCATTGGACTTGACAGCGTATCGCCCCATTGCCCTCGCAAGCTGCCTCGGAAAAGTGATGGAAAGAATGGTTCTATTTCGTCTCGAGTGGTACTTGGAACGATACACCAAATACCCTTCTTTCATGGCAGGCTTTCGTCGGGGCCGCTCCTCTATTGACTGTGTCCTTGACTTATCGACATTTGTTCAACAAGAAAAAAGTCGCAAGCGCATATCAGTGGCATTCTTTCTTGACGTGAAGGGTGCATATGATAATGTAGGTCACGATGCCATCCTCACTTCTCTCGCAGCAATGGGCATTGGTGAACGAATGTTTCAATGGATAAAAGATTATATAACTGGCAGGGGTTTCATTGTACAAACATATGAGTGTACAACTGCCCAACATTACACCTACTGCGGAGTACCTCAGGGAGGTGTTTTAAGCCCCACATTGTTCAATGTGGCCCTCATTGGTCTGGTGAAGGTTCTGCCAAAGTCGGTGTGCCTATCCATATACGCCGATGATATTTACCTCTGGAGTGCTGCAGTTACTCGCCCTCAGGTGCGTGCACGAATACAGCGGGCAGCAACCCTCACAACAGCCTACCTTCAGAAAAAAGGCCTAAATATATCAACTATGAGGTACGCGTTGATGGCGTTTACACGCAAACCAATGACGCCATAACCTGTTTACATCAATGGGCAGAGTGTCAAATATGCACGGACGCATCGTTTCCTGGGCATGGTAATCGACAGAAGTCTTTCGTGGAGCCCACATTGTGCGTACTTGAAGAAGAGACTGCTATCTATTGTGCATATTATGAAATTCTTGTGCGGTAAAGCATGGGGAATTTCTGTGGCCTCCATGTTACAGCTGTACAGGGCCCTATTTCTGGGTCTATTGCGTTACAGCTTGCCGGTACTGACTAACACTTGCAAATCGAATACTCATTCATTGGAGAGTTTGCAGGGTCAGGCACTGCGTATCTGCCTAGGACTGCCCCGATGCGCTTCTACTTATGTCACAATCATGCTTGCCAAAGACCATCCGGTCAGGACATATATAGTTGTGGACTGCCTCAGAGCGCACATTCGACATGCTAGCCGTGTCCCCGACCACCACTTGGCCCTTCTACCTTCCGGAAGACCACGTGCTACATTTTCAGACGTCATAGCCAAGCACCTAAACAGCATTCCATCAGGATATACGCCAGCTGCAAGAACGGCATGTCCTTTGTGGTGCCTCGACCAGCCGCAAGTACGTCCAGAAATTCCGGGAAGCAAAAAGAAAAGCACTCACTCCAGAGTAGCATTGAAGCAAGCAACACTGCTATTATTACATGAGTTGTACTTAGACCGAACGCAGATATACACTGATGGGTCCGTCTCATCCAGCAGCTCATCAGGTGCCGCTGTAATTCCGGCTGCAGAAATGAAAATCAAGTTTAAGTTGTCGCATATGACTACATCTACGGCATCAGAGCTTGCTGCTATAAGGGCTGCTTTACAATATCTCATTCAAGAACGTCCAGGAAAATGGGTCATATTCTGTGATTCGAAGGCAGCGCTTCAGAGTTTGCAGTCTGCCATGCGTAGGAGGAGTCATGACCAACTGGTACAAGAAATAAGACATTGCCATCATGAATCTCTAGCACGAGGGCATGATATTATATATCATTGGCTGCCTGGACATATCGGTATTACCGGAAATCAATTAGCCGATGATGCAGCCCACTCAGCCCATGAAGAAACCCGTGTAGTTCCGATTCCTCTATCAAGGAATGATGCAGCAAGACAACTTTACCTGCTGGCTCGAGATCTCACACGCACGTTCTAATCGTCTACCAGCTTCCAAAGGTGTCAATTTTATGAACTAGATCCTTCGCTCAAGCTAAAGCTACCATCACAACTTTCCCGCTCCGATGCGACACTGTTATGCCGCCTTTGGTTGGGTGTTGCATTTACAAAGGTGTACTCCTTTCGCATTGGTATGGCAGACACTCCTACATGCGACTACTGCGGAGCTGAAGAGACCATCGAACACGTCCTGTGCAGCTGCGCTTGCTACGACACACAGCGATGCCAGCTCCGGATGGTTTTGCATCGACTTGACCCCGGACCATTTTGTCTGCAGAAGATACTAGGACCTTGGGCATCTGCCTCAGTTGCGCAGAAAGCAACTAAAGCACTGCTACTTTACCTTAAGTCAACAAACCTGAGCGACCGCCTGTAGACTGTGTGTGCTCCCCGAGTGTGCTCGTGATTGTGTGTACCTTCTCATCTTTCTGCAACCTCTTTTCTCCCCTTTATCCCTTCCCCAGTGCAGGGTAGCAAACCGGATGTGTGTCTGGTTAACCTCCCTGCCTTTCCTTGCATTTTATCTCTCTCTATCTCTCCGCTATACATATGCATTTCACATAGCTCTTTCATACAGGTTTATACCATCTTGAAATCCCAAAGATGGTCTCCCAGGCTTATGTCATGCAAATACCACCTTTGCACAGTTCATATAAATTACATCTGAAGTGAAGGAATATGCAACATGTCAAAGAGATACCTGCAGATGTTTTCCGCAGACATTCTGTAGATTTTTTGTTGCGAGTGACACCAGCGCACAGGCACGCTGAATTAGTGATAGATTGATGATGATGGGCACTACGTCACACGCACATATGAATGCGTTATGGCGGTTATTGTACTAAAATCTTATATGCGGGAACGCCTACAATTTTCTAGTGTCACCGTACGCCGAGAGCAGTAATGGGAATTTCAATCATCTCTGTAATTTTTATATATATATCTCTCTCCTCGCTACACTTCAGCACTTATTGTAGCCTAGTGAACCAAATATATCTTGCTATGAACTTCCTTTGTTGCCCTTTCTGTCTTCTTCCTGTCTGATGCTCCTAGTTAATGTGCGTAACTATTTTCAGATAGAGGATGAATAAGACCTCACGCATGGGATGTATTGTTTTTAAGTGAAACCGTGTTAAGTGTTGAGTTTAACCTTAATGCATGGTAAAAACTAACCCACAAGCTTCCAATATGGCATTTTTAGTGGCTCCTTTGTTTCTCAAGGCACATTAGGAAAAGTTGAGTTAATCACTGGGTTAGTTATTTTACCACTAATTCGCAATAATTACGTAATAATCATCTTGCGGATTGAGTGATTATGTTTTCGTTTCCCAACATTTGCAGCAGAATCGGGGAATAAAGTTGACAAATAATATATTTCTCCTCTACTGCAATGTGCCTTCTATTTGCTCTTCTAGGTTTCCAAATGACAGGGCTGAAAGCACTGGATCAGCTACCGCTATTGAAATCTATCAATTTTACGCCCTCAAATTTCATTGGCATGAATTCTTCGAGCAACGACACACATCGGATTTCGTGAAGATGAAAAGAGCCTTGCCCGCATTGAACTTCAGAGAGATCCCGCTCCAAATATTTGCCTGGATTCGCACTGTGGGGCCTTGTCAAACAGAGCGTCCTAGATCCAAGAGCAGTCGCCAGACCTCTCGCTGCTGCCGCTGCTGCATTACTTATTGCATTTGGGTTTCACCGGCCACGATGGCATTCGGAATCTGCCCATACCACTTGTTTACATCCAGAAAGAAAATTATTCAAACTCTGTTTCGGAAATATCTATATTTCTGCCTCTAATTTCGTGTCAGCATCGTCTCGCTCTTTTTTTTTTTTTGGCGTAAACATTGGTCGTACAGCTTGTACGAGTTTTACTGAATAATGGAGGTTCTTTTTAAATAATTACGATGTGCACTATTTCTGACGCTTAAAACGCACTGCTGGAAAATGAAATAAAACCACAACTAGGTTATATAGCTCCGGATTCCCTGAATACTTTGACATTACTCATTTATTTTGAGGTGAAGTAAGATGCATCTAAATATAGGTCATTTTTTTCACAACCACGCGTCTTCTCTGTATTAGCGGTCTTGTTTAATAGTATGCAAAATATTGCATCACTATATCCGCCACGTTATTCTGTTTAAAAGTCACTCTCGCACATTGTCGCAATGCCATGTGGAATTTAGTGACAAGTCTCGTGATTGGTAAACACACTTTATCTTCACAGACTATACCCCCTTATGCTATTATCTTATGTAAAAAACAGCATCACGTTGCCCAGGCAATAACACTAATAACAAACACTTTACCAACTGCGCAAGTTCCTCGAACACAACGATAAACCTTGCTACCACTAGTTATTCTCTCATGTTTCTTCATTTAGGCTTTATGTAAGGCTGGCCAATAAAACCCTACATAGTAACATGTAGCCTACGGCGTTACAGTGTTATACCTAAGGTTGCGAGCTCGATTTCGAATCATAGTCATTGTAGTTCTATGATAGTTCACTTAAATCTGGGTATCCGTTAAGTATAAGATCACATAATGGAGACATTGAGCCGAAGCTTCTTTTACAGTGCATCTCATAACCATATTCCCACCGGGTCCTCACAGAGACGAAGGGAGCAGACTGGGTGTTTAGGTTAAACTGTTAATTATGCCAAACTTGCTGCCACGTAAAAGGAAAGACAGATTGCAGCAAGGCAATGATAAACCGATCAATCGATTAACCAACAAACGCTGAAGCCTGTCGACATTTATATACGTTCGCCGTCGAATATTCCAGCGCTATCGCTAGAGGCAATGTCGGTTCCAAAATAATTGACAGCCCTGACGCTTCTCGAACACTGCACGCGCAGTTTGCACTGAAAATCACAGTGAAACCGGGAGATGACAAAACTTGTAGAAGGAATGTGGCAATATCACGGTTTTGGCGCACAAAACTTGAGAGTTTATTACTGTTTGGCAACAGGAACCTATCTTCACTACAAGCTCCCAATAAAGCACGAAAGTAATTTGCTCATTCAACAAATATCACGCAGGCTTAACTTGGGTGCTGGGAGTAGTGGTGTTACAATAGGGTGAGAACGTTATGAACGTTCAAAAGCTTTGTACATTACGAATGTAGGTTTGAAAAAAAAGGCAGTTGCAGGAGGCAAGAATCAGAAATAACTTTTAATAACGACGAGGCGCCAGTGGACGATCTTGGTTACGCGAAAAACAGAGACAAACTTCAAAAGAACGGAGTCGATATAAGGACATAGTTGTAGTAGATGCGTTGCTTATAAATGTACCCTGCTTGTAATCAGCCAAGATATTTTGAAACTGTTGCTTTATTGTTAAATTTGGCATGTCGTTTACTAATGTGTGCAGCGTGAAAAACAGCACGTAGACAAAAACGTCTGCCATTTTCAGAAAAATGTGCAAGTCGATTTTCATTCCATTCTGACCAAAATGTGCTTAATTCTATTCACATTTCATTCCTTCAAAAGTTATCTTCCTTCTATTCCCATTCCTATTCGCGGTCGTGAAAACGTGGAATGATTCCAGAATCATACCAATGCCGGATTGGCAACTCCGAAATCCTGGTCTCTTGCGCGTTGAAATCATGGTGCTAATATCAGTCAAGAAGTATTAGAAGGATCCGCACACGTTTTGAGTAGCTGATGTCTTTAACGTGTCTTTGTCTAAGACTTAGCTCTTGTATTCCAGTAATGTTAAGGCGAAGATAGGGCGCCCACGACCTCGTGTTTGGTAACTCAATGCTGATTGGTAGCTTAATGCTGTAATGGAGGCAGATCCGAATAGAAAAGTGGGAGGACAAATTTTATTGACTCTATTTCGCAAATTAGTTTGCCATGCGGGCTTATGGACGTACGCAATGTGACTCCTGTTTCGCGATCGGTATACGATATGAAGTTTACGGATGCGTATTTTTACGCCATTGCAATGGCCAACATAGTGGCATGCTACTTATGCTGTGATGAAAGGACAGTTAGGCACGTATTCTGCCTGTACTCATTCTGCACCTAAAGGCGTGTTCTAAGAAAAAAAAACTGTATGGCCTTGATGAGAGAACCCTATATAATATATATAGAGTGGTCATTGAACAATAGGGCCGCGCTAGCAGTTGGTTTTTCAATCAAAAGCCTCGCGAGCAGACCCTGCCTGCGTCGGAGTTGCTAAACGAGAGAGTGGGGAGCTTAGGCGAGGAGAGAGAGAGAGATGGGGCACGTGCATGCGCCATGGGGGTGTAAACGCCGCTGGGAGAGATGCCCAAAGGAGAGAGAGAGGAAGTGAGCATAAGAGATAACAGAAGCGAGGAATACGCATGCGCAGTAAGTATGCTTACGCCACACACCAGATTGAGCTAGATTATGAGCGGCTTCGCTTCTCATACAAGATCCTGGGGCCTTGGCCCATAGTTTCATGGATGCACAACACCATGAAAATCCTTTTGATCTAGTTAAATATCACTAAACTTCATGATCGTCAGTGAACTACAAGCGTGAGCTGATGCGGTGTTTCTTTTTATTCTTTGTTCCCTCTATTTTATCTAATATTATCCTTTCTTTCACCAAATGTATATAGTAGCCAAACGAGTCAATGTTTCGTCAACCTCGATAGTTTTGCTAGCATTTTCTTTCTGTCTGAAATTTATATATTATTTATCTAATTGCAAGTCGCGGGACGTTCTAGCGACATTTAACGAAGTCACTTCACATTATCGTTTGAGTCGTAGGGTCTTTCCTCCACCCCATTCGCATCTTACCAGAGGACAAGAAGTCACGCTCAGACTACTACAGACAGGGGTTTACCCCTGCCCAGCTAATGTATCTATTTATATGGATATATCTCCTGACTGCCCGGACTGTGGGTGTGTGTGTACATTTGAGCACATGATGTGGGACTGCCCCCACATACCCAAGGAACTCAAGGCGCAAATCATCCCAAGACAAGGGTTTTATTCCGCCATCAAAAGTACGGATCGTCACCGTCAGCTTCGGGCAATCCAAGGGGCCCACGATGCCGCAGGCAGGTACTCCCTGCCTGTTCCAACGTGGGAGCGGCCCGCAGGGGCGTCGGGGTAAAACCCGACTCTCCTCCCTCGGTGTACAATAAAGTTATCTATCTATCTATCTATTTATCTAATTGCAATATAGAAGGTCTGTACTCAGACCAAAGCAGATGGGCACTATGTACAAATAACATGACTGCACATCATAGCAACAGATCATTGATGCAGACAAACAAAAAGAGTAACATCAACTTCGCACTTAATGCAAGAGAAATTTACACTACAAATTGTATAAACAAACAAAAACGCATATGAAAACGATAACTTGAACAACAAATTCTATATCTTTGAGCACTTACAGAGCATACAAGAAGACGCTGATTTTATGATTTATCTCACTGGCAGTTTTACCAAGCTGTAAGTTTTTTTTCAACTTTTTAGTCACACTGAGACAATGACTTTGTGTTGGTAATGAGAAGTGCCAATATAGTGCGTTCTCGTGTGGCAAACAATAAAAACATTTAAACTCATTGTTGTTTCTATTTACTGTACTAACATGCTTGTATGTTCGTGCCTGATGGCTAAAGTTTGTGAGTATTTTGTAGGAAACAAATAGAATAAAAGAAAGAAACATTTCTTTTTTCCCTGATTTATGCCAATTAACTGGCAGGATTACGCTGAACTAATGTACTATGCAAATGCGTAAAGCAAACTTGCTACTAAGTCGGCTAACCACCAGACATAAAGTGAATCTCCTTTGGAAGTTTATTTGGATGGCCAATATGTTTAATCAAGGACGGCATTCAAGTGAACTATCGCAGCAAGAACTCCATGAATACCGGAGATACATTAACAAAAGATAAGTTTTTTCGTTTTCTCATTATTATTCTCGAAGCGAACGAGTTTTAAAAACGAGAATAAAAGCACAGCCCAAATTTTACCGTTTCCTTCCTCTCAAGATCCTTCAAAAGAAGGCAGAGCTCAAAGAAATTATGCAGGTTAAAGTCTTTTGTAATGTTCGACTGGTGCTCCCGCATAGCGAACGGCAGCAATCAATGCCATAAAGAGGTCGACAAAGGTTTCCAAATGTTTCATTTCTTTTTCATGTTCCGTCCTCCAGAACAGCATAAACTGTATTTAAGCCTAAAGGCGCAGAGAAAAGAGTTTAATTCTTCAAAGCACAAGTAGGAAGTAATGTAGAACTTAGAGAGAGGAGGAAAAAGAAGAGAATGAGTTTGAGCGTACGCTCCCAGACAGGCTGTATGTCATGCGACAAGTAGCGCAACAGTGACGGCCACTAAACTTCTCTGAGAGGCTGCGTGAAAAGCTACACTTTGTGAAAGAAAATAAGCTTCGATCCAAACGTCGAGGAAGGAAGTTGCAGTGCGTCTGAAAGTTTGCAAAGGTAATTAGACAAGAAATCACTCATTGAGAGAATAGAATTGAATGAGCGTTGGGCAGCACAGACTGCTGGGCGAGTCGATAATCCATCTTAACTGAGTTGCGCGAAAAACTGAAGTAAAAATTGAAGTGCGCTGTGTCCAGGTGCCTACCTTTTGTACTTCAGTGTCTCGCGCAGCTGAGTTGAGCGAAGTGTTGGGTATTCGCAAAGCGCATAGCATTGTCATTTTTCTGAAGGTCTGCGATTGGTGAAAATAACACAGATGATTGAAAGAGGTTAAAGTATTTCTGAAACTGTCCCAGGAGTTTGTCACGCACGAATGTGCGAGAATTCAAGGGGAAAGTAAAGCAAACTTTGCTAATTGAGAAGCAATCACGTCAATTATGTTGTCACAGGGTCGTAACGTGGACGAAGGGAGCAGACTGCAGGACGGATAATAGCCCCGCCGCGGTGGCCTTCGCGGGGACATCCCCACTGATGACGGAATGGTCAGCTCCAGTATCGGCGAGAGCAATGACAAGGTGGCCGTCGAATATTACGTCGAGGTCGCTAGTTCGTCGTCTCGCGTTGCAGTTGGGTCGTGGCATCGGATTGCGGCTGCGGCCGCTTGTACCACTGCTTTGACGTTGGGTCATCAAGTCGTATTCTGTCCGCGAATTTTTTTGCGTCGGAAATATGTTGACGTTTCGGCGGGTTCTTGTGGTTTCGTCGAGGCGTCATCGTCGGCGGTGGAGGATCTTCGGCAATTAGTCGTACAACAACCGCTCCTCTATCGGCTGCTGCTTTTAGTTTTCCGAATACGAGCTATAGGCGACCAGCCCCTGGTTGGGCTAGTGTATGGCAGGCGCTGAGGTGAAATGTAGCGGCCCGGTGACGACGAACGGAAAGATCCCCTGGGTGTCCACTGCTCTGCAGCGAGGTATTTGGAGATGCCGCGTGGTATTTCCCTCCGCAGTAGACTATTTCAAAACCTCGCAGTCCCATCTGGCGGTACTGGCAGCGGCCATAAGTGTGGCCCGCTTCTCCGCAATGGTAGCACAGAGGTCGGTGATCGGGAGCACACCACATGTCGGTTTTCCTCGGTGCGTTGCGCTGGCCAGTGGGGGGACGGTATGGCGTCGACGGTAGCGGTGGCGGGCAGTGGAACTGCGACGGTGCGCCTCTTGAGGTGAGCGTGAAGGGTGAGCGTAGCGTCGGGCTGCAGCAGCGTAACTTATCGCTTGCGGCTGAGGCTGCGGTACTTCAGAAACTCCTAGCAATTGCTGAACTTCTTCGCGGACAATGTCGGCGCTTGAGTCCACTTGAGGCTGCGCCGAGGGCAACAGCCTGCGCAGCTCTTCCCGAACGATCGCTCGGACAGTCTCGCGCAGCTCGTCGGAGCAGAGTGGTTGCCTTTCTCCATACTCTGGCGTAAAGCGATGAATGACTTGTCGTGTGCGATTCTCCAGCGTCTTTTCAATCATTGTGGCTTCGGAGATGAATGCCTCGACAGTGCACAGTGGGTTTCGCACCAGACTCGCGAAGAGCTCCTGCTTTACTCCTTGCATGAGGAAGCAAAACTTTTTGTCTTCAGGCATATAGGGGTCGGCGTGCCGGAAGAGTTTGGTCATCTCTTCCGCGAAGAGCATCACGTTTTCGTTCGGAAGCTTCGAATAGGTTTCAAGCAACGATTCGGTTCTCTCCTTGCGTATGGCGATCGTATATGTAACGAGAAACTTTGTGCGGATTGTGGCTCATGTTGTCAGGGTTCACTCCTGGTTCTCGAACCATGCACGACTGGCATCTTGTAAGACATCTTGTACGCATGACGTAGCTTATCTTCGCTGGCCCAGAAATTGAAAATGACCACTCGGTCGTACGCCTCCCTCAAACTTTCCGGGTCTACAAGGGCTGAATCGTGGAAAATCAGCGGCTCCTTGGGTTGCCGGAGCAGGATCAGTGCAGACAGCACAGTGTCTGTCATCGTTGCTGCGACCGTGGTCATGGTATTCGTCTGCCCGGTCTTCTCTGGTAGAGTCCTGAAATCTGGCGGTAGACCTTGTTGCCCGTGGCTTGTTTGCTGCTCGGAGTTGTCATCGATGTCTTTACGACTAATGCTGGCTTCACGGCTTGACAGGGGCGTTCGGTACATGGAAGAGGCAGCACCTCCACAAGATGTCACGAAATCGTGATGTGAACGAAGGAAGCAGACTGCAGGTCGGATAATAAACTGTTTATTCGGGCCTAGCTGGTGGCCACGTAAAAGAAAAGTCATACTACAGCAAGACACCAGCACTGATAGCGGCGAGCAGGGCAGCGGCCGTCCATCAACTGGCAAGCGGCGAAGCACGTCGGCATTTATACACTTGCCATGGAATGTTCTAGGGTTATCACTAGCAGCGCCTTAAATTCAGGAATAATGTGTAATGTTCACGAAGTGGGCGTAATCTTAGCAAAACGATATGCCACAGCCTAGAAGCTTTTCGAACATCGAAGGCGTGATTGCGCTGAACGTAGTGTAACGGGGTGATAAGAAAACTTGAGGAAATGAACGTGACAATATTATCAGAGCCCATTACATGTCATTGTAATACATACATTTATGTATAGGTTGAGGTAAAATCACTTTACTGAACAATTGAGGCGCATTCACTGCATTTTGCGTTGAAGCATACCGACAGCCGTATAAATGTAGAATGTTTTCATCTGCTTCAACTTAAGAACATAATTATCTGATTAGTTTTTAAACTGAACAATTCGTAAACGTATCGCTTTACGACGGCCTTCGAAGCATACGAGTAGAGTCAGTCAAATGCAATAATGTAATTTATTGCATCTGCCATTGCTGGTGCACACAAGTGAATTGTATAGCAGTTGTTATGACACAGCGGATACCAGCCGTCCGAGCAAGAAAACACACTCCACATTATTCTGATAGTCGAGACAGTATATGTGAGCTCTATTTTAGCATTCAAATGTGTCCTGTATTCGGGGTGAATCAGCATTACCTAGTGGTTTATTTTCGTCTATTATCCTCCGAGGCAAATTCACATAATGCAAACAGCAATTCAAACACTAGGTAAAGCAAGAAAGCGCTTATTCTTCCTTGCAGACCCGCACTCTACAATTACTAAAGGCAATAACCATCATCCTTCCGATTCAAGCTGGAAGTAAAAAAGAGTGAAAAAAGATTTCTTCACATAGAAAGCTCCCTCAATACACAAAAGCACTCCTGGTTTTCAGTATTTTCAGGTTACGTTCTCACCTACCACTATTTTACATATTTTAATGGAGATTTTACACCATAAATTTGGGG
This sequence comes from Rhipicephalus annulatus, assembly GCA_013436015.1. Taxonomy (NCBI): domain Eukaryota; kingdom Metazoa; phylum Arthropoda; class Arachnida; order Ixodida; family Ixodidae; genus Rhipicephalus; species Rhipicephalus annulatus. The sequence continues at coordinate 813,057 of WOVY01001436.1, forward strand.
CTTTTCAATTTAAATTAAAGTACTGTGACTGATGTCCCAAAATTTGTAAAGAAGCTTGTTTGGATGTTTCCTTTGCTGCTTTTGACCGGTATTTTTTTTCTTGGGGACGCAATCGCAGACATATTTTCTCACTGCATTGTTTCCTGTCCTGACAACTCGGAATGTACTAATGACATTATTCTCATCTGTCATCGCGTTGACAAGTTCTTTTGGTCAGCTTTTACGCCAGCGTCATTGTACACACCAGATTCGTTAGAGCTGATCATGTGGATAAATAGCACCTCAGGCAGGAGTATTTATGCATAACATCACAGATAACAGAATAGAACTGAACAGAAATCGGAGTATTCATGTTAAAGTACGCATATGCGTGCTTAATGACATGTACACGAGTTCGGCACATATGCACAGATATGGTGCTGGTGTGCCAAATATGAAGCATTCTGTGCACGTATATGAAGCATGGTGTCCATTTCATTTTTTTAATTATTATTTAGGAAGGAAAACAAATGTAGCACATGCAATAAGCTTTTATATCGCTGTAGCTTGATCTAGTTTCTGAAGCTCGCTGCACACGCCTACAAATTCAATAAACCTGATTGAGATTATGAGGGAAAGACTTCCTGCCACACGATTGTAGCAGAAAGTCCTAATTTTCATCATTCGCTTGAGAAAGAAACCCTGTAAAGTTTTCAGTAGTACAAAAATAGGCCCACTAGCCCCTTTACTAATCATCGGAGTCAAGCAGAAAATATTGCTACAATGAACTAAAAGGGGTGCAGAGAGTTATTGAGGGCAAAACGGTAAACTACCCAGAATTATGTTTTATTGTCTTATATCTTCAAGAAAGACATAGGCTGTATAAACTTCTAGGTATTCATGATAAAGGACAGTAGGCGTACAAACATGGATACAAAAAATAAGTAAGAAAAGAAACGCTGTTGTGCCTTGCGTACGTGTTTGACCACGAAATGTAATTTGGCGCAAACGTTCGTGAATCTCGGTTTCCTTGCAAGACAATGCTCACAGTGTGACTGTTTCTGTTGTTTCTGATATCAGTCATCACATCGTCTAACAGACGCCATCATCCGTGCAGCGTTTTTGCTCATAAGGAAACTTGGATTGCCACAACAGACATAATTTTTTTCATATTTTCCTCAAACGCAAATATTTACATACAATTTACACCGATGCCACGAGATCAATTAAAGTTCAAAGCCAAATATAAAAAAGCCAAGCTAAATTTACTGAATTTTTCATTTCTGAACAAAGTGCGGACGCCACACGCAGAGGCTTCTCTGCGTAGGTGAGTATGGCCATGTCTTCATTTCGTAATGAAAATAATTGTCTTTTTTGTTAGTTACAAATAGTTTTAGTGGAGGTCTCGCCAACTAGATGGCACAAGTAGTTACACCATACGTGCTACGTGATTCCGATAAAAATACGTCAAAATATATAAGCATCGATGCAGTTTATTCCACCGCACCAAGAAAGAGTCCGTTGTGCATATAATACGTGAGTTCAAAAAAGCGTATTCGAGCCCAACAGCATGTCATTTAGAGCTTGCGACACTGGCTATATAACGACGCACCAATTTTCTCATATTTAGAGTTAAGACGTTCGAAGGCGTGTTGCATTATGTTGATAGAACGCCACCAAAGAGTCCATCACATAAGATACTTTGAATAGCAACGCAAGCGGGAAGATGCGCGTCTGCTGTTCATGACAGGCATGAAAAAATTAAACTGAAGAACATGACGCGTTCTTTGGTTAGTCCAAGCTGTTTTTTGCTCCTATGTGCGCTAGGAAACTCGTATTCAACGTTTTTGTTTTGTGAAAATATTGACATTTATTTTGCAACCCTTTCCTCAAGTGGGGATCTTTTGTTACGAGAGTGCACTGACCGCTCAAATGAAAAGCTTTCAACTTTTAACTTTTTGTTTAAATGGCAGGGTGTGATAAATTCAGTACGCTTATGCGTATGCGACTAGCGTATGTGACTAGCACTCTCAACCACACAATTTCTCAAAAGAGGCTGACATCATGCCCCTTGTTATTATGACAAACGATTGCACGTCCGAAAAAAACTGCAGGCTAGCCTATATGGCAAAACAGCGAAAAGCATTATTCAACTGTTGGCACTGATACTATTGTGATTGTGTAGGATTCAACTCGTGGTGTGCTTCTGCCCTATGAATTGCGAATCTGCATGAAAATATTTTCCCAGCCATAACCACAGCTAACCAAGTCCTGACTGTACAAATGAAACTGAATGGCCCTGAAGCTGCTGTTTGTTATTCTTAGTCTAAATAAAAGAAACTGAAATTAGTACAGGTGATATTACAACATAACAGAAACCTTGAACGTGGTGGAATAAGTCAGCAAGAAGGCATCTGAATGCTGCAATAATTTAGTCGCAGATATCGTACGTTACTTTGGTCCTATACTATCCACAAAAGGTGGGAAGATGAAAAACATGTAAATAAGGTGTTTGACTTCCAATGTTGGGACGTCTGTGGCGCGGCAAAAAATGCAGTGTTTTGAGAGATATTTGTCTGATGAGGTGCTAGTTGTGCCAAGGCTGCAACCGGGCATGTAGGAAAAGATGTTTGCGCTCCACTACCATAATCGAAAAATTGCTCCGGAAAGCTGCTCACCCTAACGCTCTTCTTGTTCTTCATCTACTTCTTCTCATCATCATCATCATCATCATCATTATTATTATTATTATTATTATTATTATTATTATTTGGGACAGGCCCTGTTTCAGTTTTTTAGCGCCTGTAGGAAGAGGCTTTCTGCTCTACTAACGTTGGCATCTCTTGAGCGGACCCTAGCCTTCTTCATTTTGAGTGTACCGACAACAAGTAGAGGTATTTACCTAGCTTTTCGTGGGGTGTACTCGCTTTGCGTGACTACATGATAAACCGTGATGAAAGGAGTCATTGACATTGCAGATCTCCTTAGGTGATTTGCTCCTAATGAGTTCATGAAATGAGCAGCAGGTAAAACATAGATTCCTAGCGAAACTTGCTGATTACACAACTTTTACTATATTATTTGGTTCAGATGATGGCTAATGTTTTATTATGATTACTTAGGAAACCAAAAGAAGGGTCACCGGTAGGAAGGCTCTACAGAAGCACTACATCTGAGAGCGACGTGTTAGCCTAAGCGGTGATGCCGTTCCTTGGTGTGCAATTAGCGTCTATTCAAGCACTTGCTCCCGCTCGAAATGGCACCCTTTTCGGCCCCATCTAGATATTTTCGTTCCAGTGGGATACAAGAAAGACCGGACGGGGAGCCATAAGGAAGAAACCTCTGTGCACAGAACCATTAAAATCATTCAGACTTTTTTTTTCATTTGTTTTTCCTTGTTCTCTAAAAACGTACGGAGGCACCACATATACGAATATAAATATGCTGTGATTGTTTCTCGAAGGAGTAGCTGGGTGGCGCGAGTAAAACTAATAAGCCTATATAAACGACTACATTCGTGGTGGAGTCATGTGTAATGCATTCCATATGTTGTGCCCAGCCTCCAGCCTGTCATGGCGCTGACAGGCTATCACACTACATAAATATTTGTAAAGTTGGCATGAAAATCCCGCTTCAGAAGTTTGCTTTAAGTTTGGGCTTGCCCTCTTAACGTTGACATTGCCTGGTTCACGTGCGGAAACATTTATTGGCTATTTCACACGATACTAGTCTCACTAAAGTTGAACAGAATCAGAAAATAACGTTGGGAAAACAGAGCTCGCGATCATTATTCAAATGAATATTACAGTAATTGACTTGAAATTCCGGCAAGGTTAACTAATTATACTTTGAATGTATGAGGTGTTTAGACACAAAGAAATCGAAAAGCATCATCTCCCAGAACACATGTATATAAAAGACGGTACCCTCTCTCTGTATATAAAAGACGTTACCCGTGGAGAAGAGAACATTGGTAATGGTGTTGCGTGAAAATAATCAGGCAGCGTTAACGTGTCTTTAATTTCCGTCACTTCACGACTGGTACTCTTGCAGCTCACCCAACATGTTGTGGTTTGCTTGGCTTGCAAGAGCAAATCAAGCTGGCATAGCTTGGTTTGAAAAAGCCATGACTGTCAGGACGCTCATTAGGTTGCTATAGGCGCTTAATTGCAATATTTTGTGTTGTGAGGCAAAAAAAAACAAATGGACAATTCAGCACAAACGATCAATCATTTTTTTTAATTTGCCACTTTGCAGTATCTATATATTTCTGAGGGCTCACCTATGATGTGCCACTTTGGCTACATTCATTCATGCTGCATGTAAAAGAACTTGGGTTCAAACAAATCAGCTCAAGGCACCCATCAAGTTTCGGCTGAAAATAACTACTCACTGAAAGAAAGCCCGGCGAAACATTTATACGTAATTTATTTTTGCCCAGCTGGTGCTTCATGCTGTTGCAAATTTGCTCCCACAATTGAGACTCAAGATACACGCAGAAACTCAAACACCAAACTTGAAAGCTAGCATACAAAAACCTAAATCTTTACTCGCTTTTCTTGTGTATAAATTTCTGTGTTTGCTTGAAAATAGATAGAGCTCACATTTCACTTCAAAATAGGAGTGTCCTCTATATACTGCGATTAATAAACATTCTTTAGGCTTATTATAAATTCTTATTTATGATATTTAAAATGTAAGATTTTAATTTGTGAGGAGTGACTTGGTGTCTCAAATGAAACATCAGCTTCCTTCAGTTACCAAACTTTATGTTTCTGTCTCTAATAATCTTGGTTTGTTCAAAGTGGTCGACCACTTCAATGCATGTGAAACGCAGTGAAAAATGCAGTGTTTCGCCGCACTTAGCATAAAAGTTTGACACATTTATGTGAACGAACAAACGTACAAACTCAATCACAAGCATAAATAAAGTATGGGTGAACCCCTTCCTGAACAACGTTTCATGGGCGTTCCAATGTTTCGCCAGTATTTCTGCTTCCTCTTTAGTTTGAAATAAACAGTAGCTGTAAACTTTGAACCTGTAAAGCATGCTTTGCCTGGTTCTAACATAAGACGTTAGAAAAAACCACAGCATATCCCCGAAGCAAATGATAATGAGCCAGTCCGTGCATGTGTCTAAGCGTCGAATCATGTTCTAGAATGCAGATGGCGCGTGGGTAACACCGACGAGACGCGAGCAAGGGAGCAGAGCGCAAGCGTCTTCAAACGCACCTGTCGCTTTCCTACGTCCATGCTTCACTAATGATCCGCCACGTATGACGACTATCCAGGAGGCAGAGAGGCACTAGTTCTACGCGTACCTAAACACAACCCGCGGAGCAACCAATTGGGGAGTAGCGGTTCAGAGCCATCTAGAATATGCTCACTCATCTGCAGTTTCTATATGCACTTCTATGAGACAGCGCCGTCTATTATAATGTTCGAAAGATACTGCCTTCTTTTCTTTTTCGTCCCTACTCCCCTCAGTTATGCGTGACGCATGACAAGGTTATACCAAGAGGAGATTCACCCATAAAAAAACTGTGGATCATCTTTCTGAAGGGAACCCTAATGAGATACCAAGCAGCAGCTTTGCGCATGGCGTAGACCCGGTTGAAAAGGGCGTTGACGGGGGCGCTGTAGGAACGATTTGAAGCGACACATGGTGTAGTGTTTACTCGAGTAAACGTTAGTTTCAAACGCAAGGACACGGGAGGCGGGACACGTTTAAGACGCTTGCGCTTGACTTCCTTGTTTCGCCTCTCGTCGGTGTTATCCGTGCGCCGTTTGTATTTTCGAACGCGATCGGTGTTCTTTATTCGCACTTCATCGGTATCGCTGGTCTTCCATTGCCGACGCTTAGGTTCGGCTACCCTAGCTCGCGCCTCGTCGGTGTTGACGTCGTCATTCACGAACGCGATTGGCTTCGCTAACCCTCGCAACGCCGGCGACAGCCTGGGAAGGTACGCGCACACTAGCGGGAAGCATGCCACTACGACATCCCGCTCTTCGGCGGGATAACGTGGCAAGCAGTGGTGCGCCGTTCACATTGTCAGCGCGGCGAGACCCTCGAGGTGAGCGCTGCGCACGCACCCGCCAGCCCACGGCTTCTCCTCGCCGACATATTTGAAAGAGGTGCGCGTGAGATGATTCCCACGTTGGGATTGGGCTCGAGCGTTCTGAGTGCTAGAGAGGGTGAAGAAACACGGTAAACGTGTGCCAGGGGATGAAGAGAGACGTCGCCGCGCACTGCTAGGAGGGCGTGACCTACTTGGCACCGCACCAACACCTCTAGTGACGGGAGCGGTGTGGATGGAAGGACAGTGTTGCACAGGCTAGTCAAATAGCTGCTTCGCATTTTAAACGAACTTTATAAACCATCCCCCTCAGCAAATGCACGAGTGCGCGCGCGCGCGCGCGCGCGCGCGTGTGTGTGTGTGTGTGTGTGTGTGTGTGTGTGTGTGCGCGCGCGGGTGAAACGTTCCCTGCAAAACATTTGATTGATGCTCCAATGTTTCAGCAGCATTTCTGCTCCCTCTTTGGTTCGAAATAAACAATTTGTCAACTTTGTACCTGTAAAGCGTGCTTTGCTCGTTTGGCTTATAAGTTGTCAGAAGAAACAAACTCTACAAACCCTTTCTCAGCGCGTGCGTGCACGCGCGCGCACGCGAGTTTGTGCGTGTGTGTATGTTTGTGTGTGTGTGTGTGTGTGTGTGCGTCTGTGTTATTCTGTTTCATTTCACATACTTCAGCCCGGTTACAGGGCTATCGCAGGAGTGGGTATATAGCGTAAAAATACAAAAAGAAACTGAGAATAATTGAAGTAAATACAAACATTGAAAAAATAAGTACTTACAAAAATGCTCCTAAGGTATTTATACGAATAATGCAAACCAAGAAGTAAGAATTAAAGGAGTTAGCAATGACCTGCGGCGCACTAGTGGGAGTTTCGCCTAGAATGATTGTATTAGTTGTCGAATTATGAAGAGAAAGGGAGCTCCAAAACTTTCCGGGGTTATTCTTAACCATGTTTGGTAAAGTAATTTTGTGGAAAAAGTCTTTGGCAGCATTTATTTTTCTGCGAAGCTCTTGCTTCACTGCATTAAACGCGGCTCTCCGCAGAACATAGCGATTACGACTTTCCCGTGTTAGTCTTGCTAGACGACGCTTCAAATGAAGTATTTCTCTCGTTATGCCAGGAAGTTCAATGTTTTTTTTCTTTTTAGTTTTTGTTGCAACATACGCTTCAAAACATTTTCAAGAAGGTTTTCAAAATATTACACTAAGCTATTCACATCACCAGTAAAGCTAATTTGAAAAAAAAAGTATGAAACTCGCTACTTAAGGTGTCAGTTATGGACACATCATTAGTCATACTATTGTTAAGGTAACTTATGTATTCAAACCAACGTTTTGTAATTGTGTGGTTAAGACATAATACGCCCGTTTGATCAGAAATACTTTTACTGACTTCAGATGTAAATCCCTTTGTATAAATTAATGCACTCAGAAAAACACAGTCTAGGATAGCACTGTCTCTTGTGACACCAATCACAACTTGTTTTAGTGCTTAGTTTAATAAAAAATTGACCAACTTCATAGAAAGTGGCAAATCAGTACTGAGAAGAGATTGCCATGAGATGCCGGGCACATTTAAGTCACTCATACAAATTAGGTTCCCTGAAGAAAACTCTTCTTGGTTTATGAAACTGCTGTGTACCGTTGATCCGGTAATGAGCCAGGGGGACGATAGAATACACCGACAATTAGAAACGTACTTGCGATATGTACCTTACACCAAACAGTTTTGATGTCTGGAGGTGACTTCAGTACAGAAAAACTCAAATCAGACCTCAAGGAGATGACCATGCCCCCACTGCAACCATGTTATCTTTCAGCATTAACAACATTGAACCTCAGTGGAGTAACTTTCGAGTCGTAAATGTCGGCGTGAAGCCAAGTTTCCGTCACACCATTAATGTGGGGACAATAAGTTCCAAGGAAGTGTAAAAATTCAGAAGGTTTATTAATAAGACTTGTGGCATTACTATTAGGTAGGCAGATGTTACATTTTTCCTCTGTATGTAGTCATTTCGTACGATTATATGAAACATTAGAACTCTTAATAGACTGTTTCAAGAATGGCAGTAGCAAATTTAAAATGCAATCCCAGTCATACCTTTCACTGTCAACATATACATGGTCGTACCTTAAATCTACAATGGAACCATTGTTCCTGAAAGAAGCAGTAGCGTTCTATAATTTTAGACGAATAAATGAGGCATGCTCCGAGAAGTCTTCCGTAACCACAGTCAAACCGTTAAGCTTGAAGCCAATTGTCAACAACTTGATCTTTTTGCGGAAATCAAGAAGCCCAAAAATAACAGGGCGGGATTTACTACCATGGTATGTACGAATCCTGTGCAACCGTGTGGTTTGCGGAAAATCAACCTTAAGTGTTTCTGAAAAGAAGCTCTTTAGGCTGACCTGTAAAGAATCGTCATTTTCATCTTCTGATTCCTCGATATCATGTATAATATTGTTGTTTAGGTGTGATCAATTCTTTGAATCGTGATTTCTAGAAGAAAGCTTGTTGACTATACAAGTCAAGTTCTCAATTTCGCAGCGCAGGTTGTCGTGAAGTGTAGCGTTAGGCAAAGGTGGTGTTTGTTCGAGAACTGCCAATCGCGATTCGATGGCCTTGAATCAGTAGTTTACAAAGCTGCGCAATTCCGTGACATCTTGTTCTATTTTCTTTTGACCAAATAAAATTTGCACAAACATTTCTGAAACGGAGCATTGATTACCCGAATCGGTGGTTGAAGCATGACTACCTTCCACATGATTAGAAGCTGTTCCAGGGGTAGCTGTTCTCGGGGAAAGGCTTTAGTCAGTCGTATAGAGCTAGTTGATCTTTGAGCAGGCTCCGGGTTTAACTCAACATCACCGCTTTGTAAGTGACTACACAAACAATGAATAATATCAACTTACAAAGAAGTAAACACCAGTGAGCATGAGTGGGGGCAAGGTACCAGCAGCAAACATCTATTGTCTGAACGGAAGCAGTAAGCGTTGTTGAAATAACATACCTGCACAAAGAAGAGAGAGCGATTAGGCATGATGCTAGTGCTGCTGCGACCTTCCCCACAGAAGCGATGAAGATTTGGCGGCGCTTTTATATCCTTTTTTATTGACGTGTGTGTGCGTGTGTGGTGGGAGGGGGGGGGGGTCTCGCATTTGGTGAGAGAGCACCACGCCACGCTCTTGGAGTGAAAGGACACAGCAGACGCGGTGGGTACAAACCAAACAATAACACACATTTATTTAACCAATTTTAGAACGATGATATCGTCCGCCGAATCAATACATCAATCATTATGAACACAATAAAACATTACCTTCCACAATATTACCATACACTCCATGACAAACACAATAAAACGACAAACACACAATAATATGACAACCAGAAAACACACCCAAAGCGGCGTAGCCAGTGCTTAACTTACCACGAGGGCCTACCGGCGCGCCGCCCGCGGTGCCGAGTACCGGGGACCCACGTTAGAGACAATTGTTCCTGGCAACCGCCACGTGCAGAAGAGACTCGCTCAACTCTCGCCCGCCACCAAGGCTTGCCTTCCACCGGGGATCACCACTGGCGCTACCACTGTAGCAACCATGATGATAATGATAGCGGTGATCAACGCGAACACGATGCCACCTACCGCCTGGTGATTGTAACCGGAAATGCGGCTTTTGGGCGAGACACGTGCTCCACGCAGCGCAAACAACTTTACAAGGGGTGTCAGCACTTCCCATTCTGTGTGTTTGTGTGTTTGTGTGTGTGTGTGTGTGTGTGTGTGTGTGTGTGTGTGTGTGTGTGTGTGTGTGCGTGTGCGTGTGTGTGCGTGTGCGTGTGCGTGTGTGTGTGTGTGTGTGTTCGACAGTTCTGGCGTTGTTGAATCGGTTCAACTACTCCGACATACTGTGAAACGAAGAATCAGAAGGAGTAGCAGTACGCTTATTAAAATAAAGGGCATTCGATTCGGTTCCGAGTTTACACTTTTGGCGAGCCTACAAAATGGCCAGTATCTCTACGCACAGTAGCATCATAGCTGCAACTTCAGAAATTTGTGCTTATTAGTCAAGGTGACGGATGACTCATGGCCACGTTTGTCGACGTTAAATAATCTCACTTTCTCAAAAGTAAGGAATGTATCTATCCAGTCACCTACCACAGGGCGCTCTAGTATTTTCTCTTTAGGTTTCTGTGTGTGGTAAATGATATACGAAGGTAATGTGGTTTGACAAGTACGACTGTCTGGACCTGAGAGCTGTGATGTGCAGGTATGCGTGGCACGTGGATGACAGTCTATATCTGCTAAAGAACGGTGAAAAGAAACATTGACAACTCAATCGCGGCAGCGTAAAAAAACTATATTGGTGGCATTGACATGAGAAATGGAAATAATAAAATATAGAACCCTATCATAAATCAAAAGAAAACATTCTGGGCGGCAGTCAGGAAGTCTGCCATAGAGCAACGACGGGCTTTTAAACTACTCTGAAAAAATTCTCATGCAGGCATAATGTCAGTACAACGTCGTGTGCAGTTGAGGTGTTAGCTCTTTGCGTCACCAGTTACTCTTCAGGCGCAGACTAGTCGACCTTCCTTGTTAGTTTATAATGTGCACGCAACTACTACGCTGGCCCGTCTCATATACAACAGATTTAGCAGAGACAACTACTGGCCAGCTGCTTTAGATGGAATCAGTTCCCCCAAGGCGTAAGACCTGTCAATTTGTTGTGTGGTTGGGTTGAGGTGGCTGTACTGGCTGAAACCATCATCAAAGGACAGAACAGAATATTGTGACAGTCAACCATGTCCGTGAAAGTGAGGCAGGAGGAGGGAGAGAGAAAATTATGATACAAACCTGGCCACGCCATAGCATATACGTGGAAGAAACTTTTTCGTGAGTGTTATTTACTGGCCAGAATATTTTTTTTACTGCGAGCAATGCCACCTTCACAAATTTTTTGTTGTTGCTGCTCTCGCAAATATCCACATTCATTTATTCCCTTTTTTTTCTTTATGGGTTGGTAAGGAGGGTGGTGTTGCATGGTCAATCGCTAAGTTTAGTCGCCTGCAAGATAGCGAACCAAATCACAAATATAAGGTCGCTGTAAAAACGGACAGGAGTGGTGGTGTGAAAAATGTAGTAGAAAGCCTATAGCTTATCATTTCTTTTGCTTTATTTTTGTTTATGGGCGTTAACTGTTTTTAGTACGCAAAAGGCTTGCGATTTCAGTTCATCTTGAAGATGATAAATGGTTCCAAAGGATGTTTATTTATTAATGATCACCGCGTGGTGAACCAGGCAACTTCGACAACAGACGCAATCTTTTCGTGATTCATGACTTAAGTTCTAGGTTCTTCCTTATGTCATATATATATATATATATATATATATATATATATATATATATATATATATATATATATATATATATATATTATATATATATATATATATATACTGTGGCAAAGCCTTCAAACAGTGGTCCTCTCTAGTGCCTTCTAGTGGGTCGCATTTTTCATAAGAAGAAGAGCAGCTTGTGCAGAGAGTCGCTCCCCGCATTGTCTGTCACCGTCGTGCATCATCGACGAGTGTCCGCCAATAAACGTGGTAACAATTTGGTGGAGATTGCTGAGAGTGATGTGCCCTTCAAACATCTTTGGTTCACATTCGATTCCCTTGGAGCTTTGATCCCGTACCGTACCTTCTACCATGTACCAAGACGCCGCTCAGCAAACGCTCAGCAAACAACTGGTTATATGACCATCTGCAGCTCTTCAACATATGTCTGTACTTGCAAGATTTGCACATATATTTAACGTCATTTCATGACGCGCCGCTCAATAAAAAAATTCAACATGGCCAACTTCCCTCCGTATGCTTCGGATAACGTCGACTCCCTGGTATGGGGGATCTGCCGAATTTTTCTAATGAATTTTTATTAGAGAGGTTGACGCAGGTCTCCTAAGTGTAGATGTAAATACTGATTCACATTGACATTAGGATATTTGCCAATAAGCTGACAGATCAGAAAAGATGCGTAAAAACTAAAGCAGAGAATGATTTTTCATTATGTACAACAATAAAGCTTCTTCGAAATTATTCTTGTGACAGTAGAAAGAAAGTGGATCGAACTTCTCCTTATCAAATAAATACTAGATGAAAAAAATAGAAGAAAGTTTGCTGGAGCCTACCTTGCCTAACAATGAAGCTTTGTAACCGAGGTTATGGCGTGAATCTTTTTGACCTTTCTATAAATTCTTGCAGGGCCTCGCAAACTTTGCCGTTGTTGTGCACAAGTGTAGGTGCACCTAGGAATAGTAAATTCGAAGTTGCTAAGTCTAAGCCAATGCACATGGGCATTTGTAGATATGTTTTACGTAACGCGGAAAACTTTCATCTATTTTTACCTTTAGTAAGAACAAAGCGAAAAGTACGCCATGCCACCCCTGCGTAATTGAAAAAAAAAGTCATAAAGTACGACAACTTAACGTTATAATTTCAACTTCAAGACCTCTGTTATGACGTGAGGTACTTTTCCAGCGTGTAAATACATGATTAAAGTTCTAGGAACTCCTCAGAGATGAAATTGAATATTCCAGTAGCTATATTTGCCAACGAAGTCTATCCGTTAACTCAAAAGCGCACCTGCCCCGAAAACTAAAAAGAAATGGTTACGACAGAATTCATCGAACGAAAAATTCATGGGGGGTTTGCACCGTGATCGAAATAGTTATATTTTTCATGTAAGAGATGGTGAATGAGTTCTGCAATATTTCAGAAACTGTGGATGCGACTTCACTGACCTTTGTAGTAGTGGCGTCACAGTCCATAGCCAGCATAATTTGATCCAAATTTTTTTTCCCCGTTGGTTGACTTAAAGCTGCACGAAAGTAGTCTAAATTTTTAACACTCTGGCAAGAGCGCAGTATAATTAACTAAACATCAAGATCATTTCTTTGAGATGAAGACGTAAGCAGACCAGTACACCTTCACGTATCTGAAAGCTAGGCCAAAGCCGCAGTGATTAAGCCGGACTGAAGAAATCTTACTGCGATAACGTGTGTACCGCACAGTGCGCCTTCTCTGCAGCGTGATATGGCGCTGGACATCAACTCGGTGTTTTGCTTTGTCTGGGCCATTCTAATGTAAAATAGCTTCCAAAGTGTAAATACAAATATACTTTCCGTACGTGCGTAGCAGACACACGACAATGACGCATCCGTCACATAAACTCGAGAATCAATTGATTAAATTATCAAGATAAACATTCAGTTGTATATATACATGTATTTCCTGCAAAGTGATAAGGTGAAACATATTCAATTAAAAAGTAGATCGGTTAACTTTCATACGATAACATGCAACCAGTTCAATTTCTTAGCTATATAATATTTATGAGTGTTAGCGATTTCGTATAGCACCGGCTACCACTTTCCACGGATATTAGGATATGTGAAAAGGTGGCGAGGTAGAGTTCATACAAGCCCGTTTCCACTGCAGCAGAAACGCTACATAACGTTCAATATCACAGCAGCACTCTCATTGGGAATGTTGTGACATAGTGAGGCCGAATAAGTTCGCACATGAAATGACATAGAGGGCTACACGGTCAGGTCTGATCATACACTCTTCTATTATTTTTGATTCTCCTACCCCTTTCCCAAGCACAGGGTAGCCAGCCGGTCTGATAACTGGTTTACTATCCTGCTCCATTTTTATCCTCTTGCTCCTCCTCCCAGTGGAAACAGAGTTTCTTGTTGAAATGAAAAGCTTCGTTATGGAAATATCAGTACAGAGAACAAGTTACATATCCTAGTTTCCGAAATATGATGCTACATGTTTTGTCGTATTTCTGGAGGACTAACAGACAGAAATAACAAAACACAAGTCATACTAATCACAACAACTTTCCTACACCAACCTCAAGCATATTATTTTGCAAGGAAAGACGGTTGAGCGAGAGTTCCCGAAGCAGCTTAACTAGTCTGGTTTTTTTTTTTTACTTCGTTGGCCAGAGATGCCCTCAGAAGATATTGAAACAGTTTTAAAACTAAGAAAATTGGGCAAAATATTACAAATAAACACCAAGAACAATTGAAATATGAGCGAAGCTGAGAAGCTTTGTGTGAGACGTTGTTGCATTGTCAAATAGGTCAGTCAGTCAGTCAGTCAAGAACTTTAATATATGGTCCTGAGGAGTTTAAGCCACCAGGGTGCCCACGTGGGACATCCTAGCAGCCGCTACCGTAGGCGACGCCCAAGTCGGGGCGGGAACGTGGTGGCGTTCCGCCAGTTCTTGGGCCCTCTGGACTGCCTTAAGTTGGTTTCGGAGATTGGGGCTCCTGAGTGCCTCCTCCCAGTCGGACTCACTGGTGAGAGGTCCCTGAGGTAACGCGGGACACTGCCAGAGCATGTGCGCGAGTGAACAGTACACTTCTGTGCAATCTGGGCACTGTGAATTTATGTCTGAGTTGTAATGGCTGAGTCGGCCCCGTGATGGGTACGATCTCGTTTGTAACATTCTAAAGGCTACTTCTTGCGCGCGTTCGAGTTTTGAATGGGGTAAAGGGTATCGGCTTCTGTTGTGTCGGTAGTGGGAGGTAATTTCATGGAAGGTGAGTAGTGGGTCATTAAACTGCACGTCTGGGCCCAGCTCTTCGGTGGCTGATTGATCGTCACGGCGGGTCAGTTCTCGTGCTCGATCATGAGCCATTTCGTTGAGGTTGGGTTGTTGTGGGTGAACGTCTTTGCCCATGTGGGCAGGGAACCAAGAGAGGTAGTGCGAGCCCGTATATTTCCGTGTTTGTAAAATGCGGGCTGCTTCTGGAGCGATGTTGCCGGTTTCGTAAGCCCGAATGGCAGTTTTTTCTGTGGAAATACATCAGTGCGCAACGTAGAAAAGAGGAGGCACCTGGCAGGCAAGTCGCTCAACTTGCAACAGTTGTAAGTTGAGCGTGTTTCCTTTCAATGGCTTCCTTGCTTCTATGCTGTGCGCTTATATACTTCCTCATTATGTTGCACCAACTGGCACAGCATTCCACTATTTTGGATATTTTTTTTGAAATTTGAACCGTGCTCTATTACAAAGTGAAGAAGCCCGCATTACTGTGACTTCGCGATGCTATCATCAATCATTCAGTTTAGTGTCTTTTGCCCTCAAAAGAGACAAAGCTGAGTGGGTTATCTATTTGTTCATGTTGCTTTATGCATCGCCCCTTCAACCTTCTTATACATCGCAAAAAAAACTTCTTTCTTTTATCGTATGCGGCGCTCGAGGGAACGTATGCAAGAAGAAACACCTTGGTTTGCTTGTTTACAGATACGCGAAGATTCTTCCGACGCCTTGTCTCCTTAACAAATGTGTCTTTCAGCGTGCCCTTACGCTGTGAGTATAAGAGACCGAACCACTCAATTCGTTTGGCATTCAGAGTGCGTGGCAAGCAATCCTGTCGCGTGTGCTAGGGAATTATGCTGAAAAGGTAGACCCCCATCCAGTCACTCACTTGCTTGTTTGTTGCTAGAGAAGTATTTTGTTTTTATATTTTTCTACGTTCTTCAACAAGCAGCGGAAATTTCGCAAAAAGAATCAAAGAAAGATTTGGTGCACATCAGTATGGAAAGCCAGGTTACCTATTTATACTCTTTGCGCAAATAGCGCTCACGCTAAGCGGTATTTAGTTCTGTATTTAGGGATTACAGAACATTATTGGACGCAGGAAAGTGATATTGCACCTCCACCTATGCCACCTGGAGCCCAACAATCTTATCTCAATTTTTCGACGGGGCTTGGATGACAGGAACATATCCTTTTTGACGTGGTCAGTTTTGTCTTTGTCGGGGTAAGCTTTGACAAGGGTAGGAGTCAGCGCTTAGCACTGATCGAGGTATGCCATAGCACTAGGCTAGATGGTTTGTCTCAGTTTGTGACTGCATTAGTTCTTTGTCTACGTGCATAACCTCGATTATGCAAGGGTTGTTTATCAATTAACAATTACAGTGGCAAGTGTTAAAATAGAATTGGTTTGATCGGGTACATTGAAGTAACCACAATTCAAAGTTCTGGAGTTCCATAAAATAAAAGTAGCCACGCATTGGTTGAAGTGTATACGCACTATGGACATGATATCGTTGTTGTGTTCAAGTGTTAAAGGAGCAGTGACAACAACATTGAAACTCAAGATGTGGCATTCATCCGAGCACAAAGAACGTCCAATGCTCATCAGCACGTTTCCGATCATGAGACATCATGATCATGAGTATTTTGACGTGTTCAGCAAGTTCCGGGCAACGCCTCAGGCGTCAAGTGACAATGAGCGAGCAGTGGTGACTTCGACAATTTTAGTGTTGTCACCGCGGTGTCTACATGGCGTACCGTCTGGCAGCGATTCCCGATTTCCTTACAACAGCTTGCTTTGCTTTATTTGTTTTTTTGTTTTATGCAACGAGTTAATGTGTGTTCTGCGTTTTCGTTGGGCTACTTCAGTTGATTTGCTATGAATGCGTGAGCGCGAATGTGATTATTTGAATTTACTGTCATCGCGAATAAGTAATACTCACGCAGCGTTCATAATATATGTTTTGCCAGCCTGCTTAGCCAAAAGCGTGTGTTTTCAGCAGCTTCATCGCTCTTCGGTCGGGAGTGGATTTAAGACTCACTGCTCAAAAGATGATTGAATCAAAAATAATTCACCACAGCGTGAAATGCTGCAACTCCATAACACTTAGTGTCTTCATCGTCGCTTCTAGACACTGAAGACGGCGGTGACGACAATAGGTCCCGCGAAGACATGCCATGCACGTGCGCGCCGCGCCACTGAAAGGCCTACTAAAGCTCGCGTGACCGTTTCGAGTGGCCATGTGTTTAGATGGAGTGGTGCCGTGGGGTGTGACCGTTTGGCAGCGCTGGCAGCGTTAAAGTTGGCGGGTTTTGCCCCGTTTTGGATTGGGTGTATGTTGAAGTTGAAGGGCGTTCCTTTCGTCGTCGCGTTTTTAAAGAGTTTGCTGATACTGGAGCGAAGTTGCGCATTGACTTGCGCACCGAAACGCCGTCTGCCCTGATGCAAGCTTGGCAGCATAAACTACGTGAACGCTTCAAGCGCTTGATTCCCGCCTCGTCTCTGCATGGCGTTGTAGGCACAACCTTTTTGCACACCCTGAGGTGCTACGATATGTGAGGCAATCGTGTTTTCTGTACTCACAATCACCTGTTTTTATGGCTTCGCAGACAACAACTACACAGCCGCTTCCTACGCGGGATCGATCTCTTTTTTTGGCGCATTTCGAGGAGATGTGATGTTCGACCATGCGGACAAACTTTGATATAATACCGTCTATGCTCAGAGATTTGCCTCGCGTTCCTCAACAAGATGCTGAGTCTCTGCACGTCCTTGCATCACCAGAAGAAGTAAAGGCAGCACTACATTCTATCAAAATGGGGGACGGCCCCTGGGCCAGACGCTTTTCCAGTTGAATTTTACTTGTCATGTTGGAATGAGCTTGGTACTGCCTTAACCGCAGTTTTCCGACGATGTTTTGAGGATGTTGTCTTTATACAGAGTTCTTGAGATGGCCGAATTGTACTGATCCCAAAAGCGGACGCTTCCTCTGTTAGTCCTAAAGATCGGAGACCTATCATGCTTCTTAACGTTGACTGTAAGGTATTCGCGACGGCGATCGTTCAACGTTGGAGGGCTCTGTTGAACTCCCTGAAGGGTCATCATTAGGCTTCATCAATGCCTGGATGAGAAATACACAGCTAGCCTTTTACCACCCGGGATATCATAGCCTATACACTGTCGCGATCTGCGCGTGGTCTCCTTGTGTCTGAACGAAGAGAAAGCATTTGACCGACTAGAACACACGTGTATCTTTAAAGTGCTCATAGCCTTTGGTTTTTCTTGTTCTTTTTTGGAATTAATTAGATATACTTACTCTGGTATAAAAAGCACGAGAGTTTTAGATGGTTGGGAAAATGCTGCCTTTTCTATTAAACATGACGTGCGTCAGAGATGGCCATTGTCGCCTGTTCTATTAGTCCTCAGCCTTGAACCATTTCTGTATGCTCTAAGAGCGGATTCGTGTGTACGGGGTCTTGCACTTCCGGGCTGCCGTGCCGTGAAATTCACAGCTTTGCTGACGACATAACCATGTACCTTTCAGATGAAGATAGCCTTTCACATAGCCTGCGTTTATTCTATCAGTATGGTGACATTTCAGGCGCCGCACTAAACTTCTCTGAATCTCGGTATTTGTTCATGGGCTGTACAAAATCCAGACCTAGCTCCGCATCTCTTCTTCCGCTGGCTGCGTCTCTTAGTATTTTCGGAATTTCATACGACTATGGCGTTTGCAACTTCGTTTAGTCAAACGACCTTGACGAAGTAAAACAAAAATATTAGGAATGCACGGGATTTTGACTTCCCGCTTCTTGAGCGGAGGTACCTTGCGCAGACTTTGTTCTGAGGTCGCATTTGGTACCTTTCTCAAGTGGAGCAGTCGCCTTGACGCTACGTGAGGTCATTGAAGTCTGCTTTGTGTTCCTGCTTTTGGTCCGTTGGCACTGAATTGGTTTCTCGTGTGGCGTTATGACAGCCGCGTTCTCAGGGAGGCTTTACTTTCTCTTCGGTGCCAATACGCTGCCGACTACTGGCCCTGCGATTCCTGTTGCGCTTCGTACATGAAAAGGAATCACCCGCGCAAACTATGGCATATTATTTTCTAGGCACTCGCCTTCGGTATTGAATGCCTATTGTGCATCTTAATCGGGGCCCGAAAATCAGTAACACTTCCTTCGTTTTATGCAACAGCTGTTGCATTTTTTTCGCCATATTCAGTCGACTTGTCCTGGGGTAGATGTGTTGAACAATTCAATCATTGACACAACAGCCGCTTTGTTGCTCCCGTTAGTTCCCCCGGCCCACTGCACCCGCTTTATTCCTGTGTCTTGGAGCACGCTGACGGCATCATTTCTGCCTGGCCACCTCCGGGTCTTCATGTGGTGGCTGGGTTGTGGTATTCTTCTTACCCTTGACCGCCTTGAAAGGTGGAGAATGGTCTAGTCAGCAACATGCCCGACCTGCTCCCTACGGGAAACAAATCAGCAAGACAATGCGTCATTGCTCGTGTTTTCTGGAGGGCTATGCATGCTGGACTTTGTGGCCTCGAAGTACAACACGTTGTTTCTTCTGGGCTTTGTTCTCGAGTCCACTTCGCCTGCCTTCTAATTGTTACTGGTGCCTTATTGTCTTTGGCGCAATCACTGTAAGGCAGTTGCAGCAGGTCGTCGCCGTCATGCTCTCTTCCCAAATTCGAAGCGTCTATACAAAGAAATACTACCTGTTTTTTCGTAGAAACTCTTCTTTCTGGGTGAGGACGAATTCCTTCGACAAGTGTCCCGCCCTTTTGTGTTCGTCTCCGAGAGATGTGTAAAGCTTGTTTTCAGGCCTGCCTGGTTTTGATAGGTAAATGTTTGTTTAGTGCTCGCACAAATACCTTGTAAACACTATGTAAATACCTAACATATAGATCGTTACATTTCATTTGTGTGTTCTTATATTACCATGTATTGCACATATGTAAACATATTTTTTGTAACAATTCTTGGTGTGTCTATGGATGCTGTGTTCTATCGCGATGTTCTGTTGGATTGTGATTGATGTTCATGTTCGTGACAATAAATTTCTCTGAGCAACAATTCTATAACTTGATTTTCTCATTCTATCCGTATGGTTTTAGGTGCTCTGACGTTGCAGTCACTAGTGGCGTAACTGAAGCCCACGGGATGGCCTTACGCTCTCGCATAGTAAAGTGCCTAGTACGCTAAATGGTTACCCAATTTTTCTCTACACCTTTATTGGGACAGTATTATGCTCTCCCATAGTAGAGTATCAAGTACTTTAAATTGTTATAAAACACTTCTAGTGTCGAAGCTCTCGTGTATGCATGTATGTGATCACCTATAGCTCAACCTTTAGAAACTGCCAACTACTAGTCCTTGCAAACATCCTACGCCCCATCACCGATCCACTGCTTCACAGACTATAGAGCCGCTATAATGAAGGGGGAATGGAAGCAACAAATAGCTATCACTTACGAATGATAAAATTTTTGCATAAATACATACAGTGTCACATCTTTGATGCTGTAGAGGGCGATATTCGCGGATGGTTCATAGTTTAGCAATGAAATCCTCCAGCGCTTTTCCCCACTAATCATCATTCACTCCGTAGATATGCGGTGATTTTTTCTATAGACACGATTCCCATCATATCTTTAACAAGGATAGCTTTATTCTTCACAGTAGAACACCAAGTACTCTACGTCTATCAACACGTTTTGTAAACGTACAGTCTGTGACATGCAGGAAGGGAAATTAGCCAAGAGCGCACACTCAGCTATAAGAGGATCGAGCTCTCCCCACCACCTCCTCACCCAAACAGCCTTCAAGATTTTCGTTTCAGATCACGTGGAAATTGAACCCAGAGAAGGCAATTTGCCATAAGTGAAGTTCAGGTGGAGCAATAAGCGCAAGAAAACAAACTAAAAAAAAGAGAAGTGTGAAACCTAAATCTGAAGCTTGTTTTTTATTTATTTTCATCATGTGCGAAGATATTTTATTGCAGAATAAATTAGAAATTTGTGAAGTAACAATCAGCCGCCAAGCGACATTGGCGATCGGACGTCATATCCAAACCAGCTAAAGCACCTACTGAAACAGAAAGCGCTGTTGCGTGTTCCGGCGGCATCTTTTACAGCGAAAGCTGTTATGAGATCAAAACTCGGGTCTTGTGGTGCGGCGTAGTTGTACGCTGCCAGCGCCGGTGTCTGTAATCACATTGCGCGAAATTTAGAAAAAAAAAACCTAGTACCAATGACTCAGTAGAGCTCGAACCCGGTACCGCTGGGTGCCAGCCCAGTATTCTACTACTAAGCCACGCTGGTGCTTGGGACTTGTTAGAAAAGTTGCCTTAGGCAGGATTGATGTCGGGTAAGCAATCTCGTTCATACGACTTATAATGCAAAACAGCGAAAGAACAAGCAGTCGCCGCGCAGTGCGAATAGCGTAACGAGTGGGTCATCGAATGCTCTAACCCATTAAAAAGCTTCTTTTTGCTCAGGTATCAACTGTGGCGCATACCAACTTGAGGCATAGTTAGTCATCGTCGTCAGCTACTGCATGAGCAATTGGCACAAATCTCCTCGCAATAGTTTAGCGGATACCACGCTTCTCAAAGGAATGACAAAAAATGCATAGCGAATGCCGACCTACTACCCTAAAATTTATATTAATAATGCCGTAGTGGTAATGAAGCAAGTGTGCTTGCAGTGGTTATCCAATGAATGTTTAGAAAAGCTTCTGAAAGGCCGCTCTTCTAGCTTGCACTGTGACTGTTCTGTGCCTTCCACCCAGGCTTGGCGTTTTTCGCTTCTTCGCTATGACACGTTGTGGTATTGAGCGATATTTTTCGTGGCAGTGGCGCTTTTGAACACGGTAAAACTGAGTGGTCTGCTACTGATTACGGCAACAAGGTAAAAACCAACATTTTTTTCTGTAAAGTAGTGATTTGGGCTAGTTAGAGCACAGTTCTCGTATGTTGTAGTAGTAGCCACTTCTAGTAAAATTAAGAGCTGTTCACTAGTTGGTGTAAGTGGTTTTAATATATTAAGAACTTGAGAGCACATTCATTGGCGGAATAATGACGAGTTTAAAAGTTTATTTCGCACTTACGAGTTGCTAAACTTGCTACTGTAGTGATTTTCTTCAATTTTACCTGTACAGCTTCCTCTAAAGTGTGTACAATTCAAAAAAAGAAAACCAGTGAATTATTTCGGAAAGCGTAGCTCTCAAGTATTAAATTTTTCTTGTGCTTCAAACAGGAAAACTTTTTTTTTAGGAAAGAAGAAATCGAGCTTCCTTCATGGGCAAACATTACATGTGTTGCTAGCATGCCCAGTACCCACATACGCCACTCCAGAGCTAATATAGCGAGTGGATGTACAACGAATATTGGGTAACGTCTTTCTGATAGTGCGTACCTGTTTGCAGGCTCTGTTTTTTGATGACTGTAGGGCATCAAATCTGCTCAAATATAAACGTAAGCTTTTTCTGAAATGAATGTCTTTCACTGGACAGAGGGACACATCTGTACACTTTTTTACATACGGTCATAGGGCAGTGGGAATATATGTCTCACTTTTTCTCAAAAAAAAACTCAGCAGTAGAAAGGTCTTTTTTTCCTGTATATTGTAGGAAGCTCATACAAACAATAAAGCAGCCTTCATTGAAATGCGCTGTTCAAGACACGAGGGCTCAACACAAGTTTTAACAATCGTTTAATATACCTGTCACACCAATTCGCTTCTCTGGATGCATCCTGGTGTTTGATGACGTAATTAGTTTTTAGGACGATTTTCAAGATTTTCGGTAAGCGTTATTAACGACTTCCGATGATTTCAGAGTGGAGCTCATAGGCGACTGCTCCTGCATTGAGCACTTTCATAATCACCGTCGGTTGCTTAACATATGAACATGTAAATGTAACCCACAGACCAAAAATAAGTTAAGAAAATAAGTAGCAATTACTGAATGGAGTAACAACCCGGGTATTCTATGAACGGCCAACGCTGATAATTGAAACTATATGCAAAAAATAGGTCTTACGGATATGTCAAGTCGGGTGAAGAATCGCGTTGGCCTATGTAAAATAGTGCGGTGGAAGAGTAAATTAAGCAACGATTATCGCACAATGTTAATTGTGCAACGAGTGTCTGGTTTAATGCGTCCCACCCACTTCTAAGGGCTTTGCCATAATTACTCACTAGCCATATGCAATTAAAAATTGCATGCAACACCATACAGATGCGTAGTGGGTACCTCGTTCATCCACAGAAGGACGAATAATGAGGTAGCGGGTACTGTCCCACTTCATAAAAACTATGATTTATGGCGCAGGCAAGACCTTTCAGGAAGCCAAAGTTCAGACAGCTTGCTAATCACGAAGCTGCATAGAAAATTGGAATTAGGCAGTAATCGTCGTTTAAACATGCATGCTTATTCGTGTCGTTGAACAAGTCATTATCACCATTTTTTGTTTTACACAATACTTATCAAAATATTTTAACACATATGAATAAAAAACATACACATTTACTGAGACAATCGACCATTTTACGCCAACAATAATATTCAAAGAGCAAACGTACTGCAATCCTCTCGTTCATAATTTAGGGGCGAAGCTCCTTATAACGGCACCCGTTCGTCCCTTGTAGCCGTTGTAGTGTGTAACGAGTATAACAATTTGACCTCCAAGGTGGTGCCGGTTAGAGACTTCTTCTGTGCGTCGTTGAACAATAAAAATAATGCTCAATATACATGTCAATGGCTGATAGTGAGTAACGTGAGACAGGAGCATTTGGCTTTCAGTTAACGCACACGCTGCATTCCTAATTTGCAGCCATTGGCATGTACTTTGAGCACTATCTGACAGCAAAAGGTTGCTACGTTATACTCGCTGGGCGTAACCTCCTTGGTTTTAGAAAGGTTTAGCTTGCGTTGGGCCGCAGTGCCATGAATACAGTGAATTAGTATATACCATGAACTCGAGGTGGTTAAAGGTAGGAAGTAGACCCGAAGCGCAAGCCGTAAGAAAGTGTGCGTGTGCCACCTCACGTTTAGTCCTAGGAATGTCCACTGGATGGCGGTGCTTCTATATGGGAAATAAATGATGAAAAGATGCGAGATGGTGGTACTTGGAGTGTTGAATAGATGGACGAACGGACACACAGACAGATGCATGGATGGACGCATGAATGGACGCAAGGGCGGATGCATGGACGAACGCAGGGACGGACCTATGAACAGACGCATGCACGGACGGGTGGATGGACGCATGGACGGTCACACAAACGGACGCATGGACAGACGGAAGCAAGAACGAATGGACGAACGAATGCTTCGCCCCACTCTCCATCATTCACTCCGCTGCCATTTTTTTAGATATATGGAAACTAGCCTTGTATAACCGAGTTTACTGAGAGGAAGTTCCCATAGCCAAGTAGATTTCTTGCTTGACGTTCGGTAGTGCCTGGGATGTTCCTTGGCCGTAATTAAGAAACCCTGGCCAAGCTACACTTTCAGTGCTCGCTATCTCAGCACCGCAGACACTCCGTAATAGGTTTTCACACAACTGTCCTCTCTGCTGCTTTTTAATTAGTATATGTATCTGTTAGTACGCTTGATATATGTGTTCCATGTGTTATGTTCGAGTCCTATATTGTATGCGCTCATAAAAGAGGTTCATGTGTCTCAGTAAAATCATAGTATACGGTAACCTAATAATTATGTTATGCGTAGTTCCCAACCTGCGTTTTCTGATTAGGTTGCTTATAGTTTGCTGCGTTGGGAACAAGCACCAATTATGTTTCTTACCAAGAAGTCAATTTAGTGAACGTTGAGGTGGCGTGGGTGCTGATATAGCTGAGCACTCATTTTTTTTACCTTCGGAAGCTTGCATTTATGCAGAAACTCTTAAAAAACAGTCAATTGGTCACTTTCATTTCTCCAGTTATACTCGTCGTAAAAGTGCAATTTAGCCAATCTTCACCTTACTTTCTATGCTGGGTCCTTCCACGTCAAATCATCCAGGTTTTTAGATGCGGAGCATCTAATACTCGAGGCTTGTAGTGCGGCGCCGTCCGCAAGCTTCCTCCTCCTTCTTCCACCATCTGTGCATCCCTTCCTCCTCTACACACCGCGCGCGCTTCACTCCTCCACCATCTGTGCACCCTTCCTCCTCTACACACCGCGTGCGCTTCTCCTCTTCACGAACATTCGCTATCTGTATAATGTAGCGCTCATGCGCCGTCACGCTTCGAGAACATTGGCAGCTGACGCGCGCGCATGCGCCGTCGCGCTTCGAGAACATCGGCAGCTGACGCGCGTGCATGCGCCGTTGCGCTTCTCCCCCTTCTCGAACATTCGACAGCTTACAGTGCATGCGCCGTCGCGCTGTATATATATTCAAGGTCGGCGCTCGCTCGCTCAGTTCCCGCTCGTCGGTTGGTTTGTACGGCGCGTCGACGTCCAAGGTCGCGGTGAAATGAATTCCAACGAATCCACAAACACAATGATCGACGTCCCTTCGACCAGCGCCGCCCTTTCGCATACGTGTGTACGTGTTCACTCATTTAACACCCCCTCCTACAACCACGTTAACCAATTTAGCCATCGACCCAAGTAAGTCGCAATTTAACACCCCATTTCACAACCACGTTAACCAATTTAGCCATCGACCCAAGTAAGTCGCACTTTAACACCCCGTTAACCAATTATATGCTCCGCATCCTCCTCAGTGTTCCCCTGAGGGAAGCTGCGGGCAATTTTTTTTTCATCGATCACGAATATCGATGAAAAAATTTTCAAATGTTTCTAGAAGTTTGAAACTCGTCCATGTCATCTATTTCTGACGCAGAAAAGTTTTCCTACCTACTCATGGTAGTCTGTTGTTTGCCGCCGACTGAGCTAAAAGGTGTCAAACAACAACTTTTGTCAAAAGAACTTTTTGAGATGCACTCAAGAAAATTGCATTTGCAACAGGGAAATTAGTGATATAACTGTAAACATAAGGGCCTACTTGAGTGTGTCCAATCATTGATGGCTTTTCCAGCGAGCGATATCGAATAAAGCCGCCAAATTTGAGATTTTTTTCTGGGAACATGGCAACCTTGAATGACCAAAATAGAGTATGTGTTCGTGGCCTCTTACACATGCTACAAATTAAATGTAATTTGGGCACCGATCTTATGGCAGATAGTCTGAAAATATTTGTGAATTCAGCTTTTTTGTAAAAGCTCTGTACTCAGAAAACACTTGCCTTTGTGCTCAGACTTTTTGCACAATATCTCACTTGAAAGCTTTATGTATTAGCTAAAAATAGGTGATGTTAATATAGCGTCTATTGTTTTTTTCTATTTGAGAAATATATTTGAATTATGCGTCTCCTTAAGTTTTTCGCCTGTGTAACTCAAGTGGCATGACGCATTCGCAAGGGCAATCTTCAGAAGAATCCCACTGACCTGGGATAGAAATATAGCCTGGTGAAGCTGTATAAACAAGATTCTTTTTACAGTTATTCAATTATTTATTCAAACATTATATCTATATTTGATTCACTCAATAAATCACTGAAGTAACCTTATTTTATGGTGAAGTTAGGAGGTGCATGTCATTGCGTCTGCTTTCAAACGGAACTCTCAACCTGAACTACAAACTAAACTGGTTGCCTCTTTGTCAAAGGAATGAGGCAGCAAACGCAAATGTTACAGCGAGAAATGAGTATTTTGCACGATTAAAAACAGAATCAGAGTAGTGGCCGAACATGTTGGAAAGAAGAAGCATTGGTTGAGTAATCTCATGCTGCCCCCAAAAGGTATTATTTATTTGTTTATTTATTTATTTATTTTCTTTTATTTCAGTAGAATTAAGGTCTTGACGTTTTGTTTAGGCATCTTACAGCTCGCAACTTGAGCCGTATTATCACGCTTCACACAGTAGCTCATGAACACCTCACTTTATTCTTCTTTACGATGCGCAACTCATGAGTTGCTGTAAAAAAATCAGAACTATCAGGACTTCCTGATTTTTCTCTCATGTAACCACTCAATCGCACAACTCTTTTGCGACATAATCACGTGCATATCGCAGTGGTGCTTTTGTATAGATTTTAATTGAAATGCTTGTTTTATTTTTTGTGATAGTTCAGGTGTCTTTGCTATATTTTTCACCAATCACGCCCAAGCTTGCACATTTCAAGTTTATTTCAGCCTGTCAAGGATTTCCAGCCCCATCCATTAGCACTCGGAATTGTCTTTGTGCTCTTCGCGAACAGCCGCGTGAAGTTGGGTACGTGTCGACACCTTCCGGATGAAGCTTGGGCGGCCCAACCATGATTAGTTGACGGCCCCCGCATTTCTCACAAAAGCAGTGGGTCAAGACTCTAATCGGCAGGTTGATTCTTTTGATTGCTTCGAACAGTAATCGCCATAGCGCTTTAGTAGAAGAGTGAGACGAAGCTCAAGGTGTGACTGCGTTGCGTTTTCTGCGGTGGCTTAGTGCATTATGTTCGTCATTTTACACACTCCCGGTGACAAATGGGTAAGATTAGTGAGAGAATGGAAATACAGGAAAGGCAGGAAGAGTATCTAGACTATGTATAGTTTGTTACCTTGTACATGAAGAATGGATTTGATATGTGAAGCTAACGTCCCAAAGCCACCATATGATTTTGAGAGACGCCGTAATGGAGGGTTCTGGAAATTTCGACCACCGGGGGTTCCTTAACGTGCACCCAAATCTTAGCACACGGGCCTACAACATTTCCGCCTCTATCGGAAATGCAGCCGCCGCAGCCGGGATACATGAAGAATGGAATAGTGGGTTTAAATAAAGAGAGAAAGAGGTACGGAGAAGGAGAAGATGTGTGTACACTAGTCACGGTAAAGGTTTTAATTGGACAGTCATGGTAAAAGTTTAATGGAGGGGAAACCTTGTCTGGAAATGTTGTGGAGAACTTATTCAAAAATAAATACTCCAGAAAAAAAAGCACGGAAGCGATACACTTTTTTTTTGACGACCTCGAATAGGTCTTCTTGTAGACCCAGACCAAAGAACGCTGCCATTATTTCGTGATGTTTGCAGGAGTGACCTAAACAAAATATGTTGGAGAATAACCAGCTAGATATGCAATAAATATTGAGGCTCAGAACAGTTTCCCAAGAATGACTTTCAAAGCTGCGGCTATTGCTTTTTTGTGAGCTGGACATTTCTTTAGCATAATAAAAGACGAATGCCATATTTTGTCAGAATGCGGCAACATAATCATGGGTGTGACCATCCTATATAGCTTAAGGCGCATTCATCGTAAAATAAAATGTCAGCAAAGGCAAAATTAGCACATTCTGTTCATATCATTCAGTGACTTGATTATGTTGCGGACCCAAATATATAGAAACGAGGGAACTAATCAGCGCACCACCGCGCGAACCGTTTTGATTAAAGCATTATAATGTTTGCTTCACAAGTCGGTGAAATTTAGCTTGTGATAACAATAATGATGTTCCTCTTGAACCTGACTGCATGCTTCTTTTTTTGAAATAGAAAAGAGCCTGTCGCATGACATCTGCGCTCTTGGCCTTCAATTCAGATTGAAACATTTGCCTAATCACCGGCAGAAAAGAGGTGGATGGAGCACTGCGAGCAGTTAACAAAACGTGAAAATTTCATTCTTTGTTCTGAAACAAACTGAAAGTTTCACGATTCGTTACTGTGTAAGAATGTATGAAGAATCACATATAGTTTATTCACTGTATTGTTTATTTTACTACTTTTTTGATGATAATAGTGTGTACATGCTATTTTAATGACTTGTACATTTCATATTGATGTATAATTAGAGTCTGTGGCCAAATGCTGACCGAAGCCCAAGATAAACGGGGTGAGAGCTTTGTCAAGCTGCCTAAAAGTAGCTTTTTCTCTCATTCTTCATGATCTGGATTGCTCATGAAATAACTTCTACAAACATAAATCATAAATTTAGAATGCCGCAAGAATTTTGCTGTCATTCTTCAGGAAAAATTGCTGGAAAGAAGGGAAAATATCAATCGCTTATGTTCTTTGTTAGACACAATGGTGATGAGAAGTAACAAAAACTGCCAAGGAAAGTAGAGACAATTTATAAGCGGTTAGTGTTATGTAATTATGTAAAAACGATTCTGAACGAAACGATGACTTGCTGTGGGCAGGGATCAAGCCTCATACATTGAGCCATCCGAGTATCGACTGCGTTACTCGAAAATCGCAGCTTTGGTCCCGGCTGGTGGCAACCAATTTTTCGCCAACTTTTCTTTCTCCATATTTACATTACATTTCTTGCTACTAACATCTCTTATACAACATCTGGTAGTCTTTTCTGAAAGTTCTTAATAATTCAGTGTCTAACACAAGGAAACTAATATGACCGACACCCATTTTAATTCATCAGATATCAAGTGCCCCATAAGACTTGCTTGCCTTTTTTTTTCATTGACCCATCTATATGGTCTTTCGTGTCCGGATTGATTCGAAATGATAAGTTTTTGCCGGTGTCTTGTAGAGTTTGACAAAAAGTAAACGTTGTGCTAACTGTAGAAAAGAAAAGAAATAGAACGGTCAGAAAGAAAGAAGTATCCCTCTTCTGCAACGCCCAACAGTTCGTGATGCTATACAGAACGGAGCTCCGAGCACACGGCAATCGGAACAAACGTAATCTTTGCAGGTGTCGAAACTGTTGCTTGAATCACGCGTGTGGAGCGAATTGACGATTCTCCCTTTCCACAAGCAGATAAAAGTGC
>WOVY01001436.1:845000-894180 GCA_013436015.1 Rhipicephalus annulatus
AAATGTCGTAGCGTACGTGATGAACCTCTTCTCTCCGCACACGGGTCGCGCATACCTGAATACCCTAAGTCATGGTATGAGGTTATATGCGCTAGAGGTGAGTGACAGTTTATATATACCTAGGAACAGCCATAACAGGCATTCGCGAAAAGAAAAACTGATACATACAGCGTTGGCCCGACGTGTACAAAAAAAAATAAATGTCAGGGTTCTAGTGGAGTTCGAAGGCAACAATTTCGCGCGGAAAGTAAATGTTTTACCACAAAGCCATGACAACCCTCGATGCTCTGGACCAAGACCTTATGTAGGAGTAGTGTTTGTAAAATATCGCTTTTGTATGCGCTGTTTGCTATGTAAAGTCATGAACATTACTTGTGTACCCCTATGATACTTGGATCACGTCAGGTTAACCTCATCCACCGAAGTTGGTCAACGTAGCACTATTTAGGGCTACCATACACGCAACAACAAGCGTAACATATAAGCTTACCACTGCTCTAGTGTTGGTAATATTGATGTCGCGACTGGCATCGTTACACATCTGTGACATCTGTTACACCTTGTCATCTATAGTGCCAAGGGACAATACATTTCATCGGTCACTTGGCACTCTATTGTATCAATTAAATTATTCGAGAGTGCCATGTAGGTGAAAATAACTGTCAGCCACTGTCTCTCAGAAATTCATATCGAAGTGCGTTTTGTTTGAATGTGTATTCCATAGAATATATACTGTGCATTTTCTACTGAATACACCTATTTTAAAGGTATTCACGAAATTCATCAACAGAAACTTCAAAGACCAAAAACGCAAGGGAAAAGGGCGTATCTAAAGGTCAGGCATTCATGGTAATAAGCTCGGCTGGTTGGCCTTTGTTAGGGTTCAAATTTGTTATGGTAAAAAGTAGAATAGAGAAATGTAATACAGAAAAGGCCGACCAAGGGTTGAGAAAGCAAAGAAAGTTCCAGAGGCACGCACCAATCTACATGTGCCTCTGCAACACGAAAAGCAGTAATGAGTGCACACATCAAACAAAAAAGAAGCAATGTCATGTCCTCTTTCTCTACTTTCACCTATATACACGGGGTAACTATATTTTTCACATCGTTCACAAATACAGGTGGAGCCAAGGAACATCACTGTTCTATGTTGGAATATACAATGTGCCCGTTGAGGGATGCAAGTGGCTCTGAAGTGGCGGCGTGGGCATAGTGGCGTTTGCCGGCATCAAAAGTGCGGCCGGGAATGGTCTCAAATGGTGTATAATACAACAAGGAAGAGCGCCCTGTTATGCCAGTTCCTGTATCATGCACTGTATCCTTGCTCCTGAATACAGAGGCACATTTGATACTGGCTTTCCTGTAAACTATAAAACAACCGTACACTTCTGAGACTGTAAACATTGCCTATGCTCCATTGAGAGCTGTCTTAGTTTAAGGTCGCTGCCAAGGGTACCACCGTAGGAGTAGAGTACACAACGGGGACTTCACAAGAGGCCCGCACTACTTGACCAAAGACTACGCACATGACTTGGAGGCACATGTAGTGCGCGCTCTCGACTTCGGCCTCGTATGTTGTAGGCCCGTGTACTCAGATTTGGGTGCACGTTAAAGAACCCCAGGTGATCAAAACTTCCGGAGCCCTCCGTTACGGAGTATCTCATAATCAAATGGTGGTTTGGGACGTTAAACCCCAAAAATCAATCAATCACTTCGGCCTCGTAAACCACATGGCCGCAGCCGCTTTCGAAAATACTCTGGGGCCACGATGACGATTTGAACAAAAAAAAGATACTCTTTCATTGCCTTACCTTTTTTTTTTCTGATATGCAGACTACTTCACAAATTTTTTTTTCAATTTCTCTTTTTTCAGTTTGTTTGTTTTTCAATTTCTTTTTTTTCCAATTTCTAGGGGGCGTAACATAAGCGCTGACATCTAGCTTGCGCGCGCAGACGAGCGCATCTCTCTTATGTTCAGCGCATGTGCAGTCTCGCTTTCGCTCACCCGTTGCGTGCACAAGGCCGTTGCGCACGCTTAACTAGGCTTATGCGGGTGTTACATACGTTCGCACGTAAAACATTCACTCGTATCTCTAGCGTTATTTCATATGTTTCGCATGTAGTAATTCGTATCTGCCGAATTTTAAATGTGGAGCATTTTTTTGCGTACTGCAAGCACTTTTAGCGTGTACCTGCGTATCTTTCTATCTGTACATCTCGCCGCCTGCGCCTAGGAGCTCTCGTGGTCACCCGCTTAACATGGGGTTACTCAAATTAGTATGGCAGGGTAAGATGGTTTGACGAATACGACTCGCTGGTAAGGGAATGAACAATTTTACAGTCACATCGTGGACGTCGTGAAACCCTTAACGCCAGAGAGCGGCACATACCTGCGGGTGGGTGTGTGAATCTGGTATACGGGTATGCGCCACAGGGAAATGACACTTGTCATCTTCCCAAGAACAGCGAGAACAAATATGGGTAATTTTAATGCATTAGCGTTAAGAAAAAAACTGCCATTGGTAGCGTTGACCCGACGAATGCATAGAATAAATGTCCAGGTCCGAGCAGGAATCAGATCCCAGCATTTTGCGTGGCAACAAAGCCTTCTAACAAAAAATCACGCCAGGTATCACAGCTTATTTTCTAATAGAGCCAAATGTCCGTGAAACGTCGTCAAGTTTGGAAGTGTTGGCTATCAAATTTTATCAACAATACATATGCACTCTTATGATACAGCCGGGATATTGCGTTACGTCAATAGTAGTTAAATGCCATGCTCTGAAGGAAATTTATCCAGCAGTGTCCGTTACCATCCTCCGAAGCGCCAGCGCTTCGTATCAGCTTATCACTTCTGGTATTGGTAATACTCATGGTCTTGTTGGGACCACTGCCCAAGTGCAAACAGCCGTATATATAAACATCTGGAACTATTCAACATATGTTAGTGGGGGCCACATTTGGGCATATATATAACGTCCTTTGTTACTGTGCCACTCAATAAAGAAATTACAACATGATCACCTTCCTTCCACATGCTTCGCACAACCTCATTTCTCAAGGTACGTGAGATCTGAAAAAAATTTAAATTGAGAAATGAAGATTTCTGAGCTATGTGTGTTTATGTTGCGCACATTTCTTTTTCTTATGTGCATTCACACTCAGAAAAGCATGATGAAGCTTCACTTTAGGGACGACTGAAGAATGTGCAAAACTTGGCAAGCTTTATTGTTGGTTTTCATTTTTTTCTTTCTTCCTTACTTTTTTTCTCTTCCTTCTGTTTTTCTATGTTCTGTCTCCGTTTATGCTTATTTATTTATTTACTTCTCTATCTCAATAAAGCTTAGTACGGACATACCTCGCTAACCTTTTATTTTATTATCTCTCTTCCCAATATCTCTTTATCTCCCCACTTTTTGGTATATTTCCTTGATTGCTTCTCTTTCTTTCACTTTGCTTCATTGTCCATCAAGTCTTTCTTTTTTCCCCTCCCACTTTCTCTTCTCCTGACCCTAACCAACCTGTTTCACATTCTTTTTATACTATACTATACTACGTAATGCAATGCGTGCCTGGATTGACGAGCGGTGAAGATGGTCACCTTAGGATCATTGGTACGCGGTCATGGTGTTTGAATCCAACCTCGTGAAAGTGCTTTCTACTTCTCTTCCTCCTACTTTCTTGCTCTATCTCGGTATTCGTTCTCTTGCCCATCAGATATAGTGAACCTCAAGCCCGAAAATGTGGCGCATTTGTTCTGGGAGCCAACACGATATCGAATTTCAGATTGAAAAAAAAAATTCCCAGGATATCTACGGAATGAATGATGATGAGCCGGGTGGAGCGTTTTTCAGTCAATACGTCCGTCAACAAAACCACAATGACAACTATACAAAAACTACTGATGCCATCCAGTGATTTTGTTTACAAGGATACACACAACGCCATATATTGAGCAAATCATAAATCAGAGGTGGCTACATACTACTACTACTACTATTACTACTACTACTACTACTACAGCGGAGAGGGCAAACCACACCCTAAGGAACTTCACCCCTAAAAAAAGAACAATGAGAGCGCATGCATGTTGATCATAGTGATCATTTTGCTTGACTTATTACGGACAGACGCGTGACCTAAAGGCCACCGCTGTTAACTCCATCAGTAGAAGAAGCAAGTCATACTAGTAAGTTTAGGCACTAGGTTATATGAACGTCTGAAGTGTCCGCCAATTCTGTGCTTTCCTGCCACTTCAAACAAAGATTGAGCCTACGTGCACGAAAAAAAAAAAACGAAGCGAAGCAATACCAACTTTGCCAGCAGGTAGCGTTACACTTACTGCGAAATTGTACGTAAGAAAGCTTGTTCAGTAAGTCTAACGGCCGGGTGCTTGCAGTTCTGTAACTCAGAGCCGCAGGCATTTTTGCTGACTGTGGCGCAGAGCAGCTCTCTAGTTGAGCTTCTATTTGTTTGCCGAGTCAGAGAAGACAAGTGTATCAAAATATTGAGCCGACTAATATCTCTGGTTCTCATAACAAGGAACTCGGAAGTGAATTGATTAGTGTAGCTCTTTCTCAAATCTTTTTATTCAGAGTTCTAAGCCAGAACAAGGACTGCACTGTTAACACGAACGAATGATTACAATTACACAAGAGAAAAACGGCTGTAACTTGTCAATTATGCTTGTACTGCGCAGGAGCACGTTGCTGCACAGACGACCTAATTCCTTCACACAAAAAATTAACCGAAAAAATATTTTTTTTTTGCCGCAGCTTTAACTTTCCGGAAAAACCATTACAAAAACGCTATAGTTTCGCGCACTATGGATAACACTCCTGCAGTGTGTGGAGTGGGACATATTGACTTCTTTCAGCCGAAGTGATTTTCGTGGCATGAGGCTCCGTTCCCCTTCAACTCTGGTCCAACGCTTTGTGATAAGCAATAAAGTGGTTGTCGACTGCAGCTCGAGTGGCATACGCACGCTGATCACGTCCAAAGTATTGCGGGGCGTTCCCTGATCATGACTCCACCGTTTTATGGCGCAGCTGCTATGAAGCCTTTATAAGCGGGAAATAGACGTGGATTGAAAGTGAAGACATGTAGAGTGGTAAAATTGAAAAGCGATAAAAAGAAAATGGTTCCAGTTGTTTAATGGTTTCAAAGACAGCGCATGGATGAAACTTCGAAGACGGCAGGGAAAGAAAGTTTACCTCAGCAATATCTGCACAAGAGTGTCCTAAATGGCCACTCAACAGCCAGAATTCAAAGTCGAGGGGGTGTTTTTCTCCTCTAATTCATACGTACGATGCATTCTCCTCACCTTTTAGTTCTTGAATGCACGTGAACAATATCAGCACTAAGCGTTAAAGCCTATCAGGATTTTGCGCTTTTCGGCTGCACGCTCTTGTCGCCGCTTGCGCAGTTGTAAACACAAAAAATGATGTTTTATTGGTTGATTATGCACAATATTCATGCGAGACAAAAATAACGGGTGGGTGAATGCATGAAAATGCACTGCAGGAGACAAATCACATCTGATATTTCACGTATATCAAGGGATCGAGAGCTGCTGTGGACGTCACGGGAAATACCGTTCATGTCACAGCAGTGCGCCAAGAAGGACGAAAAAATATATGAAAACGAAAAAAGAATATAAATGTTTTGATTGATATGTGGGGTTTAACGTCTCAAAACCACCATACGATTATGAGAGACGCCGTAGTAGAGGGCTCCGGAAATTTCGACCACCTGGGGTTCTTTAATGTGCACCCAACTCTGAGCACACGGGCATACAACAATTCCGCTTCCATCAGAAATGCAGTCGCCGCAGCCGGAATTCGAACCCGCGACCTGCGGGTCAGCAGCCGAGTACCTTAGCCACTAGACCACCACGGCGAGGCACCAGGAAAGAATATTGCACTTTTTTGTATTTTGGGATCCTCGTGAGTGGCCCTTTAATTGTGTTGAAACAGTCTAGAGAATTAAGGAACAATTTTGGTAAACAAAACTTCGGCAAAGTATAGCAATTGTTAGGCAGTAAATTATGTTTTTTGTTTCATAAAAGTTAAAACACAAGCATACGTTGATGTCGAAAAAAATCATTCTGTGCCATAGAGTTTTATTTCTGCCCTCGAGGTGTGTGGCATTGGCAGATCATGCATCGACAACCTTTTCGAATTGAACTGTTTTCGCGTAACGTGTACCACAGTGCCTCACCATGTATGGCAGCACTCAATAATAACAAATATATATAAATCATCGTTAATCAACTCTTTCAATGCCTGATGCTTCCCTCGCAATTGTAAATTCCACGGAAAGTTAGGCTCGCGAGAGCCACAACGACGGTTATTAGCTGCATGTGTGCACTGTAGCACCTGATATAACATCAGAGCGTGGCGTGGCGTATTTATGCACTTATGGTCCAGCTAGATCCATATAATATTGACTTCCCGTAGATGGTAACACGTGTACAGCAACGATAATAACGTTATCGTCACAGAGCTGAAAATAGCACGAGACTTTTATGATGCGGCTTGCACGTGCTTCATCCCTTTTCTCGCAAAACTTTCCTAATCAGATTACTGAGTCAACTGCAGTTCCACTGAGTACTTTGCGTGTGAGTACAGTGTGGGTACGCGCAATAACGGGTCATGAAAGCCGTAATTATCATTAGTGGGCAATTTCATAAGCTCAGTGACGTTAGATGAACGTATTTGATATATAAAGCAATATTTTATAGTGGTGATCAGGTTGTGGATCCAGTCTTTCATACTGTGAAAGGCATATGTACCTCCAGTTTATTGTCTATAGGATGTGCCTATGGCACAAATAAACCTTTTATAGCGTCATGGTTGCGCTGTTGTGTGGGGCGAACTAGGATAATTCGGCTGCACAGTAGTGCCGCTGCGAGGCTGATCAGAATGCCCAAGCCCCTAACAAGTAATACAGTGTCAAGATAGTCGTTTGTATGTATAATGAAGTTTTGTCTACAAGCAGAGCGCACCAAGATGGAATCCGTTGTCGGAAGTTATATAGGGGCGTTATAACCTTTCGTGCGGTTTGCCTAACGGTAAGGCTGAGTATCAACGTGCATGTACCATTACGCCAGCCTGCTTTGTATGTCCTCAAATTAAGTATGTGCGCGTGCGAATCAATCGCCAACTACTAGTCGTTTAGATCAGTCGGGCGAAAACAATCATGGCCGCTGCGCGGTAGTTAACAGGTATACGGTGCACAATAAAAGAATAAAAAATAAAGAACGCTTGAGCTTCACCTTCCAGAGTAGATCTCGACAGCGCAATCGGGTCACATGAGCATCGCCTTGCGATCTGCTAGCCTGCCTCGGTCCTCGCCTCAACCGTACTTTCAAAAATGAATGACTGTTCGTGTAACACTGGCTGTTGCAAAGTATAAATCAAAGCCTATTGCACGAACAGTACTTATGTGTCCACTACGCCCCGTTTATTCTTTTACGAATCATCAAAAGGCCCACCACCTTTCCGTAAAAGAGTACGCGAACCTACGCAGCTGTTCACTTTGTTGATGGATCTCCTGCTGATGAGCAATTATTATGTCTGCGTGGTTTGTCATGGGTACGCTTTTAGCACACCCACTCATTGCTCAATCCACGTATTTCAGAGCCTGGAGTGATTCTAGGCTTCCGCTTCGCAACAAGTGGTGCACTAAAAAGACCGCTTTCTCTAAATGACATTCATATAGTTCAAATTGGTTCACCGATATAGGCGCGCAGAAACACAAAACAGACAAAGAAGGGTCACACACCGCAAGCGCTCTTTTTCTTGCGTGTTCTCGCGTTCCCGAATTGCTGAACGAATATACGCTACCATTTAGCCCACCTATATATCTTGTGATGTATTCGTGTAGTGCTTTTTTTTTGCTGAAGGAGTTTCAACAACTATTGCTACTCCTTGATGAAAGATCTGCTTGTTACGCTGTTGACCGGGGTTCTATCCTCACTTCGACCAGAAAACTTTTATTATTTACTTTATATGCATCTTTCTCTAGTTTTAAGTCACTAACAAGATGATGAAGCTTAGCCCAGAGCCAATGACGATGACGCCAATGTTGGAATTTCTGCGGAAGAAACTCTTCAACACTGTTGCAATAAAACCTCACCTATTTCAATATGTACGAAAAGACGAAACGAGCTATTTGTGTTCATTATTTCAAAGGAAAATTCTTTTTCGACAAATGCGAATCAAGTACAATTATAGTCAGAACCTCATGTATTAAATAAGCTTTACTTATAAACAGCGTTGCATAGAACTCAGGTAGCACAGAGTCGACATAAAGCGTTTTTGTCATCAAATTTGTAACAATTTAGCATGGGTGCTGCTTGTCCGCTGTATTATTCGCTCAGTCACCCACGAGGAAGTAAAGGCACTATTGTGCTTCAATAGGCATGCATGGATGCTTGTGATTTTTGGTGCAATTTTGCCCAACATTTTTACTGCTGTTTTAAGATGGGAAGCGTGTTATGGTCAAGCTCAGCTCGGTGTGTGGCGTGACCACCCTCACAGAGCATGCGTGCCCCTTACCTCTCCTCTTACGCTCCCCCTTCCTCACCTCACAACACCTACGCAGGCACTCCCTGCTGGCTTACACTCGCTCCCCCTCTCTCTCCTATAGGCATTCCTCCCCGCCGCGTTTACACCCCCTTGCGCATGCACGTCCCATTTTCCTCTATTTGCTCATTGGTTTTATGTCTCTAAGCTGACGCAGGCAGCGTAGCTCATGGTCGCTTGCCCCTCTCTTTCCTGTTGGCATTCTCCCAGTGGCATTTAAAACACAATTGCGCATGCGCATCCCCTCCCCCTCTCGCTTCCCTCCCACGCTGCTTTCCTCT
Source organism: Rhipicephalus annulatus (assembly GCA_013436015.1). Taxonomy (NCBI): domain Eukaryota; kingdom Metazoa; phylum Arthropoda; class Arachnida; order Ixodida; family Ixodidae; genus Rhipicephalus; species Rhipicephalus annulatus. The sequence goes on from WOVY01001436.1 coordinate 853,870, forward strand.
ATCGCATCACAACGTCGACGCAGGTAGCGTCTGCTAGTGATTTTCTTGATTATTTGAAAAACTCAACTGCTCACGCTGCACAACCGTTCACTGGCCACCCTGTGCCCGTGCCTCCACATGTGCCACACAAGAAGCTGCAAAAAGAACGTGAAAGCCACCGCGATGCTTTGCCAGCACGTACGTACGTGGCAGAGATCTGGGAGGTTACTCCCCTCCCTACAATAGGCCTGTGAGCAGGAGGGAGGTAAGGGGGCGGTCACTTCTGATGCCAACTACGAGGGGGCGGAATCGCAAACAAAGCTCCAGACCAAAAATAGTAATGTAGCACAAAACAGGACAAGACGGACACACAGTACGACACACCACAAGTGCTGCTAAGTTACTACTTGGCTCATTTTCTATTAGAAACTGCCTTTTCGAGCTCATGTTACAATAAGAAATTGCCTTATTTAGAATATAACTGTTCTAGATATTAAAGATACTTAGGCATACTTAACGCTTCAATGAAAGTTAGCCTAGTTTCGGTTTCTGTATTTGTTTTTGGGGGGGAAAAAGCGCCGCATATACAAGAACTGATAAGTATATAGTATCATAACTAAATTGTGACACAATATAGCCAATGAATAAAGCACCAAGTCCCAATTTCTCGCATTATCATTCGAAAAATTACAGTCATAACATACACACATGCAAGAAACTTTATTATAAATGGTAATTTTTCCTTGTATCTTCGGTAAACAACCTATGTGCATAACCACACACAAGAAAAATGTCTTCAGCTTGCTGTTTTCAACAAAATATATGAAAGCAGAGTACAATGCCTACATGGTCTCAAAAAAAAAAGCCGCTGCTATGTGAATTCGATTTTAAGCGGAAACTTAGTTTATGGTATTCCTAAAGTTCTTTCTGGCCACCGGTGTTAATCATTACCTTAATTACGTCAATTCTGGAGAGCTCCGCTAATGTATTTCAGTCTGATCAAAGCTGACCGCCAACTCACTAATTAGTTGCAATGTCGCCGCGTGCATCGGACAAACATGAGCACTTTGGCAGCACTCCCGCTTAGGCGCTAGTGCTTGACGAAAAATACAAGTGAATGTTCAGCGTGAAGGGTTCAGGAGAGCGATTTGCGTGTGGCTTAGTGGTGATAACAGAACTTGCACTCTGCCTGGTGCATGAGCTTCTTGAACTTCTCTATTGACATAAGTATTCGCCGATGTGGCAAAAGCATGCTGAGAGGGTGTGGTTGCATGTAACCACGTTTCTACACCACACGCTCAATAAATCGCATTTTTTTCTTAAACTACTCTGATGCAGTAAATTCTCTGTTGCAAGTTTTCTTAATTACTTTTCAGATTACTTTGACATTGATTTATTTTATGAAAGGTTCGGGACTCAGCGGGTAGCTTAGCTTCGAAAATTTGGCACTGAGAAGTTCGAGCAAGTAGGTTTTTATTTCCATTTATAACGGTGGCAGATTGATAGAGGCCAAGTTAGAAAAAACACAAAACAAATTCGAATGCTTAAATTTACCTGCACGTTTTTAATCTGATGGGATCGAAACTACGAGCCCCCACCATGGCGTGACCTTGGTACGTAAGCTTTGACCTTGAATTTTCATGTATTCGGGTGCTTGTACAGGGCTACTAACTTTTCTAAAACAGTGAATTTTCTTTAAAATATTGAAAAAGTTCTCAGAATGGAGTCAATAGCAAAGCGGGAATAAAGATAACAAATGACAAAGAGGTTAACCAGAGCTGAGCCTGATAAGCTACTCTGTACTGGAGAACAGTGACGACAGAATAAAAGTTGGAGAAGAGCAGAAAAAGCAGTGTAGCCGTCTATGCAGTAGCAGTTTCCTGTCTGACGTCACAGTTCAGTCTCGTGGCTTAAACCAGAGACGTGGATTCATTCCTTCACGCAACCTGCATTGCGCAGTTCTATACATAAAAATACATGTCGATGGTGAAGCCGCGGCAGTGCTGTTGGCATTCCAAACAATAGGCTTCTGTTAGCTTTCGAGAAGTGGAGTGACGTTGTCCAGCAATCGCAACTCACTCTGAGCTATCGGCATCTGCATCGTGATCAGCAGCAAACAAAGAGCACTCACTAGGGTATTGATCAATCTGCCAACTTGTCCATCTTCAACCGTCAGTTTATCAGGTGCAGATGAACTGTCCCTTACAATCGAAGTCTGATGCCCCTCGCTGGGTGCATGTAGCTTCGTGAGTTAAGAACAAGGTTGAACCGCAGTGCTGGTGGAAGAGCCCTTGCACTTAGTCACGGCTACGTTTGGCCTGGGTAGTATAAAAGAAAGTTCAGCTGCCCTGCTGGCTGATCAGTCTATGTCCTTAGAGCGGACGACATTTGGGCTGAGTGGAAGAGGGTAGAGTGGTATTGCGTGCGATTCGCTCGGCAACAAGAACTTTGAAAGCCTTGGAGGCCTTGGTCCACCACCGGTGATACAACCGCCGTCGCATAACGACTGCAGTTGGTTCTCGGTATGACTAGTGATCTTCAACTTTTTTCTTCATTATTACTCTCCCCCTTTTCAAAAAGGGCAATGTACAGATCATCCACAGAGAAGCAATGTGAGAGAAACCAAGAAGGCTCTCTTGAAAGCCTAGAAGGTATAATGAAGGCCGCTATTCAAGAGGCAACGTTTAATTGTGGACCTTTGCCAGATTTTTGCAAACATGAGGTGGAGTTGGAGCGACTTCGCGCAATCCGTCGTCGCGCCGAACGACGTTATAGGCGCACGAAATCCATCTACGACTTGAGGGAAGCGAGACGTCTACAAAAGAAGATTCAACGTCGAATCAATGCACTACAGTCGCAGCGATGGAAGTCACTATGCGAGTCGCTCGATCCCCACAAACCTCTTTCGCAAATATGGAGAATAATCCGCGGCCTACGAACATTGCCACAACAGAATTGTCCGTTCAAATGCCTTGCTCTCCACCAAGGCTGGCGTGAAATCGATGTAGCGGAAGACTTCTGTGCCAGGGTTGCAAACAAGGGGTCCGGGATCAACATGAGTAACCTACGAAACGCGCCGGTGTGCAGAGACACTCGGATGGACAATATGTTTTCTCTAGAGGAGCTTCAGGCAGCATTGGCAGCATGCAAGCGCTCGTCATCGCCTGGACCCGATGGAGTCACTTACATGGCCCTTCCTAACCTAGGACGAACAGCTCGGCGTGCCCTTCTAGCGGTATACAATGAGTCGTGGAGCAACGGTTCGGTTCCTCCTTCGTGGAAGTGCAGCCGCCTTGCGCCCCTGCTCAAACCAGGCAAATCGCCTCTGGACATGGCCTCCTATCGCCCCATCGCACTTGCCAGCTGTTTTGGAAAGGTGATGGAGAGAATGGTGCTGACTCGCCTGGAGTGGTACTTGGAACATAACAATATATACCCCGATGCTTTGACCGGCTTTCGACGTGGACGATCTTCCATAGACAATGTTGTTGATCTTGTCACGTCTGTACAACAGCAGAAGAGCCTAAAGAGATTATCAGTGGCACTTTTCTTGGATATTAAGGCTGAATACGACAATGTATTACATGAAACCATCCTGGACGCCTTGGGAAGCATTGGATTGGGAGGCCGCGTTTACCAGTGGATCTACAGCTATTTGAAAGACAGAACCTTCTTCGTTCAGACAGAAGATGGCGCAACAAGGCAACATCATACTTATCGCGGCGTACCTCAAGGTGGGGTCCTAAGTCCCATACTTTTCAACCTTGCGCTCATCGGCCTCATTGACGTCCTGCCACACTCCGTACATCTGTCGATATACGCGGACGACATCTGCATCTGGGCACCAGGGGTCACGCGTCTACACGTACGAGCCAGGCTTCAGACAGCGGCTACACTGACGTCAAACTACCTTCAAGGACGAGGACTGGAGCTGTCATATGAGAAATGCTCACTAGTTGCGTTTACGCGCAAGACAATGACGCCATACCGCATCAGAATTAATGGACACACAATCAGCTATCAAAAGACTCACCGTTTCCTGGGAGTAATAATAGATCGTGATTTGTCTTGGAGCCCCCATATCGCTTACATGAAGAAGAAACTGACCATGATCACCCACGTCCTAAGGTTTCTTGCGGGAAAATCATGGGGTGCATCGGTACGAGCCATGCTTCAACTGTATGCTGCACTTTTTCTTGGCTTCATGCGCTACAGCCTACCTGTGCTTGTCAAGGCCCGCATAACAAACGTTCACGTCCTCCAGTTATTACAAGCTCAAGCACTGAGAATATGCCTCGGGCTGCCGAGATGCGCATCCTCAGCAGCGACTGTCGCAATCGCTCATGAACACCCTATCACAACCTACATTCGTGTCGATGCTTTAAGAACGCACATAAGACATGCCACCCGGATTCAATCGCATCACCTTGCCTCCCTTCCAACTTCCAGGCCATGCTCTGCGTTCTGCTCTATTATTGCCCCACATCGCACGGTGATTCCCACGAACTTCACGCACGCAGCAAGACCGTCGTTACCATTGTGGTGTCTACATCCACTGGAAGCCCTGATAACCATCCCCGGAATGCAAAAGAAGAAAAATTTGTCAAATTTGGCCCTAAAACAAACAACATTACTGTTTATGCATGAGAAACACAGTGGACGCATTCACATTTGCACGGATGGGTCGGTCATTTCAACAAGTTCAACAGGCGCAGTGGTAATTCCGAAGAAATCCATCACGATAAAGTTCAGGACCTCGCATCTGACATCATCCACGGCGGCAGAACTCGCCGCCATTCGTGCCGCTCTGGAGTTCCTAGTTGAAGAACCGCAACAGACATGGTCAATATTCTCCGACTCCAAAGCAGCTCTCCAGGGAATTGCCTCGCCATATCATCATGAACCAAACGAACAGCTAATTGCTGAAATACGACTGCTCCATCACTGGGCTATAGAGACACAACATGACATAGCATATCAATGGATACCAGGCCACTGCAGCATTGATGGAAACGACCGTGCAGATGAAGCAGCCCGAACTGCTCATGGCGATGCCCCTTGTGTAGCTATACCATTATCAAGAACGGACGCCGCTGCAAGGCTTCGATCACTTGCACGAGAACTGACACTCGCTCAGTGGAATTCACCGGCATTCACCAACGTCCGCCTTCATAATTTGGACCCACACCTACAGCTCCGTCTTCCATCAGGAATAACCAGAGCAGAGGAGACACTTTTGTGCCGTCTGTGGATTGGGGTGGCCTTTACAAATGCTTATTCGTTTCGAATCGGAATAGCCAGAAGCCCGACATGTGACAACTGTGGCTGCGCAGAGACTTTCTCCCATCTTCTCTGCGAGTGTCCTCGCTTCAGCGTGCCAAGAAAAGAACTGTCAAAAGCTTTAGATAGAATAGACAATCGCCAATTGTCGGAACAAAGGGTATTAGGACACTGGCCGAGACCGTCCTCTGCACGCAAGGCATTGAGAGCGTTGTTGCGCTTTCTGCGGGTAAGTGGTCTTAGAGACAGACTGTAAACAGCGTCGTGGATCGTCTGATGACCTTCTCTCTCCTTTTTTTTACAACGTCTCTTTTCTCTCATCTTTTATCCCCCTTACCCCCTTCCCCAGTACAGGGTAGCCAGCCGGTCTGAGAACTAGCTAACCTCCCTGTCCTTCCTCATTTATTCCTCCTCCTCCTCCTTTGAAGAAGCATCATAAGGCTCGTCCAAATTTGAACGTGTCAGTTCTACCTTTTGTGCCGGAGCCTCTTCAGTGCAGGAAGTGCTTGCAGTTAGGTCATGAACGCTGCCGTTTGTTCCCGATGAACTAGACACCACACAACGAACATATGCTTGGCTACGATGGATGAAACAATAATAATGGTTGTGGTTATACATCCCAAAATTGTGATGTGATTACGGTGGACGCTTTAGGGATGGACTCCGTAAATTTCTATAAGCTGAAAATACTTAACTGGCACCTAAGTTTTAGTACACGGCCCCTAAAAACGTTCGCCTCCTTCGAAAATGCTACCACGCGGCAGAAAATTTATTCTGTGACCTTCAGGCTAAGAGTCCAGTACCGTGAATGGATTAAGGAAAGAAATTACACAAACAAGCAGGCAAAGATACCGAAAGATATGCTAACTTTTTCAAAAAGTTGTATTCTTCCGTTGGGGTAAAAAAAACAACTAAAGTATCCCACCACTGTAAGAGGCCGTATATTTGAGCAGAGCATAGACAAAATGGGAGGGTGTCACTTGCCTTACATGAGTAATAGAAAAGATCTCTAACGAAAATGGTGGAACCAGTGAAGTGAAAAAAAAGCAATATAGGGCATGCAGTGGTACCTGCTTACACACGCACCGGCATGTAGCAAGCATAAAAGCCTGCTTCGTGGCATGAAACTCGATTATTTGAAGCTCGACAAAAATCAAAACATTATTAAACTCCGACAGCCCTTATTCAACGAGCCCTGGACATACAAGAGTAAAACACTAGCGTGTGCTCCGTCACAAAGCCAATTGCGCAACCATGCAGGTGTCGATGTGGTTGCCAATGTGGAAGACACTTTCTCATTGTTACGTAGTAGCGTGACACGCCTTTCCATCCAGGATTGCGGGTATTCAATCAGACAGCCGGCCAGCTCCTGGTTCTTGAGTTGGACTAACGAAAGTTATGAACGACGTTGTGTGAATGTCATACTAGCACAGGCATATAATTATATAGACGAAAAGGAGCTGACAGCAACATCCAGGGCAAAGAAATGAAGAGTTAGCTTTCATACCTTTATCGATTCAACTTCGCTTGGTTTTGGACAGATATTGCGGCGATATCATGGCCTCGGATATTTATGTAACACGCGAGAGAATGTCCTAGCGTGCCCCTTCTGACCTTTCACAATATTTGAATGAAGGTGAAATTGATAAGACTATGAATGATGAAAAGCGACCGGTGATGTCCTGGGTATAAGCGATAACTTGAAAACCACCCCCTAATAAGTACTCAATAATGTTTGTTAAGTACTCAATAATGTTTGTTAGGGTTGGTGGAACGGCCGATAATTTGGGCCAAGGTTTGACTCACGTCAGATATTTGCTTTTATATCACCGAAATTGAGTGAATACTTCATGAACTTTCAATTTGTTTTGAAATATGTGTCAAAATGTATGCGCTCAAACCTGTGTCTGAAAAGTCGTCAATCAACAGTTGCATGTGCAAAGTGACCCAAGATGGCGTGATAGGAATACAGAAAAATCGTCACCTGCTTTCTTCGTTGCCACAAATTAACAAAGCAATGACAATTTCTATTCAACTATCTCTTCAAATGAATAATATTAAAACTCTAAAGTTTTCGAATTGAATCAACCCGCTTTATTTTCTGCTGTCTTCGCCTATGCTTTCCATTACTTGGTGGCGTATTCCGTCCCTACAAGTGACGAACCATTCTGTCACCACCCAAGCCCCATTTATTCATCGCAATATCAACTAGAATATCAGCTACGCCAGCTGTTGATGTGCCACTAAAAAAATCTGTTTCTCTTTCGCGTAATTGTGCCTGCGCTGGTTATTTTTAATTGTGAAGCATTTCTGGTCGGAATTCAGCGACTTTGAGCGTGTCTGTCTGTCCGTCTATCTATCTATCTATCTATCTATCTATCTATCTATCTATCTATCTATCTATCTATCTATCTATCTATCTTCATACGACTTTTAGCTCTCCTGGCCGTTTGGATAATGGTATCTATACCAAACACAGTATGATACAACATGATTGTATGACGAACACAACTGACTAGTCATAACGTGAAAATCATGGCAAGTATGTCATAAATTGATTGATGTGTGGGGTTTAACGTCCTAAAACCACCATATGTATATGAGAGACGCCGTAGTGGAGGGCTCCGGAAATTTAGACCACATGGGGTTCTTTAACGTGCACCCAAATCTGAGCACACGGGCCTACAACATTTCCGCCTCCATCGGAAATGCAGCCGCCACAGCCGGGATTCGAACCCGCGCCCTGCGGGTCAGCAGCCGAGTACCTTAGCCACTAGACCACCGCGGCGTGGCATAGTTAAGGATAGAAGAATGCGAGTCTTGTTCGCATAGCAAACCATAAAGTGCAAACCGAAGAACGTGCAGAGTTTCAAAGAATAATTTACCATCTTGGTTTCATATTTATTATATCTTAATGCATAGATGCATTGGCACGAATACAGAAAAATAAGGACGCTTTTTAGATTAACCATTCGTAATTTCTTAAAGGGCACCTAAACAGTCTCAAGTTCAAAGGCAAGGCTGTAGTTTTTTTTTTCTCGCCTTGACTACCCTTTCTACTAGCGCTATGCCGCCCCGCCGCGGTGGTCTAGTGGCTAAGGTACTCGGCTGCTGACCCGCAGGGCGCGGGTTCAAATCCCGGCTGCGGCGGCTGCATTTCCGATGGAGGCGGAAATGTTGTAGGCCCGTGTGCTCAGATTTGGGTGCACGTTAAAGAACCCCAAGTGGTCTAAATTTCCGGAGCCCTCCACTACGGCGTCTCTCATAATCATATAGTGGTTTTGGGACGTTAAACCCCACATATCAATCAATTACTAGCGCTATGCCGTCCTCGTCACCTATATACTAAGAAAACACGTGGAAAGGTAGCACTAAGCGCTGAATCAGTCAAGATATCGCACTTTCTGACTATGCGCTGTCTCTACTTGCACACTCTCAAACGCAGAAAACTAAGTGGTATAGGTTTATCGCACATGATAGTCATGTAATGCAGGGTAGTAAGTGAACACGACTGCATGTTAAAGCAGAGTACGAAACATTTCACAAAAGTTATGTCTCGTTTATTAACCAACCGAGAACTCATTGCATCTTGACGTCACGTGAACAAGCTGTTGAGGTCATGAATCGTGCCGCGAGAACTGAAAACGACCGGAGAGAATAAGTTGCTCATATTTTGTGTTTTCAGTGGCTGTTCAGGGGCCGTTCAAGTGCTAGGGACAGCGAGACACCTCTTTTTCAGTAAGTCTCGTAGCGCGGTCACGCTGACATCACACACCCCCACACCGCTATTTCTTGCACAGCTACTTGTCTTGGCCTGCGGCCCCTGTGGTGCTATCAAGAATGCTTCCGCGACAACGACTGCAACCCGAGCTTACCGCTTTGGGGACGCCATGGCTGGTCCACTGTCGTCCTTTCCCGAGGCTTCGTCTTCATCCATGGGAACCGCCGACCAACCCCCGACTTCAGCTCGACGACATTGGTGGTGAACGACTGCGCCATTTAAAAACCACGTCTACAGGGCTCAGCTTTGCAACCGATTGCTGCGCATAAATAACGGCGCGCGGTTCCTACTGCCTTCCTTTCGCAGCCCCTCTCATGCTGATAATGCTTCTTCCGGGACCACACATCAACCTTTCTACCCGTGGCAACGCCTATACAAATTGCCGTGACATCATCGCTGTTTTCAGTATGTCGAAGAGCATAGAGTTAAATAAAAATGAAGAGTGGTCACACTGGCCAAAAGCGGTGGTGCTCCGCAGCCTCACGCTGGTCGTAAGATGGTAACACATCAATCACTGCCTTCAAGGAACCACGCGATCTAGTTGTCTACCACAGTACCCTTTGTAGTGCAGTATACGCCCACGTGTCCTTGCCAAGACGATTGTCGCTTTCTTATACGTCTTTATTGCCTCGCGTGTACACGGTCGGGACGGATATGGCATGAATTGGATGCGAGAGCAGTGCATATGGCATCGCCGCGATGGAAACGCGGTAACGTTTCTTGTTCATGAGCATTTGAGGCAATGAAGAAGTGCGGACAGAAGGAGCGAGATGCGATAAAAGGTGTGCGATAACGTGCCCGGCGTGCGTTGTGGTCTTCGCTTGTTTTGTGTGCCGCTCAACTCGGCTGCTGCTAGGTACGAACCCCATTATTACTTTGTAAAGTGCGCATTTCATTCATCATTGAAGCCTTAAGCTATTCTTTCCCTCATTGTGCTGTTCGGCGTAGAGAGATTAGCTGTGCGTTTCACTTCGCTAATTATTTTCGTGGATTGCTTCACACGAAAAACAAAAACGAATAAACAACTGTTTGAAGTGCTGCGCAGCACGTTTGTGAGAAAATTGTTTCTTCGCTCAAGAATAAGAGTCACCGCTGGCGTTGTTAGACTTTGTTTGGGCCGTTACATGTATTCGAATTCACTGCATGAGTGAGATTTTGTGAAAAGTGCATTTATGCTTAGTATCGTTACTTGGGGCGTTCGCAAACTGCTGAAAGCTCTAATGAGCGCAATAATAGAGAAGCGGTGAATAAAAAAAAGCGTTGTTAGACAAAACTGGGGCGTATTCTTTGTAAATTGTTGCTTTGTTAAAACCTTGCACGGCACCCAAAAGTGCGTTTTTTTTTTGGCTGCGGCAACTGCTTGGGACTGTTTTTCGCAAAAGAGCAATGTGAAAAATCTAGGAGAAAATTTGTGCGAAGTCAGCAAAAAAACGTTGCCAACATTTTGACGCAATAGCGTTAGAGAGTTGGTGTTGCAGAAATTTTTCCGTCAGCGTAGACTTTGTTGGTTGTGAGCGAAAAATTGTCCGTGAGCAAAAATTGAGAAAGAAGCAAATAAAATAAACAATAAAATTTTCGGTCCCCTTGAAGATCACACCCGGGCCGTTCACGTGGCAAGCAGGTGTCCTACAAAAAAGCCACGATGTTACTTGCAGCTGCTTCAGGAAAAAAAAAAACACTACATAAATGCCATGTAGTGGTAGGGGTCTCCTTAATACATATTGTTCGACAGGTGTCACGACGAAAACGAGCCTATTCGGCGATTTGTAGGCGCACTTTGGAGGCAATTAAACCACGTCGCAAAAGACCGGGATAGTGCAGCCATCGCCGCTAGAAACACAGGAAATTTAAAACAGCTCTAAAATGAACAACTATGTCAATCAAGGGGAAAACATATCATGCTTTTCCAGGGGCGTTGATCAAGCAAACAGCAAACGCTAGATAGTGTGATGTGATCTTTGAGCCATTGTGATGCCCCTTTAAGAGGCCGCACTAGAGGCCGCATTTCGCTATTGCGTTCAACTGCTCAGGACGAAGCTTAAGGGTCCCCCATTTTGTTTCTTGCTCGGTTCATGCCACAGTCAAGTGTTGCGGCAACTACTGCCATGCTGCTTTGTGCCATGTATGAGTAGTTGTATGCATTTATTGCAGTTTTACTGTTCAGTGGGTCTTCTCGTAATGTTGCCTATATGTTTATTTATTGTGGGTCATTTACACTTACGATATTGCGGCTGTATTTTGTGTCTTGCAGGGCAATGAACTTATCACTTTGAGACTGCGTTCATCAAACATTAACAAAATGATCATGTGCTTACCAAGAATATCACTTGAAACTAATGTTTTCACTCCTCCAAAAATTGTTGTGTTTTGTTCAACACTCTCAAAAAGGCAGTGCTACTTACGAATTTTGAGTTAGTACATTGTTGTCACAACATTCACTACCTAGGTAGTAAGTGCAGGTAGTAGATCACATACGTTTACTACCTCAGAAGCAACCAGAGGTAGTAAATGCCTGTGGTCAACTACCTACAGTTACTACTTAGGTAGTGAATGTTGTGTCAACAATTTACAACCCCAAAGTTAGTAAGTAGCACTGCCTCTTTTTTTAAAAGTGAACATGCGTGCACAGACACAAAGTGGCATCGTGTGCTTGACGTTCTGGTGATGCAGCTAAGACGAAGCTAATCGATGAATGCAAACTACCCGTTAAAACATAAAGTTTTGCCTGAGAGACGAGCCCGCACATAGAAGTGGTCTCAGAGGCTGTATGATATTAATAATATTCACTATAAAAATAGCCTTCGATACCTCGTTTTGTGCGGTCCCCAATCTCTGAGACTTCAAAGGTTCCGAACGACCGCTTCGAGCACTGCAAATCCAAATGAGCCTCGTAGGTCTGTGAGAGTGTCCTCTTTTACCTTTTTTGTATATTACCTCATGCCAGCAGCATGGTCGCAATACTACCAATTCAGCGCACGTCTTTGCGCAAGTAACAAATCACTCTTCCTTATTCAATATAGCCACACGTTAACGCGGTGTTTAGCTCTGCCGATCCCACTCGCAGCGTTTGCCATTCTTAGCAACTGGGTGAATTTTCTAAGACAGTCTGGCGATGCCGAATTTAATCCGAGACCGGCCACTCCTGCCTCTGACCACTCCGATGTGTTAGCAGCCTTGTGTGACCGAATGAGCAGCCAGTTAACACTACTCAGCGAAATAAAAAGTATTCGAGAAAAACAGGCTGACAACAAATGATGCTTAAAGACCTTTAAAAAAGACGAATATTGAAGAGGAGTGCCAATAACTGACGGCGACCAAATTCGATTCAAAGAGTGTGCATGCACTTGCATATGTTTAGCGAGTATATTTATCATATTTATGAATATAGTTCCACGAGGGTGAGGTCAAGTGTATTTCTACAAACTATAAATCAACGGAACAATCTTGCAATTTCGTTCCGTTATATGGCGCTCATAGATAAAATTTCACACACTACTTGAAATATGACCGGCTGTGCAATTGCCTTGCACGACGGCTAACATTGTAAGCGACGTAGGGGCAACATTGAGACAGATGCATATTGTTGCTTCTTGAAAGTAAACTTCCTTAGTTTCTCACACTTCTCTAAGATCACCAAGAAAACAACGCACCGATTGCTTTCGTTATTTCGACATTGTCGTGTACTTTCTTGACAGCACTTATCTTCAGGGTATCGTAGCTATCATTATGGAGGAAAGTTAATAATTAAAAGTCCCAGTGTCCTTTTGCAGCGAATGCTACAGCTTAGATAGAGCTTGTTTCACTTTGTTTATGAGTTGTAAAACGATGCATACGCACCAAGAATAGTGCGCTAGAAATGACGGCAAACAAGCATTCGCAAATTATTTCTTTCGAGGCTTGTGATTGACGTGTGCTATGTATTACATTTGGCAATATTATCACTGAATACTACTACTAATAATAATATAAAATATTGATAATAATAATATTAATACCTTGGATTTTACCTTCGAAAGCCTCAATATGATAATGACAATATAATTATGAGAGACGCCGTAGTGGAGAGCTTCATGAAATATCGGTTATATGATGTTCTTTAACGCCCATTGACATCGTAAAGTACACCAGCCTCTCCGTCTCTATCGAAATGCGACCGATGTAGGCGGGTTCAAACCAGCGACATTCGGGTCAGCAGCCGAGCATCGTAAGCGCTACGCCCCCACGGCAGACTGTTATCGAAGGCGAGTCACTTGTGAAGGATACGAAGAACACTGTAGACCTATTTGGCTCGGTGCTAGTAAGTGAAGGCAACTTCGCTCTCCTTTGTATCACTGTCTTCTTTCTGCGCGCATTCTCATGTTAATGAACTTTCGTATCTAATTACTTGCTTGCACGTTTATTATGCAGATAGGTAAGCAAAAGAAGATACAGTAGAGACAATCATTGTACAGAGAAGTTTCATACAACACGCTTTAATCAAGAACATCTGTTAACAGTGTCGTGCCATTCACAAGCAGGCTGGTAATGTTCTTTTTCATTATTGTGTGATATCATTGAAAGCATCGTGAACATTTCTTTGGATCACAACCTCATGAAATATTTTTCCTTCAGCGCGTCACTTGCTGCAGGTAATAATGAAGCGCATAGGCTATAACACGTGTGTAAATGGAACGAATTGGCGAGAATCGAAGTCTCATATGGGTGAAAGACCACGCAACAGCTTAGTAGGCAACCATGCGACACTCGTATGAAGTTGTCAGCGAGGCTGCTAGAGATGCATAATGTCGTGGTTGTTTTTTTATATTGATACTGCTACATGCATGTTGACATTTTGTGGGACGATGCGCGTGTATGACTGATGAAGAGAACGAATAGTGGTCTCCGCTCGGTGTCTGGTCTACCGGTCACGCAACCGCTGCTGCTGGTTTGAAATATATTTAATCCACAGCCTCGTCCATACGGCGTCTCTCTTCCGTAACATATTTGGTGGAGTTGGAACGTTCCCCGTCCTCGCAACGAAGCTTCGCAGTGGCCGCACCGTCCAGCCTCCGGTCATGGCCTATAGTGATATCAACCCGTCACCGCCATCAGCTGTAGTGCCAGCTACTACGTACCTTGCGATGTCCCACCCCGTGATCCCGGTACGTTCTCCACCCAGCCTGGCCTTGACGTCGACTACTGGCTCCGCATGTACGAGCGCGTTAGTCTGTCTCACCGATGGGACCCAACCATGATGCTCGCCAACGTAATCTTTTACTTGGATGGCAACCCGCGTGTATGGTTCGACGCTCATGAGGCCGACCTCACCAGCTAGGACATCTTCAAGGAGCGACTACGCGACATCTTTGGGGACCCGTCCGGACGACGAACGGCCGCACGACAAGAACTCGCCATCCGAGTACAGTAATCAACCGAGTCGTATGTCTCGTACATATAGAACGTGCTCGTGTTCTGCCGCAAAGTGGACGAGAAAATGACCAAGAGCGACAATGTGGGCCACATACTCAAGGGCATCGCGGGCGACGCTTTCAACTTGCTCGTCTACAACAACGTCACGACCGTCGATATCATAATCAAGGAATGCCGCCGCTTCGAAATGGCCAAAAACCACCGAGTTCAGCCTCAATTTTCATGGCTCCCTAACACGGTTGTCACGTCAACCTGTACAAATCTCGGTGCCGCACCCATCCTTCCACGAGAATGTCACATGCATCGTTCGGCGCCAGCTTGAGGATGGTTCCGCCTCAAGCTGCCGCTTTTTCTCACCTCATCACCCTTGTCACGACTCCACCTATATTGACCCACTTTGACCCATCCGCTCCGACAGAAGTCTGAACCGATGCGAGTGGTCACTGGATTGGATCCGTCCTAGCCCAACGCCAGCAGCGACAAGACAGAGTTATCGCCTACGCTAGCCGCCTACTCACAGCTGCCGAGCGTAACTATTCATTAAAAGCGCGTGAATTTATTGCTCTTGCTCGGACAGTCTCAAAATTCCGCCCATATTTATATGGCACAAATTTCTCTGTGATAACTGACCGTCTTGCGCAATGTTGGCTTACGTCACTGAAGGATCCTACTGGCCGGCTCGGGCGCTGGGCACTGCGACTGCAAGAGTATACCTACACGGTGACGTACAAGTCCGGAAGCCTACATCAGGACGCAGACTGCCTGTCCCGCTACCCGGTTGCTGAGTCGAGCACTATGCCTGACACCGACACCAAGCCTTGCGTCTTTTCCCTTTCGCAAATGACATGCATTGGTGACGAGCAGCGCCATGATGCGTCCTTGCGTGCTATCATTTAGCGCCTCGACTAACCATCTTCCAATCAGTCCCATCGCTCATTCGTGCTCCACGATGGTGTATTATACCGCCAAAGTTTTGAGCCGGATGGACCAGCCCTGCTGCTTGTCATTCCGAAACACCTTCGCTCGGAAGTTCTACATGAACTTCATGACCTTCCGACTGCTGGTCACCTTGGTGTGTCACGCACTTACGACCGAATACGCCGACGCCTCTTTTGGCCAGGGCTTGCGTGCTCAGTCACAAGACACGTTGCAGCTTGTGAGAAATGCCAGCGCCGCAAAGCACCATCGACACTTTCCGCCAGATGCCTTCAACCACTTAGCATTCCGTCAGAATCGTTCTTCCGCGTCGGCTTGGACTTACTTGGCCCTTTTCCCTTCTCTTCCTCGGGTAACAAGGGGATAGCCATGGCCACCGACTACGTCACGCGCTATGCCATCACATGAGCTCTTCTAACAATCTGTGCCTCAGATGAGGCTGACTTCGTCTTCGAAGACGTGATTTTGCAACATGGAGCTCCACGGCAGCTGCTTACAGACCGTGGACGCACCTTTTTGTCGAAGGTGATAGCAGACATCTTGCAGTCCTGTCAAACAAGACAGAAGCTGACTACGTCATACCATCCGCAAACCAATGCGCTCACGGAGCGTCTAAATCGAACTCTTAGAGTCATGCTCGCTAATTATGTTTCCACCAACCATACCGACTGCAATCTCGCGTTGCCGTACGTCACATTTGCCTACAATTCTTCTCGCCGTGACACTACCGCTTACTCTCTATTTTTTTCTGTTGTTCGGCCGATTACTTACATTACCTATAGATACAGTCATTCCGTCTACCGTGACAACGACCAGCAAATATGCACTTGACGCTATCACTCGGGCTGTTCGCGCCCGCGAAATTCCCCGTACTCGCCTTCTGGTCTCTCAAGAGAAGCAGCGGCATTTGTACAATCAACGGCACCGAGACGTGCACTTCTTACCAAGTTCATTGCTGCTGCTGTGGTCCCCGAGCTGTCGAGTCGGCTTGTCGAAAAAACTTCTTTCCCGCTACACAGCTCCATATCGAGTCTGAGGTTACTCCTGTGACATACGAAATAGCCCCTGCTGCCTCATCGCCTTCAACTGCCACCCCACACACCATCGATATCGTACATGTGGCACGCTTCAAGCCTTACCACTCTCCCACTGACGTTGACATCTAGATGCACCTAAACAGCGCTTCTGCCGCCGGGGTTTATGCTACATAAATGTTGACATTTTGTGGGATGATTCGCGTGTGTACCTGATGAAGAGGACGAAGAGTGGTCTGCGCTCGGTGTCTAGTCTACCGGTCACGCCGATGCTGCTGGTTTGAAATACGTTTCATCCACAGCCTCGTCGATACGGCGTCTCTCTTTCGTAACAACATTCACTTTTTTCTGTAGTATTCTTTATTACTTCATCTATAAATAGCGCTGTCAGATTGATTCAATCGGACGTGACTTTACTCGGCGCCAATTTATCGAGCGTATCACTTTGTTCCACAACAATTTGTTCGCTGTACTGCCACTTCTCTTATATGAGTTCAGCAAAAAAATTCCGTTTCATATCATGAGGCTGAAACGGGAATGGCTTTTGAATACATCGGCGCCCCAAACGCCACTCTTGCGGGGAGGAACTTGCAGTTACTTTATTGTAAAAAAAATGCACAAGACATTTAGTTCAGACGCATTGGCCAATTGAACATAACGATCAACGTTTAATATCTTGGAGATGTAAATAAACTATTCAGGTACCTTGACAACCAATTCCGTCCATTCAACGGATCTGAAATACCACTGCTACAATTCACAATGAAAGTGTGGCTGTTTTTGTTATTTGTGGTCGCACTTTAGTTGTCGGATTGAACCGAGCCGTGAGGCATCTAGAAATAACTAACAAACTGGCCTGCGTTAAATCCGGAAAGACTGGGAGTAGTTAGGTAATTTCATTACCTCCTACCAACATGACGCTTGTTGGAGCTCACCAGTTTTGACGACCGCTTTTTCTGTCGTCTCCTTCGATTCACTGACGTTACGCTGTGGAACAGAAAACCCCGCACACTGTATATTTCAGTAGAAAAATTGCATTGAAGTGATGTTGAGCCAGAGGCGTAGTTCTTGTTGTGGTTTAGGGAGGAGGGGGATATTCAGAATGTTTGTGTAAAGTGAAACTGAGCATTCAGAAATGTGTGCAAAAATGAATCAGATATTCGTTTAAGATACGTAAGACATATCTTTACGCCTTCTTCCATCAGTTGTACGTTACATGACTAAAGCTATATGAAGTCGGTAATCGGTACGCTGTTGTCGGAAAGAAACAGAGAAAAGACTTGTAAGTTAGGTAAATAGGGCTTGCGGATGCATGAGATTCGCATACATATTATTCTGCCTATACTAAGGTTCTTTAACCAATCAGAGGACCATAAAAGTAAAGCATTTAAGTTGAATGCGCAGTAGCATGACAACATGGCTTGTCGATAATTCGATAAACTGCGCAGTTATCGATGAAAGTCATATAAAAAACCACGGGCGCAGCCAGTTCCGCCTGGTTTGTATATTCCTCGATTTTTATTCTCGTACATTTTAAAGAGCTGTCCTGTACTGAGTCACACGTGCTTAGGGTTAAAGGAAAGAAGGCCTCTCACCTTGCATCATAGCATCAACGATCGAAGTCATTTCTCCATTTTCCTTAGCCACCTCCTCGTATTCGTTGCAAGTAGTTCCCCACGCAATGTAGGCAAAAGCGACTGGAGACGTTGGTGAAAGGAATGTTGCAAGGACCCCGCTACAGTGATGTAAGCTCGCATCGGCCTGGAACAATCTTCAAGCCCACGTTTTTTTTTCAACCTACCATGTACGACTTTTATATCTCTTATTGGTGTCGGTGAGGCTGCTAGGCAACGTACCTTGCGAAATTCAGGATCTTGTCAGAAGGTTGTGTCAGCCATGTGTTAGTTGGAAGCAGGTGTCGGCTACATCGGCCTCGTGAATAACGATTGCTGCTGCCCTTCCGCGATAAATCTAGCCTGACTGTGGCATATAAATTACTTGCCACACACACCCTAATAAATTCACATCGTGGGTTTGAGTTAACCTACTAATGTTTAGAAGACGATGCAGACGTTATCAAGATGAAAGGTGCTATTATCGGCTGTGGTAGGTTGTGTGGTACTTAAGGACTCAAAAACAGAGTTCGTAAACGGTCCAGTGAATAAGAAGCAATACGTGGCTGTGAATTACTGTACACGGTAATCATAATCAATTGCCCGTGGGAGACCTCTAAATGACAAAAAAAGGCGGTACATTATTCGAATAAGCCTTGTTCAAAAATCTATGATATGTTTATTCAACGAGCATAAAACACAAAACAAGAAAGAGAGAGACAAGCACTAAGTCTCAAATAACTTATTTTGGAAAGGATCGAACGAAACATATAAGTACCTGCGAACTCATCGAGCTATCAGTTCTGTATATATTATAGTTTTATGTAATTTTTAGAGTTGCTATACTAGATATAAAGAAGTATATTTGTATTGGGCATCGTCTAAACTTGGAAATAAAACCTAAACTTACACAAAGGGTCAAAATATTTCAAGAAATATTTATAAATTCAGCCCTTGAGAGAGAGGTACACAAAGAAAGAAATAAATAAATAAAGACAGAAAAAAGGAAAGAAATAAAAAGGCAAAAAGGAAAGAAAGAAAGAAGGAAAGAAAGCAAGAAAGAAAGAAAGAAGAGAGAAAGAAGAAAGCGAGAAATAAAGAAAGAAAGAAAGAGAGAAATACAGAAAGAAATACAGAAAAATCAACGATGATAGTTTTCTGAGTTCTTACCCGTATTTCACCCCACTCGCTGGCTATGTAGGGACAGAAAACGAAGTAAATATGAAACACAAACGTTCCCGGACAAGACAGCCTCCGTATAACAAGCGACTAAACTGCCATACCACATCGCTTTCTTTCAGTGGTGTGCAAAGCATACTTAGTTGAGGTAGAAGAGTTTATGCGTGCCAGTATTTATTATAACTAATGTCCATTTCTATGGACCAATATTGCTCACGGTTAGGACGCATGTTGTCCTATGTCAAGTTTTCAGACCATCTCTTGTTTCTTCTACTTGTCACCTTCACTTTACTCCCTAGTATACATTCGATCAACTCTGCCTGTTTTCTTGTTTATGTTGTTCATGTTGTTGTTGTTTTTCTCTCGCTATCTCGGAAGTAACTGTGCTCATGTAGCAGTTGTATTATGCGGCCAGTACCAATTCATGTGAGCGAAATCTTGCCTGGCTCAGATACGGACCATCTCAGGCAAGATGCATGAACGCACACATATACAACAGCATATACAGTTACGCAACTGAAACCTTATGCGCATGCTGTTGCACTTAGCTGCTGCCCATAATAGCCAAATATAGGAGAAATTATTCACGGAAGTCGTCGTCAAGCTTGGCAATTATCTTGCTAAACTTGAGCTTTACAGACAACGTTCGGCTTCGAGTTAACTTGCGTCCGAAAGAAGTCTTTATCATCTTACCCTTGCGCGTTACGCTGTCACAGAGTTTAGGGACAGTGTACTAAGGACTACTAATCTGTGCACACTGACATCACTGGAGAAGTGTTAACCTTCATATGTAAACTGAAGGTGACACGTAGATGGCCAGGCACTGCTCCTAAGCGCGTTTAAGAGCAAGCTCCCTTTAAAATGGACTTACTTGTCCTATTTGTTTTAATAAGAAGAGCTAATATTTTTGTGAATAGAGGAGCACCGTTAATACATCTGGCACCTATTAATAACTGCAACGCAACTGAACAAATAAAAAAAGAATATGCGTATGTAGAAATATAAATGATACTTCTCGCCTTGTCACTTTTTGTCAAGCTGAGAAAAGCAATAGTGCACATTAGTCCATGAATTCATGGCCTTGCTCTGACTTCAAAATTGTTTTTCGCTTTGGGAACAGTTTAGAGGGTTCAGAAAGCTTTCATCGCACTGTTTGATAACTATAAATATTGCACGCCTAATGAAAATTTCGCTTTGTATTCGGAAAGTTTATTTTCGTCATATAAAATCTTGAAAAGTTCCCTCACCTGGCCTTCTATACACTGCAGATATACACGTAGAAAAGAAGGTGAGCAATTGATTTTTGGGTGGTTATTCTGTTTATATAATAAAGTATAACAAGTTTAAGACAAATAATTCCAGTTAAAAATTATAACATTCAAATGAATGTCTGTGACAAGAGCACTAATAAAAAAATCCTTAAAACACTCGTTACTAGAACATTATGGATAAAGTAAGACTGCTTATGATTATTTATTGTTCACATACATGCATTCACAAGCAGGTTTTCAAATACGACAAACGAGCGCTCTACCAAACTGCTATGGGGAGCTTAGCATTCCTTACACCGTAGATGCTTTAGATTGCTCCTATGACCCACATACCTGAGGCAGGAATGTTAAACGGCCGTATACATTGAGTTAGGTGCAGTTAAAAGAACCCTAGGTAGTTAAAACTGCCGGAGTCTTTCAAAACTGCTTCTCTAATAATTATATAATGGTTTCGAAGCATGAAACCTCTAAAATTGTGAGTTTTGATTGCTTCTAAGGAAACTGCACAATTGTGGGCCACATGCACTATCAATGTCATCAATTCACGTGCGCATGTAAATTTTCGGTCACACATGCATATCATACGTTCATGAAATGGCAAAGTGTCATTTTAATTTTAACAAAAAAATCATGGACGAATTCTGATAGAGTACGAACAGTGAGCTAAAAGCTTGAGAAGCAAACCAGCCAGCTAGTACAAGCCATTCAGTGCGTAAAACACGGTCTTAAGGTACCATACATCCTCGTCGACTAGTGCCGCGCAGTATTTTATTGCTTCAGCTCCTGTAACGGAATCTCATGTTCAACGCGTGGTGCTAACGCCGACGTAAATGCTGTAGCACGCAGGGGAAAAGGAGACCGATAGTCGCCGGGGCAGCAACGCACTAGTCAATCGAACTAAGCGACTAGGGTAATCCGGCCACACCGTGGGAGAATAGTGCGTGACGGGAGCGCTTACCGATACCTGAGTGAACGAGAGTTCCTCTTTTTGGCCTGTGTGTGAAGTATCGGGTGAGCGAGCTAAAGTAAGGACACCGCTACTTTCACATGGGTGCACTACGATGCCAGCGGTGACCTTTGAAATGTCGGCCTTGAGGATTATTTCTGTCTGATAAGTGCCACTTGGCTCTAGAAAACCTTTAGAAGCCGGTGTTCATTAGGGCCAACATCCATAGTTGCATAACATCCAAACATCCATAGTTGCATGACACGCGAGCATAACACGTGAGCACGAAATTATTACACAATGTATTTCGAAGCAAACGTTTCACAATTACAGATAATGCAAGTAGGACAAGCAAAATTATAAGAAATAGAAATGAGTTTATTTTAGTATTGCCTTGCAGTCACGCGATACTCATGCGTTTCCAACTGAAGCGTGTGATATCAAGCAATGCCTCTTTTAGACAATGATGTTCTAATCTGTATATGCATATAATCCTGGGAAATACGAGCCATGTATGATTGCCCGGTAAACATGAGGTTGTGTGGAAGAATTCATGTCGTCTCAATATTGCTCAAACAAAGCTGAATAAAAAAATTGGCCCCGTATCTGAATGTTACACTGCAAATGTTGTCGAAAAACAATAGTCTTGCGTCTGGAGAGAGTCAAAAAAACGTTTGTTTAATGTTATGCGCAAGAAAATTGGTGAATGGTATACAGGAGGCGCTGCGTTAGAGTGCCTCGAGTGTGCCGCGGAGGTGATTGAGCGCATCAAGTCACGGCACACGTGAGACATGAGCGCTATCTGGAAGTTATCTTGGAAAACAAAGCGCGCGCCATGCGTACCTATCTCGGAGGTGATAAGGTGTAGAACGCAAGGCGACGGGTAGGTGCCACCACCATGTCGTTTTAGCAAAACGTTGGAAACGCTTGCCTTTTCGTGCAAGCATTGCCTTGTCAGTGCTACGTAATAAACGCTACGGTCCTTATAATTACTTATGTATGCCTTTTCTAGTTAGAGACACACATACTGAATATTGACGTGTTGTTATGGGGCCTCAGATATGCGCAAGAATTGCTTTTAATTTACAATCGCACAAGTATGATTGCTGAATCTTGAGCAAAATTGGTGGGCGCTGCGGATTAGGTCGGCCGTTTGGAGTATTGTTTGGCCACTTTGGTGCCGTTTAGGGTACTGTTAAGGGCTAACAAATAGACAAATGTACAGACAGACAGACAGACAGACAGACAGAAGAAAATTCTTGCATCGAAGGTCCCCAAGAAAGACCGTCGTCTTTAAAAATGACCCCATAGACAGAAAGGAAAGAAAACACTGCACTTGCTTTCTTCCTTCCCTTTCCTCTGTGCAGAGTACAGAAAGCCTAACGTGCTTTGGCATGGACCAAATGCAGCTCGTTTTTTTTTGCCTCTTTCAGACTTTAAGACACGTGGCATCATATAAGGCTCTAAACTTGTGGCTGCCGTTTCGAAACAACGCGCCTCATTTATGGAGGCCGTCCGCCGCAGCTGATAGCTTCAATAACGATGGTGCTATGGCAACAAATGCACCCTCGGGGTTTTCCACACTACTACCTTCCTTCCTCCCCCTTCTTTGTACATCCCCGTTGTGCCTCCTTTCGCTTCCAACTTTCATCTCCCTAAGTGGATATGCCTGAATCGATGCCGCAGCTTGCATTTTTATAACGCACGCCTGTTCCAGTCACCTGATGCATTGGGGCCATATTTCCGGAAACGCTGTTTTGTTAAGGCTCTTTTCAATGGTCGAAGAGTAGCGTCTAAGCCAATATTAGGCGTTGCTTTGCCTTGCAGAATCTTGAATAGCTTTATCTCTAAACGCGACAGAAAATACCAACGAGCAAGAAAAAAAGAAGAAAAATAAACTGTTTAACGTAGAAAAACTTGACACTGCGTTCTAACTGACGATTGCGAAATTTGCACATCATTGAAAACAGTATGTTTTTTTTAACCTGAGCAGTCTTACGTAATGTTTTTCAGCAGTCTATGTAGTTCTTCTGTTCGATTTTTTTTAGATCGAGTAGTTTAGAGTTTACTGAGCGTCGAGTGCAGGCCGCCTGTCATGTGCTTTTTTATTCTCTCTTGAGCCGTATCATTGCAGAAACAATTACTCAATACAAAAGTCAAGTGTCATCTGGCAATTTAACACCAGAGTACTAATGCATAAGTCAATACTTCATGAATTTTAGGGTAGGTAAAACATCGACGACTTCAGCTGCTCTACCTAGAAAAAGTGCACGTGAAGATGAAATGTTTTATTGCGTAAACTTCGTCAGAGAAAAAAATGAAAAACATGCTTCATTGGAGGTCTCCTCGCGGAATGAGTGAGCCTTGAAGAGAGCATTGCTGGCATGTGCGACGACATACTCGGTGAGTCCAGGCTTGCGTTTCACGAGGACCACACCAAGGCTGACACCAATGGCATCGTTGTGGATCTCAGTTGCCGCCGTTAGATTGTAGTGACTCAATATTGCTGGTGATGTAAGGGGGCGATGAAGGGTACAGAAGTCTTGGTCTCACTCTAAAGACTATGATGAAATATCAGAAGCGCTGCTGAAAGTTGTTTTAAAGAAGAAATAATAGAGGCGAAGTTGCACGCGAACCAGTGAAAGTAGGACCATAACCCTACGAACCTCCGTAACTGCTTCGCTATCGTTTGTTTAGAGTATATAGTCGTCGACAGTGCATAATTTACTTGGTCTGGAAGTATATCCTCCTTTGATACGACGTGACCGAGAATCGTAACTGTCGAACAGCAAAGTGGCACTTAATGAGGTCGAGTTGGAGCGGAGCATTCTTCAGGAATGTAAGAGTTGCTTCAGGCGCTAGAGATGTGTTGCAATGTCTGGCGCAAAGCAACATCATCAAAATATCAGAGACCTGTTTCCCACTTCAAACGCCAGAGAACCGAATCCATCATGCTTTCGAAGGTAGCAGGCACTTTGCACAGGCCGAAGGACGTGACATTATACTAATATAGACCATCGGGTGTCCTGAAAGCTGGGTCATGAAGGTTATTTTTTGTTAAATCAGCATCTTCTAGGGGTACCTGCCCCTAGCAGAAGCTGAACGCAAATTTAAGTATAAAAACAAAATCGACGCCTTGTAAAACATCAACGGCATCGTCAATTATGTGTATAAGGAACGCGTCCTTTTGACTGATCTCATTTAGGCGCGGATAGGCCACGCAGAAGAGAATGGAAGCATCCTTTTTTTAATGAGAGCTACAGGAAAGGCCCATGGCCTTTGTGAAGGTCAAATGACACCATGTTGCAGCATGTCGTCCACGTGTACGGTAATGACTTGGGGTTCTGCCACGGAAACACACTACGGCCGTAATGACGCATGGGGACTGGCATCGATGCAACAAAGAAGGGCAGAAGCGCGACATAGTGCAGGTTGCGCGATATCGAAAGATTCGCAGAACTGGTACAGAAGCCAGAAGAGATCAGATCGCTCAGATAGCGACAGTTCGTCTGTGATCGATGAACTGAATATTTTAAAAACAGGCAAATCAGAGTGATTAAGGACCCTAATTGCAGCGAGGTCCCTTTGGAATAATTCTCACTGCACGGTAAATATTTGTTCTTTATAAATGGCCTGCACGCATTCAAGATATTCGCCTTTAACAGTTTGACGGTGTACGGAAAAGGATTGGTGAGGCAGAGAGCACTGACTGTATTCAAATGTGAGAGGGTCAAATAAGAGATAAGTGGTATGGGGCTTAGGAAAAGGCTTGATGGCTAAAAGAATGCTATTACACACATGCCATCGGAAACCACAGGAAAGAAACAGCTGCTGTCGGTGGAATTCGGTGTCGTCTCTGACAACAGTTGGTGTGTGGCTTGATGCCTGCGGTCACAGGGCTGGTCAAACAACGGTAGCAGCTCAAGTTCGGATCGGGCACGATGTATATAACTGCATAATTATACGACATGAAATCCCAATCAAGTGTAATGTTACGAGAGCAGCAGTTTTATACGTAAAACAATGTAAGACATAGTCACGGCACTGAAGATCACGTCAGAACTAGTCAAGTAACCAACATCTGATAGCATCACGTAACTAGTTCCGTAACTAAACATAACGTAACAAGACGTAACCAGTTCTCACGTACCGAAAATTACGTCGCCTCACGTAAGACCTAGTCA
Organism: Rhipicephalus annulatus; assembly: GCA_013436015.1. NCBI lineage: Eukaryota > Metazoa > Arthropoda > Arachnida > Ixodida > Ixodidae > Rhipicephalus > Rhipicephalus annulatus. The sequence continues at coordinate 879,482 of WOVY01001436.1, forward strand.
CCTGATTACGATTATGCATATTCAAGGTCAAGACCCTAAAAGTCGTGTAAAACCCCGCATCATCACGTCAGAACTACTCACGTGGCTAAATATATGAAATCACGTAAAAGTTCTCACGTGACTAAAGATTATGTAACGGCTAGTCATGTGACTATAATCACGTGGTATCACGCCATCACTTTTCACGGGACAAGCTCCCGCCAGAAACCACTTAACAGCTAGCAACGTCACTAAAATCACAACATTCCGAAACATCTTATCCCGCTATATGCTCCCGCTGTAATGTAGTATGAGGTGTGCATTGTGGAGAACCGATCAAAACAGGGAAATATCAAAGCCCAAGCACACTTAGTACAACTAGCGAAAATTTCGGTTTTCTAGCATCAGCTTGGCATTACTATCAAAAACTTTTAAGAAGCCAGGTTGAACACTAGCGCTCTTCTCCAATCTGTCCTCGCGCCACTTGTTCGAGCGGCATACATCCATTTTCGAAAACATACTTTCATTCTTACGCAAAAAGTGTGCCAGATAACTAGTATTATTATTGTTGGTTTTTCCATACGCGCTCGTTTCTAAACTGTAAAATTTCGTAATAGGTTTCCGTAAGGGCAGCTGTTACTGGGCGCGAAGCAATTATTACGCATGTGGTAGAGACATGTTGCATATTACTACATTAGTAATGTGTCATCTTGTTAATTAATTTAGTACATTATGATTCCATTACACTGAACTCAGAGTAGATAGTCAAATTACACTATTATGACCGACACTGTCTAGCAGTTCACAGCTTTCGTAAAGACATATCGAAGCTGGCCATTAATAATGCGTCCACCAATAATTCGCGAGAACTACTGAACTTTCGCTATCATTAACGGGCCAGTGTAGGCATTCTCATTTAGAGCTACTGTTATGCGAGTAAACAGGCTGCGTTTCAAGACTTGCGCGTGCTTTCACGTCATTTATGTCACGTACTCCATGTATGTCACGTATATTTTTATATACCGGTTAATAACACCCCCGCACTGCGTTCTTTCTTTTAGACGACTGCCCCGCCGTGGTGGTCTAGTGGCTAAGGTACTCGGCTGCTGACCCGCAGGTCGCGGGATCGAATCCCGGCTGTGGCGGCTGCATTTCTGATGGAGGCGGAAATGATGTAGGCCCGTGTACTCAGATTTGGGTGCACGTTAAAGAACCCCAGGTGGTCGAAATTCCCGGAGCCCTCCACTACGGCGTCTCTCATAATCATATGGTGGTTTTGGGACGTTAAACCCCACATATCAATCAATCAATCTTTTAGACGACTGATGCCCTCTCGTGACATTCATTTTTGTTGTGTACACCCTAACTGATATCATCTAGATCAAGACACCAGAATGATGCTACGATACGCGTCACGCCGCTTAAACCACTAACGCAATTATACACATGATGCACAACATGTTTACATAGTTACGAACACTACTGAAGATTTATTCATCATACTTTGCTTCAACTAGTCTTGGTTTCGCTGCACTGTATTATTATACTAAAGAAAAAAATGTACGCAACCTCTGAGTAGTCGTGGTCACGGGAGAAGAAGTGGGGGGCGGGGGGCTTGGCGTGGGTTAGAGTCGGGGAAGAGACCACCTCGACTCTCTTTCATGCTTCTTGTCTCGTCTATTTTTCTTTATTATCGTTCCAGACACGATGAATGCTGCTGATGTCAGCGTTTCCAACTCCTATTTGTTGACGACACACCGTGGCTGGGTTTTATGTCATTTTGGTGTTGGCGTGAATTTTTTTCTGTATTCAATGCATCAGCATGCATGCGCGTTCTCCGGGGACTGTGCTGGAAAACTATCCCGCTCATTCTACTTGCGTTACACGGTTATTACGTGATATAACAAAATAAGAGCTGTGCCTTGACGGGCTGCCTCTGCAGTGAACGTGATGCCTACCTCCAGGATGCCGCGGGTGTAGAGTTCTGTCGATGTCAGCGTTAGGGACAATCATGGGAAGCGAGAGAAAAGCAAAAAGAAATGCACTGTCTAGGCGGTGGCATTCCCGTACTAGTTGCCTATTTGAAGTCTTCTTTTCTTATTGCTTCTTTTTGGCGTTTGCAATTTAGATGCTGACACAGATCATATTTTAGTTACCGGAACGTATTATTATAACTGTATGAAATTCGAAATGTGTAAATAAACTAAAAAGAAAGTGGAGCATGACCTCACAGCTTGTAATATGTAGTTATAAACTCTATTGAGCAAGACGGCCAAACAAAAAATTATGTAAAGCTTTCTTTAAAATGGTACATAATTTCCGTAAGTAAATTTACTACATCTTAAAAATGCAATATGACTCAAAATAATATTTGAGTGACACGACATATGTGTTCCCTGTGAAAGGTAAAGTGCTAGGAGACACAAAATTAGGTGGTGACACTCAACTAAAGATATATAAACTGGTATTCGTTTTTACAACGTATATGCTCAAAAGGTGCAGGGATATGTGCAAAAGTAACGATCATTCACAATTGACGCAATGCATGGTTGCTGTGTAGTATATACATGTGTATTCCACTGAAAAGAACTCAAATGACTATTCAGTCGAGTAGATGACCAGTTTCTTGTCACATCTGCAAAAGTGATGAGTCTTTGCAGGACAAGAGCGACTTAGTACAGCTGGTGCTTTTATTTCAAATTCGATAGAAGTCAACGTATAGGCGCAAGAAAAAAAACTGTCCTCTGGCACAATGTAGCTGGTGGCTTCGGTTCAAATCTATTGCCTTCGTCTGTAGGACGTTGACCCTTACCACACACCTTTCAAACACGTAAACTGACACGGTGCGATTGTAGTTTGTGAACTTAACAAACAACAGTGCGTGGTTTAAACTGCAATGTACTATACTGAAGGTGCTTTTTTAGTTTGGTGGTTAAGCTCACAAGGCGTGCTATAGCACGCACAATCTCTAATATCGGGTGAACATGGGGCTATTAGGAATGTTGTATATAACAGAAAATGTAACGGACGAAGGAAAACAGTTGTGTGAGAAAAAGAAGTTACGTTAAAATAAAAGTGCAGCTATAAACCTAGAACACAAAGTAACATACGATTTCTTGACGTATTTTCTTACGGATATCGTAAAGGAGAATGAACAAACACTACTTATATGCTGATAATATTGGGCTGTGGGGAACATGCTATCGATTTCACGTCTACATTTCATCATTCTTCACATTGAAATGCAGGAATGCTGAAGGGAAAAATGTTATGAAGATACCGTGACAAAACAATCTCATTCAGGGAAAAAAATATTTGCCGAGAACAGGTGACCTTACCGCAAGCACCCAGAAATGTTACTAACTCTCATATGTGTATACGCCTGACCAGCGGTCGCGTGGTGTGGTTGTTGCGAGTGCTGTTTCCTTGCAAGCACACTCACAGCGTTCCCTTAAACGTCTTAAACGGTGACAGCCAATCGGCCAGTGCAATGATTGATTGGTCCGAACGTTTATATTGGCCCGTTTACCGTGTAAGTGGTAGCTGAAGATAGCTGCCATGGTATGAACCATGGGTTACTTATACCCACCAAATATGGGTAGTGCAAACAATTTCTGAGTCAGCTGACCAAATGCTTCAGTGTGAGATTTGGTGATAGTAATGAAGAAATTGACACAAATACTGCAATTTATTTTGATGGTTGCAAGCCTGACTAGCCGTTACTGTTCAACCAAAAGGGAACTCTCTACTCTGACTTCATATTGTCATTCAAAAGTAAGAACCATACAAGAACCTGCCTCGGGACTATAATACCACGTGGCGTGGTTGCTTCCTAGCTGTACAAGAACAATAAAGCGTGCCAATTAAACTTATTCAGTGCGAAGCATTTCTTAGCGAACTTCAGCGGCTTTGAGCGTATCCCTCTATATATCAATCTATCTATCTATGTAGCCACCTACGTTTGGGTGCTCTCGTGGTCACCCCCTTAACTTGGTGTGAACCAGAATCATCATGGGAAAGTAAGATGGTTTGACGAATAATACGGCCTGGTCAAGACATGAATAATGTCACAATCCCGTCGTGCACGTTGTCAAACACTTCCAGCCAAACAGTGGCACATAACTACAGACGGTTTTGTGCCGCTGGTATGTGGATATGTGCCACAGATGATTAAAACTTGGTATGTTCGCAGGATTGACGAGAACACACAGGACAATTTCAATGCGTAAGTGTTAATAAATACCCAACATCGGTAGCGTCAGCCCAAAACAGGCATAAAATAAATGTTAGGGTCCCTGCTGGAATCAAACCTATGCATTCTGTGTGGCGATGAAGCATTCTACCACAGAGCTACGCCACGTCTCGGAACTACTTTTTAAATAGACGCCAATCTTCATGAAACGTCAATAGTGGTTGCAGTGCTGCTTACCCAATTTTAAAAACAGCACATATGCACTCACGAGGCCAGGATTGCGGCCCATGAGGGGCTAGTTCGTTAAACGTCCACCACGTGCCGCATGAAGTTGAACCCTCCCCCTCGTTCCCTCTTTTCTCCTCCCAACACGGCGCTGACGAGTTCCCTACGGAAGTGGCCTCGCTCTTCAACCTGTTCTCGCCCGCCCCTCATTGCGGGAACCAAAGAATAGCGACCCGCTGTCAGTGCATTCTTACTCACGCCGTTTAAGAGCTGGCCTGTGTAGAGTAGGCGAACAGGTTCCGGACCGGCCATGAACAATTTTTCAGACTGAGGACTTCTTTTTTTTTTTCTTGCCTTGGTTGAATTCGAGTCGTCACAGTTTTGATATAGTCATAGATAATTTATATACGAAGAAGCTAGGACCAAATGCATTACATTCTTTAGTTTTTTTCTCGTCGTAGGTAATCTATTGTAATCATAATATCAGGTTCAATACTTCATTTGTGGCTAAGCCATATTACTTTCCGACCCAAACTTTCTGTAGGGCAGAACAAAGTTTTTAATCTTGTTTTTTTAGCTACTAGGCTATTGAAAAGCACGCAAAAAATTAAGAAAGATGTTAGTAGAACGATTTTCACAGGAGAAGCATGTCCAGTATATTGGACACTGGGATTAATTTGTTGAACAAATAGGTACACATATTCTGCTATTCTCTTAGATAGAGCGCTGCTTTTGGCCCTGTTAGGTTATTAGTCTTATATAACACAAGCGGGGTTTGTTTTGTCCCGAGAAAAAATTGATCCTCTTCGCTGATCCTCTTCATGCTTCATGCTGTTGATATATTCCCAGCATGCCCCAGTTTTATTTTTATGACTGGGCTTGAAGAGTGTCACGTCAAGCCACCTCTTGCTTTCTTTTTTTCCTTCTAAATTGAGCACGATGTGCACCAATTGCATCTTGGTGTGAGTGTACTGGACATAGGTAATTTTCGCATTGCCAGCAAAGTTTTTATTAGAAAGATTACATTTTTGCAACAATGTATCGAAAAAACATGACAGAACTCATACAATTTAAATGATTTCAATGGTGCAAAGATATGTCCTGAAATACTTTTGTATACTTGAACGCATCATGCGCACGCAGTTTCGTGTAGATTACGCAATTACTTCTAGTGCCCGATAAATAGGTAAAGCTGAAGGGTGAACTACACCTAAAAACATCTTGCTCGACTCTTACAGAAGCTACCAAAGTGGTTTTAGTTCTGACTGTAGTTTTGCTTACTTTTATTCATCACTTTTACCGTCATGTTTTTGTCAGCGACTAAGTATATGTACCACCCTGCTTAAATCACCAAATGGTGATTGCAGTAACTGTAAATAAATAGTAATAATAAATAATGTGTTCAATACATTAGTCAAGGGGCAGGAAAGGAATGTGCTTGTTAACAACATAGTAAACGCTCCGAGATTGTACTGTTCGGTTATCCTTTGCGGAAGCTCTTTCGCTTTCTTATTTCTTCGTAGCGCTTATTCTTTGCGTCAATGTGCGTAAGGAGCCAAGTATAGTTCCATTGAGAAAATAGCACCAGATGCTCGGGACCGACAGCACAGTGTAAGCTGAAGGAGCGGCTTTTGTAGAACTTTTTGTAATATAGTGTTAACATCTCATTTGCTGGCATCTCATTGCATGTGTCTGATTTTATAAGGTACTCAACATAGTTACGTAAACTGTACTTCAAACAATGCCTGCTTCAAGGGACAGCGTGTGCCTGATTGTTTTTCCACTACTACCTGACAACATTTTATTTAACGAGATTCGCAACTTCAGGTTATGCAGCATCGTGCGTTTAACAAAGGATTTGCTACACCTAGAACTATTGTGTCTTTATGTTTTTGGCTCATTTCAATAGCCTTGATATATTACAAATAGTAATAGATAAGTTATTTATGTAACACTTCATCTGGCGAGATTTCATTGCGACATGTGAAAGGAAATTTCATAGCGTTATTGCGCACATTACAACTGCTTTATGCAACAGATAGTCGAATGTGCAATGATCTCCGCATTATTGATAAATGTGTTGAAGGCCTGTGCACCAATACAAGAGCTATCGAATGGGGTCCTTGGCGTACGATGTAAGGGCTAGCATGCTTAACTTATAAGCAATTTTAAACCCATTATGTTTATTTAGGTGTACATCTCAAGTACGTAGTGCTTCCTCTCGCCCCCGGTTGTTGTCGGAATTCAGAGCTTGATTTTGCGATAGAAGAGTGAATGCACCATAATTATTACCTATATTAGATTGGGAAATATTGATGATAATCCACCTTTTCATCAATGGTCTCGCTGATGTATTTGTAAACATGGCAACGGTAGGAACACTAATCATGCTGTAGCCAAGAAAAAAAAGTGATGCAGAACATTTTTATTAGTCTATAAAACAGGTATTTATTGATAATATTCCAGTAGTTGTTAACGTAAGGTCATTACTAGCAGAAATATGCTTTGATTTTCCTTCCAGGAAGAAAGAAAACTGATGTTCACGTTTGGTGCCATCGTATACAGTGTTACAGCTTCGATCCTGCCACAGTTTAGACAAGAGCGTAGGATGAAAATTTAGGTGAATGACATGCTTGATACATGTAGCATTTTATTTTCAACGGCAGAGTGTTTAAACTTCATTTCCAGCCTAGCCTGACGGCCTCTTCGAACTTGGAACACATGTGTCAGCTAAGCGGAAACAAAGCATTGATATATATATATATATATATATATATATATATATATATATATATATATATATATATATATATATATATATATATACGAGCCGATAGACTGATGTAGCAAGAAGGGAGAAAGAAAACTGAGGAAGAGGTAAAGTAAATGAAAGGAATTGGGCTAGGCCACAAGCATCGTTGCTTCCACAGTCTTCTCGTGTGCGCCAGTAAAATCTGCTTTTTTTTTTCTTAAGCTCAGCATTAACGATCGTTTATATATTAATGCTATACAATTCGCATTTCTTCGCACAGTGCTAAAGCGCCCGAAGTGGTCTAGTTTGTAAATGTTACAAAGGGAAGCGACAATAAAATGCATCATGGAACTAGAATAGCATTCTGTTGATAAACCTGCCTTTTTTTTTAAACTGTTCACCGTACAGGTAGGCGAACACACTAAATGCTCATATTAAAATATTGATCACAGATGGTAGGGCTACATTCTTGGTGCTGAGGTGTACGTGACGAACTACTGGAGGAACAGCTGAGTTTTAGTGCCGGAAAGCAACACAGTAACACAATATTTACCTACGGCATTTGTTTTTTCAATTATGGTATACAACAAAATAAATCACTCCAAACATTTTTTTTTCAGTTAGCTTGCCTTTATTAATACATCTCGGCAACCTGGTTTTACATTTATCAACGAAAAAGTTCACTCTTTACACTTTTGTGACGCCCCCTCGAGAGGTACAAACTGACAAAAATATTACCCAGCGTTGTGCATTTAGATAGCTCTTGTTTTCTTTCCGTTTTTTGCCTGCGTTTTTGTTATTTAAGCAGGCGTCACCATGGGTAGAAAACGATCACTGTACCGTGTAGAGGGACCCGTGAAAGACACACTACGCGACAACCTTCCCTCGCTGGTCACCCCACTGGCAGAAAAATAGTTGAAGCCAGCCAAGCGCATTGTCATCCCATATGTGCCGGGCGCCGGTGAAGAGCTCTCCGCGATTCTCGGAAAATCAGGGGTCGAGGTGGTTCGCAAGCCTGCTTCGACGCTCACCCGCTTGCTACCACGGCCGAAGGAAGAAGCAACACCAGCGAGTAGCCTGCAAGTTGCCGTGTTCAGAGTGTCCAGCCAGCTACGTGGGCAAAAGCGAATGTTTGCATTCAGAAAGCCCGTGGAGTGGCCGAAAGGCTTGGACTGGCGTTCCTGACGAGGGAGTCAGCCGCTGAGCGCTAACGTGCGCCTTGCCGGGCAGCAATAAACTTCCGCTACCACTCGTTAAGATTACGCCAACTTAAGAACGACGTCAGGAAGGCAGAAGTGCAACGCGGCGCTTTTGCAGAGCCCTTGAGCAGCCCCACCATATGATCGATTTCTACAGCTTTTCTGTTATAGAAACAGAGAGGAATTTCGGAAGGAGGTCCTTGCGCGAGTCCTGACACATTTACAACACGCCAACAAACTTGAACCGCTATCTAGGAACAATCTCCTCTGTATACGTTCACGGCTTCGGAAACGTGTTGGAAATGGAGAAACACAGTTTTGGCAAAACAAGACACGGATATGTTTTGTGACAAACACAGACAGATCCTGAGGAAGTACCAAGTCGTTCCTCACACCCCCCGCCCTCTACGAACTTCCCAACTTCTTAAATCTTCTACCGAGCCCGACAGATTTCTGCCAAAATGCTTACATTTAAGCTTATGGAATTCACACTCCACAAATTAACGACCTCCAAAAGAAAGCAATAATAAACAAAAAATGTAGTGTGTAGTGCTGGCTGCTAAAATGTTGCTGTTGAATTAGAAATATTTACTTAAACGTCGTATATATATATATATATATATATATATATATATATATATATATATATATATATATATATATATATATATATATATATATATATATGTGTGTGTGTGTGTGTGTGTGTGTGTGTGTCAATATCTGCATGTGTTTTGCTTTGCTAATAAGCACCTGAAGTAGCAGATTTATACTTTGTGTAATTGAGTTGCTGCTTTGGTCTGCGTTCGTGCCATCGTCATTCATGGAGCGTGCTTGTCTTGGAAGTTGATATCACGAAGAAATAAGTGAACGAATTCAAGCATACCCGCCTGGGTTTTTGTAAATTGGCTAACTTTGGCAACGTTGGTCGATCTGAAAGCGCGGAGATACTTTTGTAGCACCCGAAAAGCTAAAGCATTACAAAAAAATCTGGTGGGGGTCAGAACCCCCTCATTCACATATAGTTACCATCCTGAACGTCACCGAAGTGCACGTTGAAGGCTTTGAGGCATCTACTATAGCACTATGTGCTTAGTAAAACTCTTGGCTCACACAGAATATCCTAAATGTGAAGGTGTTATCGCTCAGCGTGGGAACTATGTAAACTTCTTTTACCGACATTGTCCAAGTCCCGTCCCTTTGAGGCTGTGCTTCTGAATCATGGTGCAGTGTATAATACTGAGCAAACACTTGTACTCGAGCAAATATAGGAATAGACGGCAGTGATGTCGTCAATCGTATGTTTTCATGGGTCTTTCTGTCTGTCGGAGTTTTATAGCTGCCACCACAAACCGAATCACAGTAACCAAACTTGTAGTCAATTTGTAATAATCCACTTGGTACTCAATTCGTAGTCAATTTGTAGAATTGAGTCATGTAAAATACTCCGAAAATATTGAGCCCGTAATAAATTCCGAGAAAAGTGAAATATTCCTGTCATTGATAGAGTGGTGGCCTATAGCAAGAAACATACCTGTAAAATACGACGCAGTTCATTTGTAATCAAACAGGCGCTGCAAATCAATCTTATGATATATTTTGTAATGTGTCTACAAATATAAACATATTTGGATACTTATTGTGTGCTCTTCATGAATCAATAAGAATTAAGTTTTCTTTAATAACACAAACACCTCAATATAATGTGTGAAACGCGTGTGCATGTCCCGATTAAAATGTAAAAAATTATGTTGTGCAAATCTGCAAACTTTACCTACAAACGAATGCAGATGTCAAGATCATAACAATACGAGGTACGTATTTGCATGCACAATGTAATGTTATATTCACTGTGGAGATAATCAAAACAAAGAACGAAAAATGAAATAATTACATTGAAAGTACTGTTGTTTTTTGTCCTTATCAAGCCTCAACACTTTTCTTGGTGTGAAAAAGATCCTATCACCGTTTCGGGACGATAAATTAATAAAGCTACATCTTTCAGTTCTCTCAAGCATAGAACCATGGTAGTGCTATGAACACCTCATTACCATCAAAACTAACTAAAGCTGCGAAAATTGTACGGACGCCTGGCCTAGGCAGGAGTGCGTAGATGCATGTGTTTATGTACGCGCACACATACAAACTACACGTATGAACATAATGAAGTATGGTTAAACACCCGCTCCCCCTTCTCTCTGGTAAAAAAGTTTCGTACATTGTGCTGCCCCAGACAAATTGAAAAAATCAACATATAAAGAAACAAGAATATTTACATATAAGCAGACGCTTACAGCCATGACGTAAGTACGAATAGGATAAAAGAAAGTGTCATCAGCAATACTCATATTCGTAGTAGCCTATGCTACGTAAAAGTTTATTACGTGCTTTAAACGACCCCATAACCACAGTATTCCTCAAGAAAAGTATGAAAATCATGATCGGTAATGCGCTCAGTAAGAGTTAGAATCTCTCGTATAGGATTCGCGGCACTTTCATATTAAAGAAGTAGAACGAAAACAAAATAATAAGGCTTAACGTATAATATCTTTGTTATTTCAGTTCTGCGGATAATATCGCGCTTTTTAGTAATGCCGGCGATGATTCACGAAAAAAAAATAATTTGGAGATGTAAAAGAAATACACGTTAAAGTATGAGGGGCCCGAAAGAAAACAAACTAAAGAGGTGCCCGAAGAAAACAAAGATAATGTTAGGCGGTCCGGTGAAAACGCGGAATTAGGGGACTAACAATAAAGCCACCCCTCCCACTATGCTTCTCTCATTGACCAAAAAATAAGGTTAGGTTGATTCGCAATTATTGTTAGTCATTTGTAACACATGCACGGCAATCACAATGCCGAAAAGCTTCAAGCAGAAATTCAAAATATTTCAGTAATAACTTGCGGGCCTAAAGCACGAATAAACTACTGCACGCGCCTGAAAAGCATCACGAGACTTGAGTGGTACCACAAGATCCAATAAACTTTAGATATAGAGAGGGTGGACACGCCCACACGCACGCATTGCTCATCTCACAATATTAAATGCGAAGCATTGCAGTAGTTGTCCCAGCAAGATGCGTTACCATCAGCTTTAGGACTGACCATTCGACGGCATCTACAACAGCGGAACTAGCTGCTTTGCGTGCTGCACTTTGTGTGGTCAATCAGGAACCACCGCAATAATGGTCGATTTTCAGCTACTCAAGGGCTGCCCTACAATCTGTGCTCTCAGCAATACGTTGTGGTCCGTACAGACAGCTTGTCTTCAAAATTCGATGCCTCCTCCACACTTCACAAGAGAAAGGGGATCATGTGACGTTTCAGCTGCCAAGTCACTGCGGCATCATAGGGAACGAACATGCCGATACTTCCGCGCGGGCAGCCCTTGAAGGAACACGAGAAGAAGCCATACCACTTTCGCGGACTGATGCTGCCAGTATAATCTTCGACGACTTGCGCGTGAAATTACGTTTTCACTATGGTGCCCACCAAGCATCGATACGAATCGTCAACACCACCTGTCCTCTTTGATGGCTCTCCGCATGCCGACTGGACTCGACCGAAGAGAAGCCACCCTTCTTCATCGCTTATGGCTAGGAGTGGCATTTACAAAATCTTATTCCTTTGTCATAGGAATGGCCGACAACGCTCTCTACGATGCCTGTCAATGCGAAGAGACGCTACACCACATCCTGTGTGACTGTTCGTTGTATGAAATCCAGAGACAGTCACTGGCGTCCGCTTTTGCGCATCGACAACAGCTCAATGTCTGTGGACACTATTCTGTCAAGTGCCCGAGAGAAGACATTGCAACAGAAGGCGACAAAAGCTCTGTTAAAATTCCTACGCGACACGGACTTGAACAAGCGGCTGTAACAGCAATGTCACACACCGCGAAAGACAAGACTGAACTATGACTGATTGTGAGCGCGTGTGCTGCCGAAGTTTGAGTTTAGTTAACTACGTGACAAGTACACGAAAATACACTGTATACGTGGTTTGGTGCGAAGGAAAAAAAGCTGCATTTCACAGCTTGACTGGCCCCTCCACCCAGAAAAAAATCTAAACTACAAGTTTACAAAAATACAAAAATTTCAGGCACCGGAAAGCGACAATACAAAAAGAAACACACCTGTGGCCCATAACAGCAAATAATAGAATGACAACTCTGAAATACATACAAAAATATGCATTACAAAGCAATGTATGAAAGAATAAAAACGGAATAACCATTACAGAAATCACCCAACATTCATTTACAACACAATCAGCACATCCAATTTAACATTTCAGTTTTAGACAATACGCAGATTATCAGTTGTTAGTTTCCATTTGTTCATCACACTTGGAAGGCGGTAACGTAATGTTTATCCCTCTTCCCTCTCTGCTCTCTATCTTTCATCTCCCCCACCCCCTCCCATGCGCAGGGTTGCGAACCGGCCGCCTATAGGCTGGGTTAACCTCCCTCGCATTCTTTTCCTCCCATTTTCCTTCCTTCATTTTTTAGCGACCTTCGGCGACTTTCAGCGTATCTATCTATCTAGCCGCCTACGACTTTTAGCTCTCCTGGCCGTTTCGATAATGGTATCAATACCAAAGTTGGTATGGCTTACAATGACTGTATGAAAAACATATTTGACTGGTCATAACATGAAAATCATGACATGTATGTCATGAACGTCATGATTTACATTTCATGGTCTTGTAGCACTTGCGGTGGTTTCGTTCACATGACATGTTGAAAAACTGGTATCGTATAGTATGATTGCATGGCGAACACAAGCGACATACTTAACATGAAAATCATGACACGCGTGTCATGTAACAACATGACTACACGCCACGCTCTTGGTGTGCTCGCGGCCGTTTCGGAAGCGTCACATATACCAAATTTGGCATTACGAGACGTGAATGGATGAAGAAGATATGATACTGGTGAAAGAATGATAAACATGACATGTATGTCATGTACCAACATGACCACATGCTACACTCATGATGCGCTCGCGGCTGTTTCGCTAGCTTCACATGTACCAAACTCGGTATTACGCGACGCGAACGGACAACATAGGTAAATGACACATCCAAACATGACAATCACGACATGCGTGTCATGTAACAGCATGACTACATGTCACACTGATGAAGCGCTCGCGGCCGTTTCGCTAGCTTCACATATGCCAAGTTTGGTATTACGTGAAGCCAATGGATGACGAAGATATGTGACTGGTGCAAACATGATAATCATGACATGCGTGTCATGTCATGACTACATGCCTAAGCATGACTACATGCCTAAGTCAAGGCGACAATACATTTTGACGTGACGCGGTGCGCGTGCTCTCCGGCATTTATTCCGTCGCGTCACGCTGGCGTTGCCACGCCAGGCGCCGGTCCTGCCATATACTCGCAGGCGCGCCTCGTTGCTTTGACGCATGCGCGTTTCATCGCGTTTGGCGTCCCTCCATAATGAAAAGATGGAGACGCGGGTGTTGCCTTGGTAACGCATCGGCACTAAATGTAGCAATGTCGCATTTCACGCCAGTTGCCATCGGGCGGCGCCGACGCACGATAGCCGCGCCTGGCATCAGACTATAAAGTGCTCGCGTTTTTCTAACGAAGCCTCGCTGTGCCCAGTGTGCTCGAGCGTGAACGCTACATGGGAGTATACTGAGCCCTTCATGATGCGCTCGCGGCCATTTTGCTAGCTTCACATATAACAAATTTGGTGTTACGTGACGTCAATGACTGACGAAAGTATAATGACAGGTGCAAGCATGATAATTCTGACACGCGTGTCGTGTAAGAACATGATAACATACCACGCTCACAGCGTGTTCGCGGTCGTTTCGCTAGCTTCACATATACTAAATTTGGTATCACGCGACGTGAACAGATAACGAAGGTGAGCGACACATCCAAACAAGATAATCATGACACGGAAGTCATGTACGGCATCATTTACTCCCACCTCGTAACGTTGTGCTGATTTTAAAGAGACATATCAACATTTCTCATTCGTGCATGCTTCGCATATCATCGATTCCCACTGTACGTGGGATATGCCAATTTTTATTGTAATGAAATGAATCATGTAGCAAAACCCCTCCCGTGTGCGCATTCATCGGTAAGAACATGAGTGAATAAACATCCAGGCACACCATAGAAAGAGAATACAAAAAAAAGAATGTTCAGTAGCAAATGCGCAGTAAAAGCAGAACCGAAATATGGTGAGACGGAGAGCAGCCAGCATAAGGCCTTATATGTAGCGAGCGAGTCCAAATGGAAGCACTGGGTCACTGCTGCATGCTGTGGTTATCTCTGCCGAAAGGAGTGTCAGAATCCTGCA
>WOVY01001437.1:0-178785 GCA_013436015.1 Rhipicephalus annulatus
TCTCCCTATGCGATAATTTAATTTAACAATCCTCTGATTTGGTCGAACACCGTTCCTTTTCTTCATATTTTGTGGGACAAGCTAACCAGATAAGCCCCACCAGTTCCCTTGTTTCCGCACCGTTTGGCTGTCGGTCACGCTGGGCTCTCTTGCCCTTAAAAAAACTACGCGCTTACCTAAACAGGTTCCGACACGCTATACACATAAAACAGAGTCCCGTCACATTCATTTCGCGAAACCCCACTGTAACCCATCATTTTCACTGGAGCGTCCATTTAGGGTTAACACGAAGCAGCCCACAACGTAGCTACTGCGGGAGGGTTAGCGTGTTTCTCGCGGTAGTGCCGTCTTTGCCGCACTGTTTGTCTCCCACTCCCCGCAGCGTCCTCTGCTAAGACAGCGGGAACGGAAGCTCTCCTGGCATGTCGCGCAGAAAGCTCCCGCCCACGCGCATGCATCTGTAATCAGATTCATTACGACGAGTGCAAAGGGGCATTTATAATTCACCCAGCCGCGAATCTGGCGTCACACGCCCAACGTCACAAGGCGTAGTCACTAGTCTAAAACCACCTCCCCCCCCCCCCCCTCCTTCTTAACCTCCTTTAGCGTTCGCTTTCGCTAGCTCCGTTCGTAGGCTGACATTTGGCGTGCACTCTACAAGCTCACTAACTCCACTGCGTGGATGCATCGACGCAGGATTCCCCACTGATATACTACTGGGCGGCTTTTAGTCTTCGTGCTGTTTTTGATCCGGCGAACGTAATGACGTCTGGCGCTTTCTTCATACACGTGCAGAATCACTGTCGGTTCGCTGCATTAATTTAGGTCTGAAGCTTAGCAGCTCTTGTCCTACTCTGTACACGTGTGTAGCGTTCGGTGAAAGAGCGTTATGCTTTATAAGCAGTCTGACATGCGCAGTATGTCAAACGTAAAAGCTGGATTATATGGGACGGCGTCGTTTTAGCATCGTCTGAGTCCACGGAGTGGTGGCGCTGTTTGCTTTACAGAGTTAATTTACAGCAGGGGGCCAAACCAAAAAGGATTATCGGTTAAGAAGAAGGTGAAGGAGGCTGAGAACCGATATGTGAAGAATGGACACGATTAAGAAGTCCGCACTAGAGATCTATCGAACTTTTAAGCAGGAAATTACCAAGGAAAGGATCTATGATAATACTTGGGGTAGTTCTCTACTGTTTGAGGCTAGGACGGGAGTATTGCGAACCAAGACATATCGGGCAAAATACGAAGGGGTAGACACGGTATGCAGTGCCTGTGGAGAGAAAGAAGAAACTGCCGAACACTTGATAATGTTCTGTAAAGGACTTCTCCCTATAGTTCAGGATGATGGCACAGAGTTTTTCAAAGCACTGGGGTTTAGAAACAGGGAGGGCAAAATAGACTTTAAGCAAGTAGAAATAACTAAAAGGAGGTTATCTGATTGGTGGCTAAAGTCAAAGCACGAGTGAAAATTAAAACTTTCACTGCAAAGTACGAATCCTCAATCTCACTATATAATGGAAAAAAATAAATATAGTTTTTGGTTCATTAAGTGATACGGCTTGGTGGCGCTAGCCACCGCCCGAATTAAAGGGTACAGCCATATCCATCAATCCATCCAGTATGAGATTTGTGAATGTGAAGTGAGTAGTATTTCACGTTTGTTCCACACACTTGCAGTTTTAAATAATCTATCTATCCATCCATCCATCCGTCCGTCCATCCATCCATCCATCCATCCATCCATCCATCCATCCATCCATCCATCCATCCATCCATCCATCCATCCATCCATCCATCCATCCATCCATCCATCCATCCATCCGTCCGTCCGTCCGTCCGTCCGTCCGTCCGTCCGTCCGTCCGTCCGTCCGTCTGTCTGTCTGTCTGTCTGTCTGTCTGTCTGTCTGTCTGTCTGTCTGTCTGTCTGTCTGTCTGTTGAATTAGGGAACTATGTTACAGTTTTTACGTGTTTTAATTTACCGAGCTCAACAAGTAGTATATTACCCAGGCCACTCGTAGAGCAATTCAAAGAAGGCTTCGCGTTCGGATGGCCATACTCTATGTAACTTTTCTTGCTTTATGTCAAACGACGGCGACAGCGTACGACAGCGTACACTCCTTGGATTGTTCCGCACTGGAAAACGCAATTGTTGTATCATTCATATGCATCGTTTCTGTAGAAAATTAAACGCCAATTTTGAAAAAAATATCCATACTGCTTTATAGACTGACAAAAATTTAGGCACCAGTTCTAAAATATAGAGTGTTCACTCTGCGGTTACTCGGAGAGACGGCAGGGGGTGCCTCGTAAAAAAAAAAAGAACAGAGAGAGGAGACACGTGAATCGACAGCTTACTTAAAGAAAGCGCTATTGATTGCTATAAGCGAGAAAATGCTCGTGCACACTATTCAGCAAACGTAAACACGCGTTGAAAGACACGAATGCAGACAAAAGACGGGGACACAAGAAACAACACGGACAGACAGACGAAGCTCTGACTAACCACAGTTTATTGGCGGTAAATGTGACATTATCTGTATCTTCGCGTAACATTCATCGCGTATCACGAAGCAGAGCACATACAAACTAACACTCGCCTGACGTACCCCTGAGATGTGCAATTTCTTTAGCATGCAGTGATAGATGGCAGATCAAGGTGCGGGTTCAAATCCTAGCATCGAAAAAAAAAGCTTGTTTTATTTATTTTGAATACATTATCGGGTCTTACCAGCCGCTCTTGCTGCTCAAAGCAGTGCAGTACCTCGGCCGTAGGGCCCTACGGGAGTGTCTGCTCTTTACGAAGTATACCTCACTATGGGTCGATGGTCCTGGGCCGGGACCAAAGGAATTTCTGTGACGCCGCATTTCTGTGAGCTGTGACCGTGTCACAGAGGTATCACTGAATGTAGATTTAGCCGAATACATTCCACGTGGTGGGAACCGTCCGTTGGCCTGCTCTGTCAACTATAACGCCACTCTCTTGCTTTTTTTTCACCTCACATCTGGCTAGTCTTTCTGAAGTAGAACCGCATAAACTGTTGACATCGTCGAACCCAGTAGCATGTGACGTAGTGCAACGGATCAAACTGCAATCACACACATAACTCTCCTGCCAGTTTCGGGAGCATATCTTGACGAAGATGAAGTCATGGGGAAGAAACGTCGTTTTCCTCGTGGTCCACTGCACTCTTTTGCTTACTAACCACCCTTTGCCACCTCCTTTCCAAGCTTGAGGCATGTAAGCCGCTAGAAACAGCTGTCAGACTGATACGGTGCCTCCTGGCACATTCGCTCGATATTCCCACGGAAACTACAGAAAGCCGGGTCTCGATGTTGGCGTTTCGGCTAAATTTATTTCATTTCTTTTTGTGCCAATGCAGTTTCTTAATAAAACCTCATTCGAGTCTCACCATCCCCGCAAGAGCCAACAACAGATGCGTGCGTAGGGATGCGCACTCGATATAAACTACGCGGTACAAAATTGACGCTGTGTGACCGTGGAGAGTTTCCAAGCGGTTTCAGGCATAGTTCTATAAACTCACTCGTCAGTTGACTCAGTCGGACTCAGATCGAACCGCGAGGCAGGGGCTGGGTGACTCAGGGTGACTAGCATTTTGGTGATTTTTAGCCCGAGTAAGTCCGGTTGAAGAAAATCTTCGTGAGCCTAAGTCCGAGTGAGTCGAGCTCAGAGAATTTTCGGTGAGCGTGAGTCAGAGCGAGCCTTAGGTGCGAAATATATTTCATCAATGGGTCCGAGTGAGTTCCACAAATTTCGCCGCTATATGGCTTTTGGCAACATTATGTAATTGATCTGGTTTGATCTGATGTAGTACATTTTTATTTAAGAAATGGTTAGAAAATTAACACGGTTGTCAATTATGCATTTGAACTGGACCAGCGGAAAGCGAAAGCCGTCTTTGTCTCTTTTTTGCTCTCAGTCAATTTAATTGACTCCCTTCCAGCACATTTGAAAGTTTCCCACATCTAACGTGTTCTCGCACTGACTCCGTGATCAGAGGCGTTCGAAGTTTCGGGGGTATCACGCGACTTTGCAGTGGTTTGGAAATCCAATCACTTTTGACCAAAAAACGATGTCACGTGATGACGTCATCATGTCACGTCAATTTAGTGACGTCTTTATTTCCTGGCATTGAGAACCTTTTCGTCAAACGATCGGGGGTACAATTTAGAAAAAAAGGAACAAACAAAAAAAAGGATGAAAAGGCAGGCCCCACTGCACCTAAACTTTGTGTTTAGTGTAATTGTTGTGTATATTTTGATACTGTTCATTTATGCTTGTATATATGATTATTGCAGTATTTTTTTGCTAACTCTGTCGTCTGCAGTATGTTTGAAAGCTGTTTAATTCCTAATGTATTAATATGTGTATTTTTATCAGTTCTTGTGTTGTGCGGCCGCCACAACTTCTGCTTTATTTGTATGGGGGGGGGGTAGGCGAGAAGTTAATAAAGCGGATAGTATTTTTATTCTCATCCCCTCCATCAACATTGTATTGGTAGAATTCGAACCACTATTATTATTATCTTCTTAGTTTTGCCTTCGGCGATTGCTGATTAATGTTGGCTAGGGTTTGGTGGTATTGTCCACCAAGATAAGTGAACGATATGATTGGTTCCCACTTCCTTTGACGTCATCCTTAGAAAGTCAATAATCGTCCAAGGACCATCTAAAACCCGCGAAAAGCCAGCTCATCCAGCGATCCCCAAAATCATACACACCAAGCCGAGAGATATCAACAAAGAGCGCTGCGTCTGAATCCACCAGTGGCACTAATTTTGAGTTTGCCACTCGCATAATGAGTGGTGTGTTCGAGTCGCCTAATGAAGCTCCTGAATATACTTCGATAATGAAAGCGCAGTAACACAGTCACTGGGCACCGAATTCTCAGCACGCATTCGAGCGTTGGGCGGCTTGTTCACACATGAATAAAAATATAAGCGGAGATGGGACTCTAGGTATCCGGGGAAGGGAAATGAACAAAAAAAAAACCGTTAGTGGTATGCCTTTCGTTTCGCATGAGAAAATAAGCCGATGCACAGTTAGTGAAGTATACGCATAATTAACGTCCTGTATCGATTATTTCACCAGTTCTGAGCACGCGCATCTCGAGGGAGAACTGGTACAATTAGGAAGACATGATACGAAAGGCAAATATTCAAAGGCTTCGAAATGTACGAGGGAAATTTCGAGCTCGGCAGATAGCTCCCTGGGTAATTAGTCTAAACAATGTTGGTAATTACCATGCTGTTTATTTTGCCTACATTTGAACCCACGGTGTGACTGGTGAATGGTAAGGCATAAAGTGAAGATTCGGGGGGAAGATATTCGAAGAAATAGAGATGCCAAATTGAAGAATTCGAGTCCGCAAGACAGTTAACCTAGATTAAAATTAGTGCCAAAGGCGGCGACAACGTATATTAACCTCTTGCTCACATTGTCCAAAGTGAAAGTTTAGCCGTCTTGTGTTGAAAGGCGGAGATGAGATGAAGAGATACGGAACAAAAAAAAAAAGACGAATATGAGGTATTTGAGAAAAACTAGGAATTTCCAGTTACAATGAATTATAACCCCAGTGACGCTAATGCCATTGAATTTCCTAAAAATACCCCACAGGGAATTCCACTGACGCTGGTATCTACGGCAGCTGCAACGTACGGTGCTTCGGCGAGCGTGGGAATGATGAATAGTACACGCATTTGTCTAATCTTCATACTTTCGGCTCCATTGGGATTCGCGTGGCCTGAAGCTGCTTCTTCACGACATGATAACCACCATATGTTCAGCAGTTGCACTTGACCACCCTAAAAATTGAATCCTGTGAAGAAATTCACAGCACAACGGTCTGTTCTTCTACTCGAAACAAAACCAAAACGCAGCAATACACAAAACCACGAGTTCGTTAGAAGCCCACAAGCACGAAGACTAGGTAAGTGTGTGAACTACCCATCATTGCTATGGTGGCTGGACGATCGCAGCCCCTCTAGTGAACTTTAGGAAACTGTATGATTGAACTAATCGACGATGTCATGATGACGTTACCCTATGACGTCACGCTGTGTAGCATCTTAGTGACGTCGCGATGGGGGATGCTACGCAGGATGGTCTGAGCTTCTCGGGCAGACGAGTTTGCTCCGAACGTCCTCTACCGGTGGCCATGGCATCAAGACAGTGTGGAGCGCGTGACAGCAGCGTGGATAAAAATGCCTACAAGAACGCGCCTGGCGTCAGAAAGTCCTTGCTTTGCCGCCAAGGCGAAGCAATGAACGCACTAGCAACAAATTGGAAGGTCACGCGCAGAATTGCGAGCAGATCGAAACGTGCCCCGCGTTTCTGAAGCACAAATGATGCACGAAACGTACTCACAGGTACAGATGAACGCGAATAAGCGTCTCAGTTGTTCGCTGTGTCTGAAAAGCACGCCCTTTTTCGCAAACGGACGCCGTGCAACGATTGTAGTGACCTTTGTGCACCCCGTAACTACAACGGAATCGTTCCAGCGCACGCGCAAGGCCAGCCAAGACGTATGAACTCCCCCTCTCCCGGAGATAAGGGCGCGTGAGAGATCGTCCACATCACTTCACTTCACTTCCCTTCCCTTCCCTTCACTTAACTTCACTCCACTCCATTCCACTCCACTCCACTCAACTCCTTTCCATGGGCCAAAGTACGCGTCAGAGATGAGAGCCGCCGTGCGCTCATTGCGCCATCTTGCTGATAATGCTGAAAACACAATAGTCCCCTCCTACCCGAGATGCCCGCCAACAACGGTAAGTGGTAGATATAAATAGCTTGCCGTTTGAAGAATAAAGGACGCGCTCCTCGGTATATCAGTGGTTAACGCCTCGCATGCACGACGCAGAGGTTCCACGTTCGATTCCGTGTGCCGTAGTCTTTTTCTGGAATTTTGTCTTGCGTGTTCATACATATAGATACGTATACACATATGGTGCGTGATTCCGACGCCGGCGCCGAAATTCAGCCGAGAGTGTCCATATAATTGCTATCGCAATAAAACGCATTGCGGGGGCTTGCGAGGCCTATCGAAAAAGCACCGCGTGCGTACCCGCCAGCGCCGCAACTGAACCAACATTTCGGCAGTGCAGGACCGCCAGAAGCATGATTCTCGCGCTATTTTTTTGCCGATTCAACACGCATCTCTCGCAGGCAGGCTAGTGGGAGTTTGTCCTCTTTCAGGCAGGTTCTTTCGTTCCACCTTTAGCATGAAAACTTGCACTGTCGAAGGCAGCAGGGGTGCACACGCAGCACTATCGTGCTGCTCGCTTCACTTCTATCAAATATTGCAGATAAATATAAGGACAGGTTGCCACCAGGGGCGCTCGCCTCATGGCGGATACGCGGCTGTGAGTGGATACGTCTGAGAGCGGTGAAATTGAATGCGATCCGTAGTAGTCACGTGATACCACTTATCCACTAATGCGTGCGCGTGTGCATAGTCAGTGCGATAAACCTGATAGATTAATTGTGCCACTCACTGGTGTTGCGGCGTAATCGAATACAAACTCGTTGATCCTGAGAAGGCACCAGTTCAGATCGTGACTGTGATGACGCCTGTGTGACTCAAGCGTTTCATGCGGTGGACACTAAGTGGCAGCTTCTTTGCACATACGATAACGTGGTCACCTAACACTGCCATAGGGGAGCTTGTGATGACCTAGCTTCTTCCAGCTTTTCGATTTGGTCGTTTACTAGTCTGCTTGGTCTGCTTCGAAGTAAGGCCACATCAGCTCTGTCCTAAATTTGATTATACTAACTATATAAGGGCTAATGAACATAACAATGTACAGTGTTGTCCTAATTAATAATGTTTAAAATAAAACATCAATAATTATCTCGCATGCAATTAGCAAAACCATAATTAGTATGAAGCTATTTAATGTAATTCTTAATATCACAATCTTAATTGTCATCATACAAGTGAGGTCTAATTAGCACGGTTTTACTTAGCGAGTTCATGGCAGCATGCCATGTCAATTAACATCACGTTAATTAGCATGGTTGAGTTGGTATGCCAACCAGCATGCTTTAGTTAGCACGGTTTCATTGCCATTGTCTTATTAAAATGTGGCGTAATTGCCTCGGTCTTACCATGACTTCCCTTAAATACCTTGGTCATAGCATGTCCTGGCCTAAATAGCTAAGCACACTGCGCAGCCAAATTGCTTATATTAGCCAGCCACACTTGGTCGGGTGCTAGCGGACGATGAAGAAAAAGAATGCGCGCACTGGCCTAGGAGCGCGCGAATGTACAGGCTGACCACAATAATTATTACGTGGCCTCAGGTTTAGCTGCGGTCGCAATGTTGTGAAGTGCTTGGCTGGAACGAATATCAGAGGCAGACAAGCTGATTATTCTAAAGCAGACTTGGTGCAGGCATCAGAAGCTTCAAAATGAATTGATCATTGATTGATTTGTGGGGTTACAAAACCACCATATGATTATGAGACACACCATAGTGGAGGGCTCCGGAAATTTCGACCACCTGCTTCAAAATGAAGTTTAACAGCTTATGCCTTTAACAAGTATCACCAAGAAAAGCTTCTGACACTTTTATTGCATAGGCGCACTCTTGCACTGAGTGGATCGACAAACAAGTGAAAGAAGATGCCTCTGGTTTGAAGACACCATCCAACTTTGTCCACTGTCTTTGACGTCAGGCCGCGTTCCATCGTAACCAATCAAATGCCGCACGCTGAGGGATAGATTTACATTCTCCTGCTGTTGGCTCATTCGAAAGGGGTTATCGCCAGAGCTCGAAAAGATCACGAGTTTCGCCAAGCTTAGGCGATGCTGCATAGCGCCCGAGGTTGCAGGTTGCGGTGATGTAAGACGTCACGATGACTTCGCGCTGAAGCATTATCCCGCTTTAGGACGACGATTTTCCGCGTCACTCCTGTAAACCCGCCGACGACCATTTCCAACTTTTCATGGATTTCGCCTTCACAAAGCCCGAAGTTCACGACCTCACGCTGGTAGTTTGCCTGCATCGAAATATGTTTCGAAGAAACGTGGCCTCACCGGGGCATAGCTTTTAATACAAAACGTAATGAATTTAAATTCATTCAGCTTTTTCTTAAAAGAAAACGTGCGTGAAGAAAAGTGCAAGGATTATAGCGAAAATTGATATGTCTGCAACTTGACGAGGCTCCTACCTCTTTTTACTGAGGATCAGTAATTCTTGACGCACAGAGATCTGCAAACTTCAGGATATCGCAACAACAAAGCAGTTAGTTACATAATTATCCTGCGGCTCACGATAGAGAGAGACCGTTAACAAGCATGGCCTAGGCAAAAACGCATACAACATAATTAACCAAGACACTTTCCGCTTGTCGGCCGCTGTTCTATATCTCGAGTGTTCTATATAAACAGGACTAAGTAAAGAAACAGACAAACACAAAGTGTACCACGAAAATAAAATAAAACAAGAAAACGTGCATCCTGCCACGACGATCATTTCGCCATGGACAACGTCAGCAATCCTTCCGACGTGTGGGCGCGGGTGTACTATATTGGAACGCGGCCAACGTCACCAACGTTCACCGAGATTAAAAGACGTGACCCACCCCAGGACCGGAAGCCATGGCGAGTTACTAAGCAATTTCAGCCGCTGTGTGGAGCGTTGACAGCCAGCGAAAAGATGCCGCGGGTTTAGCGAAACTCATAGCTTATAATATCCATGATCTGTAATAGAATATAGGGTGACCGTGCTAAATAAGTCGTCGGCAGCTATTCGAATCAGTGCATGGCATGGAGTTATGAACAAAAAGAAGTCATAAGCCAAGTGAAGCGCCAGTGTAAATGCGAGGGCATTAAACATAATGTAATGTGCAACCCTAGCTTAAAATGTTGAAAAAATTACATCATATTTCACTATATGAAACCACGCATGCGAAGCAGCGCATGGGTCGACCTAAAGTTCCGTTCTTAAAGTAAAGGGAACAGCGCCCCATGTTAACGCATCCTTTCGAGTGGTATTTTGTATTTTTTGTTGTCGTTACTCGTCCCGAAGTCTTGTTGAAGCACGCCACGCAAGTTCATCACGTGTGTGCAGAATCTCGTTCCTCGACATCATCACGTGATAGCTGAGAAAGTGTAAGGGGGAGAGGCCACAACCTTTTACACAGCCACTTACGCAGGCGCACACGTGCTAGCGCCTTCCAGCGCGTAAGGTAGGGTACAACGTGATGGTTCATTGCGCGTCTGCAGAATCTTGTTTTCCGATGCCAACACGATTGCTGGGAGAGTGTAAGGGGGCCACAGCGTGTTACCCAGCGCCTCACACCGGCCAGAACGCGCTAGCACGTGAGCGCGTCCTGGCAGAGCTCGGACCAGCTGTTGCGCATGCGCATGAGGGGGAGGGGTTGTCCACCATAGGCGGCTTCACACCTAAAAAATAAAGGTGCTTGTAGCAACAAATTGCAATGCCACGTTTAGAGCTGAGCTCCTCGAAACTTGCTGCGTGCTACTCAAACACAAATGACACTGAAAAAAAAGAAAACGCACGCAGGGAGCGCGCTAAGTAACTACCGTCACCGTATCTGCTTGAACTGGAGAATACTTTGACTCTTCTAGCGAGCTGCTCGCTCCTTTCACAAATGAGGCCTCTGCAGCCACGGACCTTCGCAAGGCTTGAACGTAAACTTTGCGGGGAAAACGCACGGCGCCAAAGCCTTGCAGGGGCGGCAACGTGCTGTATGACATACTACGTTTGTTTATTAGCAACGGGAAATTCTACCTCTTCACTGTTTCCTGTGGCCGACGATCAAGAGAGTGTAAATGTGCATGCGAATAAACATGTGAGGTTAATAAATCACTTGGCAGAATATTTTTTACGGGGGTACACTAAATAATTTTGAATATGAGAGAGCACAATAGGAAACACCTATTATGACTTATAATAAGTAAAGAGAAAATAAAACTTTTTTTTCATTTCATTAGTGAAGAAAAAAGCGTAAAAAAGCGTTGAACAGGACAGCCACCTGTCAAAAATTTGTTCCAAGAGCTTGCTAGGAAGGCAGAAAATTCTTTAAAATTCCCCAGACAGATGCGCAAGCAAATGTGTCGAAACAATATAGCAGTGCGTGCAAAGTCAAACGACACATAGGCGCCCGATTTTCGCCATTAAAATATACTAATACGAAGAGTACAGGACAGCTTTCTGTTCAACCATAAAGAACGCATTCACTCTGTTCTAATAACAAGTTAAAAACACGAAAGTTCGTATTCGTGCTACTTTCAGTATTCGGTGTCGGCATATTAACCACAATTTTCCGTGGTGGCTGCACTTAAGAAGCTATGTATATAGCCATAACGGAGCATAAAAAGAAGTCATAGAACCTCAAAATATGCTATGGCAGTTGAGTAGAAATGTTTGTTAAAAATGCACATGAACCGGCTGCAAATATCGGTGAGCTCTAGTTATCCAGGAACTTTGTTTTGTCTTTAATGTGGCCTATACAAAAAGCTTCGTTATTATACTGGCGCCGAAGGAAACTTTCAGCTCTGCAACTTTTCTAGGAATCACAATGAAAATAGCTGTCGTTCAGTTTAACTGCCAGCCAATTCGGTGCACTGAAGGCATCCATTCAAATTGAGCACCAGTTTTCACGAACCGTTATCACCTCGGTAGCAAACTGTTTCTCGCATTTATTTCTGTATTGCGTTTGCTTCGAGAGTATATACCAGAGGAGTCTTCGCAAATCGGTCGTCTGCTTATGCCACCATCTAGCAGACGATCCTGCGCAATGGGACTGCGGGGCTGGATCGTCTGTTCAGCCACCTCGTTTTCGTACGTGCGTTGAAACCATTCACACTAAACTACGCCCCAGAGACTAGAGTGGGATATACGCAGTACGGAGCTATGCCGGAAGTAAAATACCCGGAAAGGCGACTCTATCGTACTCCGAGAAAACGATTGGGACATAAGAGACGATGGAAGGGCATAGAAGTATGCGGGTGACTTAGAAAACAGACCCCCCCTCCCCCCCCCCCAAAAAAAAAGGCTTTGGTTATGACTTTTCTTGCAAGTACTGGCGGTAAAATGCTCTGCAAGGTTAAGCTTCGCTGTAAGCGATCCTCATGGCTAGTAGTTTACTCCTAGGTCGTCCCTTAGGATTTTGGTGTTGTGTATTTGTTTGCGCTTTAGTAGGGCAGTGATCGGTGATAAAGGCAGCAATGCCAACACATGAAAAGCTTGACTTGTTGAGCAAGCAGAAGGAAAAAAAACGAGAAGGAAGACAAAAGAAAGCGCAGTGATTACGTAGTTTTAGATTGTGGCGTTTGCTGCAAACGGAGTGCTTTTTTAAAAGACGAGAGTATTTATTGGGACCTTCGACGCAAAAATTTATTTTGGTCTGTCTGTCTGTCTGTCTCTTTGTCTACTCTAAACTGTTCTCTAAGTGGCACCAAAGCGACCTAACGATACTCCAAACGGCTGACACCATCCGCAGCACCCACCAATATTACTCAAGGTTCGGCGTTCATACTTGTGCGTTTGTCAATTAAAAATTAATTATCGCGCATATCTAAGGCACCATAACACGTCAATATTATGTATGTGTATTGTTTACCAAAAAAGCATACATAAGTAACTTTAAGGATCGTAGCCTATATAACGCTGCGCTGGCCATGCAACACTTGCGCGAAATGGCAAGTGTTTCCAACGCTTTGCTAAGACGACACGTTTGTGGCACCTATCCGTCGCCTCGCGTTCTACACCTTTTTTGTTAGTTAGTGGTTCATAGGAAGAGGAAAAAGGCACCTAATTTCTGTCTGCCTTCAGGCGACACGGCGCAGTGCCTTATAGGGGTGGGGGGTAAGGAGGGATAAAAAGAATAGAAGGAAAATAGAAGGAGAAGAAGACAGCCAACGAGAGGAAAAAAGAAGAAGATAGGAAAGTTATCACCTCACAGGCGGGCGCGCATCGCGCGCGCCCCGTTTTCTAAGATAACAGCCAGATAGCGCTCATGTCTCACATGTGACGTGACTTGATGCGCTCGCTTCCGCTCAACGCTGGAAGCACTCTAACACAGTGCCTACAGAATACCCGTAGAGTTTCTCAAAATTAATAACTAGAGGGCACTCTGGTGCTGCGATCCTTCAGCGACCATGGGAATGATGGGTAGTACACACAATTGCCTAGTCATTGTACTTGCGGGTGGCGAATCGTACTTGCGGCTTCGTTTATTACTGGTTACGGTTTTGTTTTGAAAGAAAAAAGTAACCCTTTTGAACTTAGTGACTTGATTCAAAATAGTAAGCTTAAAAGAATAAGGTTGTGAAGCGCAAACGGTGAACATTTGCTAATTTATGTTTTTGTGAAAAAACAGCTCCAAGTTACACGAACACACACGGAGCCAAAAGCAGGCCAGAAGTACCAAAATTGGTCAAATGTGTGTACTACCCATCATCCCATACTCATTGAAGCGCCGTGTGTTGCAACTCCCATAGACACTAGCGCCAGAGTTCCCTCTAGTAAGTATTGGGGGAAACTCTATGAGAATATCATTCACCAATTTTCTTGCGCAGAACATCAAATAAACGTTTTGTTCACTCTCTCCATACGCAAGACTATCGTCTTCCGACGACCTTTGTGGTGAAACATGCAGATACGGGGCCATTTTTTTTTCACGGTTCCTTCTTTTAAAACATTTCTGGCTTTGTGCGCATTGTGATGGCGTAGTGTGCCATACCTATATATTGGCTTCGTGAACTGAGAACAAACAATGAGTGGATGCGCTCCGTAACGTATGCTGTCGGGCTAGTTGGTGTGTAACTGTTGGCGTAAATTGTAACCGTTGGCGCAAATTTAAAAGAAGAAAGAAGATACTTGTGCTTGTACGCATGCGTGAGGGTTTTATAAGACGAGCTTCGGTTCAATAAAAGTCAGTTGCGAGTGTGCGCTTTTCCAAGTGTCTTCTTTCGTCTTTGAAGTTTGCACCAACGATGTTCTGAATGCGCTCCTTCCTGTCTCTGCTTCCATTTGTCTTTGTTTTGCGCAGCAAGTTTACATTTCAATTGATTTGATTGATATGTGGGGTTTAACATCCCCAAACCACTATATGATTATTAGAGACGCCGTAGTGGAGGGCTCTGGAAATTTAGACCACCTTGGGTTCTTTAACGTGCACCCAAATCTGAGCACACGGGCCTACAACATTTCCGCCTCCATCGGAAATGCAGCCGCCGCAGCCGGGATTCGAACCCGCGCCCTGCGGGTCAGTAGCCGAGTACCTTAGCCACTGGACCACCGCGGCGGGGCAAGTTCACATTTCAAGTATGAACCAACTGGTCTGCAAAGAAGTACTGCTCCAACATCGTGTTCTTGCATGTTTTCTGTCGTGGCTGCAAATTTGTATGTAATATGCTTGCTACATTCGCGTGCACAACTTTGTACTTGTTCATTTTTTCTGTCTCCACTCTTTCTAACCAATGCAGAGTTTTATTTCTTTTTCAAAGCGGGAGGATTCAAATTCTCTTCAAAAATCACAACAATAAGTTTAAATAGTATCCTTACAGAACAGTAGCTAGCATAAATCGAAAGCTGTCATTTCTTGGAAGAAAACATATCTTGCACGGCAAGGCAAGTGGCACAATTTTCTGTACATTATAACGCCGTAGGGCTTGTTGCCAACCGCCTTTTGTGTGCCGACGCCTTACACCGTGTCAATAAAAGCGCGACAAGCACGAACGTCTCAAATTGCACATCTTTACAACGTTATACAGCGATCATCTCACATTTTGGCATGTGCATTGATGTCATAACACCACGCTGGTCTCGCATAATACTTCATTCGAAACTGAAACTAAAAAAAAAGGGTCCTATTACCCTTTGCTCTAGAAGTGACCGTATCACAAAATGTAGCCCTAAATGCTTTCCTTCCCTTGAGATATCAGTGAGTTTATGTATTTATTTATTTATTTGATTTATATATTCAATACCACTGACTAGTGGTCCACGCAAGGTGGTTAATACAAAAACAAAAGAAGCAGGAATGCCACAACAGCAACAAAGGAGAACAATGCAAATTTGTAGTCGGATCACGTCTATTGGTGAAACAATGCCATTCACTAATTGTTCTCGGATTCCAAGGTACTGCGGCCTATATGGGAAAACGAGCATGCCAATACTGAGGCTAAGAAGGCTCAGGTGGACGCCAAATTATTGTCCATGCCATTTTCACGACCGTATTCCAACGCCGTTGCGTATATTTTCCTTCGAGAAACTACTGCGGCACAACGAAAGGGCGAGCTTATTGGTATTGGTTCATACATATAATAGTCAGCGCAGTCACCATTGCGTTGACGAATAAACAATTCGACGTGTTCTGTGTGAGTGTCCGGAATACATCACACTGAGGCAATCTCTTTCTTAGGCTTTCAACAAGTAGACGACCAACCTCTACCGAGGAAAAAAAAAAGCCATTACGCCATCATCCAGACCTAAGGTCGCAGAAAAAGGCCTTTCCTGCAAAACCTACTAGCCTTATAAAACGACTTTGAGTTGAATGCTCTCATGGGTTTCTGCATGTGTGTGGTTGTGAATTTTGTCGTGATATTTTTCTCTCTCTCTTTCAACCGCCTATTTTCCACACCCAGTGCCGGGTAGCATACTACATTCTGGTTAACCTTCCTGCCTTACTCTTCTCTTCATCGTCTCTCGCGAAGTAGATCTCAACATACACGCTTAGAGAAGTGTCAAAGCTTGCTCGAAGAGATAGCAAGGCACAGCGCGTCAAAAACAGTAGACAGACAACACACAGTGCTCGTGTGTATGGCCTGTGTTGTTCTTCGTCCATTGTATCATTCGCACTGTCCCTTCCTAATGCTTTGAATCAACTCACCCAGACCAATGTCTTCTTGCACTAAGCCAGTAAAGGCTTGAAACTGGGGAACTCTATGGTTATAAAGACTAATCTGGTGTTTTCTGTGTAGTCTATAAGTACTAAGATAGCGTCTCAGTAGCTTGAACCAGAGTACATCAAGATAGAGAGATAAAGATGCAAGGAAAGGCAGGGAGGTTAACCAGATGCACACCCGGTTTGCTACCCTGCAAGGACAACACACAGAGTACATCAAGAGTATAGAAGGACTATGGCCTTAGCTATGTGATGCAGGTTGTTCCTAGGCTGCTTCTTAGCACACAGAAAGATTGCGATGCCTTCGACCCTCGATGCATTGCAGACACATTTTAGGTGCGGGAAGCTTTCGGAGGGGGATGGGAGAGGATCCATCCATCGACTGTGTAGAGAACTAAGATGGCGGCTTTCACTTTCTAGCGTTTACGGGCGACTGAATAATGAACCCTGTGAGTTTTTGGCATTGAACTTATTCTAAGAAAAAAAAGAGAACGCCTATTCTAGACCACAAGGAATAAAAAAAATGACGTGCTCGGTATATATGTTTCCTTTCATCGACTAACTCGGGTCTGCTTTGCCGTCTCAATGCGACGCATGGAACCCTGTTGTTCTACTAAAAGGCAGCGCACCCATACTTGACGAGTGAAACTGACCAGACCGAGAAGCTGGAACAGATAAGAATAGACAAAATGGTTATACAGATAAGACAAGTACACCGGTACCGATAAGAAGAGAATTCTGAGCATCGCTTTCCTAACTCACTTATCCTATTGGTCGAAACATCGAGACGCCGAGCGAGTGAGAACAAAAGGAACAACCAGAAAGAATAGGAATGCGAGGAACAAGAAAGGGGATCTGTGTACAAGAGAAATATTCAGGAAACTTTTTTTTTTGTTGGCAGAGAGGGAAACGAAAGAATTGTTTCGTGTCGGCTGCGATGTGTGGTAACCGCCTCCCGTGTCCAAGATGGTGGTTCGAATGTGATCCGATAGTCTGACCGGAAGAATACAAAGTGCTTCCAAGAGTGCACTGCTGGGAAACGTTTTGGAGGTTGGAACCGGGGATGTGGGACTTTAATGTACACAGTGAGTTGCTTTTCATTCATTCATTGATTCATTCATTCATTCATTCATTCATTCATTCACTCATTTATTCACATAATTGTAATATTGTGTATCAGTTTTTTATTCAAAAACACTATTTATTTTTTAAATAAATATTTAAGTAAAATATTATTAATTATTTGTACTGTGCTCCTATCGGGTGGATTCTAAAAATTTTTGCGCTGATGAATTCATGAAGCAATAAGCTAATTCAGTGAATTCATTCCAAGGCTACTTGAAAAAGTGTTACAAGGCTTCTTTAGGCTGGGTCTTTTGACCTTCTTCCCCCAATTAAGCTGCTTTGCATTATGAAAGAAATATTTTACGAACAATACGGTAGAACTAACAGTGCCCCTAATGCACTCACATTATACGACTTGAAGGCGATTCATTTCTTTTTTCTTTGGACAATTCTACAATGATCTTCATGCGTCCCCATCCAAAAGTCTTGCCCGTAATCCCCGAGGCAGGGCCGAAGCGCCACAGTCGGTTGCGTCTTGCGTCTGACTCTACAGCGCTTCCGCTTTCTTTGCGCAGCATCGCTATGTCCAGCATGTCCAATCAGAAAACGAAGGGTGACGCATGCATCGCGTTCCCACCAGACTGACCAATGGGCACAGGCGTTCGCCGAACACACTATGGAATTTAGGTAGTGCCGGAGGGATGGAGGATGCGAGGACTCGCTCGCTGGATTCCGTGTCGATTGGTTGTGCCCTCGTGATCTCCGACGTCAGCGTAGCTCTGGCCGACTGGGCTGGCCCTACGTCATCTTCTGACGCCAACCTCCGACGACAGCGTAGCTCTGACCTACTTAACTTGCTCTACGCCATATCCTGAGGCTGACAAGAGCTCACCCAAGAGGTGCCCCGTCCTCGGACTCCTGTGACCGTGTTTCCATCTTTCCTCTCTCTCCTATCATCTCGATATGTCCTCGCTCGCTGGCTTAGAGCGTCTTTCTCTCGATATACCTTCAGTCCTGATATTTTAATCCCTCCTCACCCCCATCACTTGTGAGCTACTGTTGAGGTGTCGCACCGTGATGCAGACAGTTACGGGGCTCACTTTTCTCTTCCTTTCTCTCTTAGAACCACTTTGGATGGAGGATGCATGCACGGACGGACGGAGTACGGCTATTTCTTTAAGCCATATGCGCGTGCTCTAAATACTTATTTATGTGCGGTAAAAACAGACGGACATATGGGACCTACGACGACGTCGTCAACAACAGACATCGTGTCAGCCCAAGGACTTTCGCTATAAAATGGCGCCGAATCTGTGAAAGTGGTAGAGTATTCTTAGATCTAGTGATAAATTTCTAGCGTTCGCGTTGCTGGTGGGAGAAATTCGGTCAGTTTCGATGCCGATTGTAGGCGTGGAAATCTACCCTACTCGGGAGCCTTGCACTGTTTAGATTAAATTTTTAGCGATTTAGAGAATAAGGAGGAGGAAGAAAAACTTTATTCGGCGAAAAATAAAAAAATAAACAAAAAGTTGGCAGCATATCCATGAAGTGAATGATGGAGAGTGGGGTGAAGCATTCGTCCGTCCATTCGTTCTTGCTTCCGTCCGTCCATGCGTCCGTCTCTGTGACCGTCCATGCGTCCATCCGCCCGTCCTTGCGTGCGTCTATTCGTGCGTCTGTTCGTGCGTCCGCTCTGGGTTCTTCCATGCAAACACCCCTGCGTCCGTTCATGCGTCCATCCATGCATCTGTCTTTATGTCTGTTAGTCCATCTATTCAACACTCCAAGTACCACCATCTCGCGTCTTTTCATCATATATTCCTCATATAGAAGCACCGCCATCCAGCGGACATTCCAAGGACTAAACGAGAGGTGTCACACGCACACTTTCTTACGGCTTGCACTTCGGGTCTACTTTCCACCTTTAACCACCTCGAATTCATGGTATATAGTAGTTCACTATGTTCATATGGCACTGCGGCTCAACGCTCGCGAAACCTTTCTAAAACTACGGAGGTCACACCCAGCGAGTATAACGTAGCAACCCTTTCTTGTCAGATAGTGCTCAATGTGCATGCCAATGGCTGCTAATGGGGATCGCAGCGTGCGCGTTAACTAAAAGCCGAATGCTCCTGTCTCTCATTCGCCATTAGTAACCATTGGCATGTACATTGAGCACTATTTTTTTATTGTTCAACAATGCACAGAAGAAATCTCCCACCGGCACCACTTTGGCGGTCAAAATGTTACACTTGTTACATACTACAACGGCTACCAGGGACGAACGGGTGCCGCTATAAAGAGCTTCGCCCCTTAAAAAATAGTGAATGCATAGTGAAGTTGTGGTCGGGCCCTCTGTCCAGGGCTCCGCTGGTACGAGCGGCTCGCTAGGCCTGGTCAAGCAAAGCTATTTGGCTCTGCTTGGCTTCGTCCGCAAGCCATGTCTCCCCACTGCCTGTGTAACATGTGTGGATGGTTAGTAACGTGTGGACTGTCGATTTAGAGTACTACGCATACTGTACTATGGAGAGCAGGGTGCTCTCCCTAAGCGGTAATGACATAGATTATAAGAGATCGTTATGAAAGATGTGTTTGGAAAAAGTGTATTAGTTAGGAGTCTGCACTATGAGAGAGCAGTAAGCTGTCCCGATTAGAAATACCATTATCTCAATAAGAGCAGGGGGGGGGTTAGAAAAAGGGGGTAACGATTTAGAGTACAGGGTACTCTACTATGGGAGAGCTTAAAGCCGTCCCGTTGGCCTTAGTGAAGCTGCAACAACATTGCCTGGGAGAAGAGCCCTGCTACCATTCCGGCACTTTGTCATAGACACGAGGCCTCAAAGTAAGACTTCTAACTTCAGATTTGCTAAATCCCTCCTAGCGGTTACAGCAAACACTGGTGGTTCTCTCATGACATCAAGTTGGCAGCATTCCGGAGAACTCAACCATACCCTCCATGACGTTTAACTTGGTTGGTGACGTACGTGTTTATATTGATGCGCGCAATGTCGGAAAAACGAGGTATGATAAGCCATTGTGTGTGCACTACTATCCTATCCTCGTCAGCCCATATAAGATAAAAAAATTGACGGCAGATCCACGAGGTGAATGATAATGAGATTGGGCGAAGCTCCTGGAAGTAATACCGTGACATTTTCTTCCGTTAATTCGCCCAAAAAAAAACACCTGGCGTCTTTCGTTAAGCAGCTGGCGTCTTCTTTTTGTTTTGCTTTTAGAAAACATCTGGCGTCTTTCGTTAGTTCATTTCATCAATAAACGGCGTTTTGAACAAACGTTTTTTATTGTTTAATCACGCACAGGAGAAATCTCACCAGGCACTACCTTGGAGGTAAACAATGGTTGCTACTGAGAATGAGAGACAGCAAAAGCCGGCTTTTAACACTTCTACTTCTACTAACGTTTCCTACTGGAACATGCTTATGGGGAATGAGAGTCAGGAACATTCGGCTTTTAATTAACGCGCCCGCCGTGAAATTTTTATTGTTCAACAAAGCACAGGAGAAATCTCCCACCGGCACCACCTTGCAGGTCAAAATGTAACACTTGTTAAGCACTACGACTACGAGGGACGAACGGGCGCCGCTTTAAGGAGCTTCGCCCCATAATGGCTCCACCTTCATCATTTCACATGGCGAATCAGCGATCACTAGCGTTTTTGTGCGAAGTGCGTGCTAGTTACAGATTTCGTTGGCGTAGGTAGTGGCGTAGTTCGCAGGAAATCCACCGTAAGGTAATCCGGGTCTGCAACACTCAGCTCCTCAAAGGGCCTCAGCTCACATACGTGTTTGTGGGCACCGTTTTCTTGTATAACTGATGCTCTTTCGATCACGGGCTTACCGGCAATCTGTCATACCTTTTAAAGGCGGTGTGATGTTTGGTAGATTTCACTCGTTATTTCTAGTTGCCACCCTTCATTGAAATGGTATGGATTCGAACTTCTTGGTAAGTCTTCCACCGAGGTGAAACAATGCGAGTGAGTGAAACAACTTTATTGACAATCCGGCATGAAAGAAGAAGGGGTAGGGGGATTAAAGCGAGACACTAGCGTGCTCGGACGTCCCGGAGTAGCAACCTACTCGCGTCAAACCCGTGGGGGCGCCGCTTTCGGCCGCTGGCGTTCCAGGATGCTAAGCACGTGCTGGACCACGTCTCTTTGGTTGCCTGGCTCTCAGCTGATGATTTTGCTGCTTATGGCAGTTGGCATTACTTCTTGGTTACCCAGCGGTGGTGCACAGTCCCAGAGGAGGTGTCTCTGGGTGGCTCGCGCCTTCTTTTGCAGTGTTGGCATACATCAGTGGTGTAAACCTCCGGGCAAACGTGCTTTGCCCAGACGGGGGTCCATATGGCTTGTACTTGCAACTGCCGTAGTGTGGCTGCTTATCTGCGTTGTAGGTCTCGGTGAGGCGGTGGGTAGAGGCGTCTGCTCGTTCTGTGCCACTGGAGAACGTCGGCGTATGTTGTGATAAAATACTCACCGTCTTCGGCATCGGGTCGTTGCGGCTCCGAGGAACTTACCGAAAAAACTTACCGTGTATCTACGTGTCTCGCCGAAACGTATTCGAAATACAATGATATTCTGCTGGCCTTCTATCGTGCATAGTGTCACATTTTCAACAGAGCTTAAAAGACACTATGATCTTTAGAAGTACGCTTTTATGCCCTTTCTTAGTAAAATAACACACCACCCAATACTCACGTATTGGCGTTGCATCTCACATATGCGTGATATTTGCTTTTTGATCAACCATGTTCACAGGTATGAACACAGCAACAAGTTCTACATGACGGGGTGTGCAGCAAGTGAGCCACTCTGACCGAGTGACTGAATTGTGTGGCTGGCGGACAGACCGAAATTTCTGCATTCCAAGAAAGACTATCACCTTTAGAAAACAAGTGCGGAAAAAGAGCACTGGAGTCTGTCTTCTTTGTCCTGGATCCTCCTTATTTTTTTCGCACCAGTGAAAATTTTTTCCGCACCGGTAAAGCCACACTTCATCGTTGCCCCGATATAAAGGCATGACTGCCGCTGTTGCTTGCGAGAACCGAAGTGTAGCGCTGCTAAGAGCGGGAATGAAGGTACAGCTACTACCATAGCAAAGGAAAACAAAGGAGAGAGTATTGCGCAATGCGACAGGAAGAAGGACAGTTTCACGTGGAGGTGAAGTAATGAATGCGATAGCAAGAAAAAGGAATGTCACTGCAGGAACATCATGTAGCTAGAAACTTTCGTCACGCTGCTCCAGCAGAAAGGACGCGCCACAGTAATCAATCCCATGTACTATGGGACTCGATGCATGGTGGTGGAAGCTGCCACTGTTGAATTTTTTTCCTTGTGCGAAACGCTGCCAAATCATGCTAAAGATATTTACAAGTGTTGTATTTTCAGACGTATTCTGAAAGGCCATACTTTATATTTATTCTATCTTTTACAGTCGTGTAACAATGCCAACAGCGACATGGTTATTACAAACACGGGAAGAGGGGAGATATGTTGCTCCAGTGCTTTCCAGGATAGTAGCCCTGAATAGCGCAACGTGGACCAACTTTAGTGGATGTCGTTTAACTACAACCAACGTTAACTTGACGCGAAGCCTGCATCATAGGAATTTTTATAAAATGAGATAGCCTGTTCCGAGACCTGCTGCGGCCCTGTGGTGGAATAGCTTATTTCTTCGCCAAATGCTTGAATTCGATTCCTGTTGAGACTCTGATATTTATTATTTCGATTCGTTGGATGAACGCTGCCATTGTCACTTTTTCTTAACGCATTTAATCTGCCAATATATCTTCTCGCCACTGCTGAGTAGGGGGGGTGGGGTGATTATAAATAAAAAGAAGAGAAAAATGAGCCCCGTAACTGTCTCTCAGGGAGATGACACCTCAACAGTAGCTCACGACGGATTTGTTAGAGAAGGGAATAAAAGGACATGATTAAAAGATAAAGAGATAGAGGGAGGGGAAGGATCTGTTGCTGGATAGATATAAAATGTAAATTACCTTTGACACATACCCGCATATCATGGACCATGGTAGGCGGATATGCACCCCACGTGTCTTGAGGAAAGGGTTTGACGACGTATACGATAGAATTTTCATGTTATTCATGTCATGAACTGCGAGAAGTGTTCGTAAAACCCTCTTATCATCACGCACTGACTTTGGTCTACTCTAAATTAAAGCAGTACTGACATCAACTTGACACATCTCGCGTTTTTTTGCGTCAACGTGTTTTTATGAGTCCCCTGGCAACAATTGAGCACTAATAATGCAACAGAAAAAACGAGTGTGCATTACCAATTAGTATGACCAGTATAGAATCAAATAAAAATAGAAGCAAAGATTATAAATTTTCAGCGCTGCCAAGCGGTAACCTCTCATGGTCTCGCACCATCTGATCATGTGGCCACATGAAATCATGACACAACTTTCTATTGACATTTTGTCTGCATGCCGCGGACTCGTATAGGCATGTCTCCTCCGCTCCCGTTGTCGCTGTCATCAGCTTCCACAAGCGAGAATGATAGATAGATAGATAGATAGATAGATAGATAGATAGATAGATAGATAGATAGATAGATAGATAGATAGATAGATAGATAGATAGATAGGGCAGACAGACAGACAGACAGACAGACAGACAGACAGACAGACAGACAGACAGACAGACAGACAGACAGACAGGCAGACAGGCAGACAGACAGACAGATAGACTGACAGATAGATAGACAGATAGATAGATAGATAGATACATATAGATATAGATAGATAGATATAGATAGATAGATAGATAGGTAGATAGATAGATAGATAGATAGATAGATAGATATAGATATATAGATAGATAGAAATGCTCAAAGAGCCTACAGGTAGTAAGAAGTGCTTTGCATTAAAAAAAAGAATGTTTTGTTTGGAGAAACTGAATTTTTCGGCTACTGGTGCCAATCTCAGTCGTTCGGACTAATTGAAAGGGAAGGCACAAGAGAGCAAAGGAGACGGTTCTACACAGACGCTAGCGCCGCCTATTCGGGCATTCGCTGTTCCCGTCGTGTCGCAGCACACAGACACAATTTGTACGCGGTCTCATCGGAAACGCTTAATCTCAAGAGAAACCTTACCCCTGACGTCACGATTACATAGAGGGCTTAGCCGGGATACTCTAGTGCTACACATCAGTTCACTGCGGGTTCCTTCTGCACGATTGTTTTTGATGAAAACGAGTCCCTGGTTGTATTAGGATTGGTGCTTGGCCTAGTTGGGGATGCTGTTTACTATGTGACATAACAGGGCTTGTTCGGCGGAATAATTGAGTCGGCATGTGTCGCGCGTTTACGAACAAAGGACGCTCTACTTCAATCTACCAACACAGAGAGAGAGATAAAGATGCAATGAAAGGCAGGTAGGTTAACCAGACGCGCATCCGGTTTGCTACCCTGCACTGGGGAAGGGATAAAGGGGAGAAAAGAGGTCGCAGAGAGATGAGAAGGTACACACAATCACGAGCACACTAGGGAAGCACACACAGTCTACAGGCGGTCGCTCAGGTTTGTTGACTTTAGGTAAAGTAGCAGTGCTTTAGTTGCTGTCAATCTACCAAAATCGCTCATTTTGTATTGAGGCTAAAACCTTAGGTGTCTCATCGAAAACAAAGAGTGACCGTCGGTGGCGTTACCATGTGGGAAACAAAGAAATCATGTTATAAAATCACACGTTCGAGCCATCTTTACGTCACAAGCCTCTAAAATTTGTGACCTTATCATGACGTCGTCATATAACGTTACTTGAAGTGATGACGTCATCGCGTGGCTCATAGAGAAATATTAAGGGATGTCGACACGAAAATTTTAACTTGTTTTTTTTTTCTTGTCAAATAACACACCAGGCACTCAAGATTCTAAAAAAAAGAAATAAGTGGGAAGCGTAACTATGGCCTGAAAAAGTAATTACAGTGCGTTTCATAAGCTATTTTCGGATCGTACTGTGGCTTCACATTTGAACACAGTACCAGCATCTGGACCATATGAAAGCGCAAGCTATTGTGCTGTTTTCATGGCTGCTTTATTCCACGCTCTATTGGTGGATTGGTGCCTCCTCCAAACGAACACATACCCCCACATATCAAAACTACACGCAATTTTTCCACATATATACACAACAGGGGTATGCCCATGGTGTAGTAACCACACAGCCACACTTACACACATAACCTACCAATGTACCGAGCGGCCAGCCAATGCAGTATCTAGGTTGGTGCGCTCACTACAAACACTCACAACGTGGTCTTGGGAGGCACGGCTTTCCGAGCTGGCACTGGGGAGCCAACTGGTGACCCTAGACCAGGCCCGGCGGGGCGCTGTGGCCAGTGGGGCTCTACAAGAGGGCTCCACCCGGGATTAGTCACGTAATTTTAATTCTTCAATAAAGTTTATTCTCT
This sequence comes from Rhipicephalus annulatus, assembly GCA_013436015.1. NCBI lineage: Eukaryota > Metazoa > Arthropoda > Arachnida > Ixodida > Ixodidae > Rhipicephalus > Rhipicephalus annulatus. Next base: position 25,419 of record WOVY01001437.1, read on the forward strand.
CTCTCATGGTGGAGCACAAGCAGCCATTTTAACGCGACAGCATTAAAGACCTCGTTTCGCATAAATTCACATCGTTTCTGACAAATCGTCAGCATTGTTGGTTCTGAGTGTACACTACCGATTTCTTCGATCACCGAAATAATGTGAAAGACGCAAATAAAATAAACCATAAAGGTGTCCAGTTCATGCTCTGCGAACAGGGTAAAAGGCACTTTCGGCGCCTTTCGATACTTATTTTTTTAACACAAAATTGCGCCATACCGGCGTCCGCCAAGACTTCAGCGACGTATTTATGTCACGGAAATACGTCACTCAAGAAGGCATCAACCGTGTTTTTTTTATGTACGCACACTGTCCCGAGAACCATTGGCGCCGGGTTTTCATGCTGTCGTTTTCAAATCGGCGACTCGAAAACAACACGTGTAGGTACCCTGTCGTATAGCCCCGCACTTTTCCTGCAGCTGCTAGCACAAAATTCACTTTCTGGCACCCGCGCGGAGGGGAAGTCGCTGTCGTGAATTTCATGAAACTCTTCACATCAAAGATGGGCAAAGCGTTGTCTCCTGCTCGGCTTCTGGCACATGCTGTCATTGACGCCAGCAAGGTGGCTATCAGTGGTGCCTCCTTAGGCAGTGCACTATAGGTATATGTACAGTAGATGTGTACGGAACTTGATACTTGGAAACTTTAAAACTTTATGTTTTTAACGTTTGGGATGCTGATGATCATAAAGAAAAAGCCTCTAATAGGATTTACTGGGATCATGGCCCGCTACAAATGACTGACCTAGGGGACATTTTTATTGCAGTGAAACTTTAAAAACTGAAGAAACAATCTTAGGGACAGTTTCTACGAGTTTAGTGAAGCACAAACATTGAAAATAGTGAGCTCAAAAGGTGAGGCTGAGAAAATATGCATATAATTGCAATTATTTGCATATACGCACGTCATCATTGATAGTGTGGAACGATACAACAAATACAAGATTAGCACTAAAGTCTGATTGGGCCATAAGCTAGCTTACTAGACTTGTAATCAGAACGCGCACAGGAAATTTTAAAAGGAGGAAAAATGGTTGAGAAACAAGGAAAATGTGCAAACAAATTACAGTTATGAGTCGAAATAAAAGCAAATGGAACACAGGAAGATAACGACGCAGCATACCCCGCAAGTTAAGGACGAGTGACAAATCAACAGCAAAAACTGGTGAAATGAAATAAACAACTAAAAATGTCCTAACAAAAGAACAGCCAGAAAGTCTTTTAATTAGTTTCAAATTTTCTTATCTTGATATCTGTTTTTTTATACTCGTCGTACAGAATCAGCATTACCGGGCTCGAATGCTCTCTTCATTTATAGTACAAGCTCGCGAGATATACGTACAGTGTAATTTATGGCTCAAGCAGTAAAAAAAATACCAATAGAAAATATATAGGCCCATTAAGCGAAGCCAGCCAAGCGAGAGATCTCGGAACTGCGATTGTGTTTCCTGATCCACGTCGTGCTTTCGTAAGTCACCACTGAAAATCATTCCGGAAAAAGAAAAAGAAAGTGCAAAAAAATAAAAGGGATGAGCGACGTGAAGAAGGGGGCTGCAGAAACAAAAGAACAACTGTTGGTGCCTGGGTCGGCTCGCGCACCAATGCCGAAATGGGTCCGTTTAAAAAGATTGCGAAAGAAAGAGTCATCGCAGTTCCGGCCACTCTAGATTCGTGCAGTGCGACCAGGACGCAGTGGGCTTGTGCCACTGCACGTTTGTGAGTGGCGAGGCAGAGTAATACGCGCATCAAAGGTATTTACACTCAGTAAAAGTCATTTTGCCATATGCTGCTGAACCAACAAGCAAGTAGTCGTCACAAGAGAAGCTAAAAACAAAAGCAGAAAATTAACGAATTCACGAAGTGATGAAGATACCTCCAATTTGATACTTTTGAAGTCAGCGCGTTTCGTGCTTGGATTTCGCCGTTGTAAGGGTGGCCCGTGCTATCGCCTCTTTCCGCGCTATACTCTGACAAATGCGCAGACCACCATACAAAATAAATGGGACGCTAAAAATGGGGAAAAAAAACAAAAATGACAGCAGCATTGAGTCTTTTTCGGAACGCTACTCCCCAACAGAAACGTGCCTCGTAAAACTTGTGCTGGCGAAAGTTACGGCCATGGCCGTGCAGCGCAAGAACTTCTAGAGCAAAGGCAAGCACCAAAAACCGCGACATCAAAACTTCTAGGCGGAAGGCTAATGCGCGAAACTGGCCCCTGGTAACTCCGAAATGAAAGGAAAAACACACTAAACGCAACGCGAAACCACAGCACAGAATGTCCTGCTGTATTGTCGTTGATTCATTTAAAGAAAGGTACGGTGACACTCTGTACGAAACAAAGAGGAAGGTATTGTAGACAAACGCAGGTACACAGTGACACCATGTACAAAACAAGCGGTGCAGTATCGTCGGCCTAGAAAACTCGGAAACAGAACGTTAACTCCTGCCTCTTGTCTGCTTACCGAACTACGCTTGGACATTCCTCTCAATTATTTTGGCAGCAGCGTCTGCTATTTTTCTGCTCTCGAAAAGCAGAAATCGTGCACGCGAGCGTTTATGGTTCACAAAAGTTTACCTTTTTTGTTTGAAAAGTTTGGAAGCCAGAGTTTCGAATGAGTTTGCGACAATACAGCCTTTTATTCAGGCTTATTCCCCGTATTCTAGAACGCCCCTTCACTCAACGCTTGACCTTCACTTGAGAAAGCCGATAGGAGCGCCGTCTATAGGCACGGCAAGTCACTGCGTATCAGCGATAGTCTTCTGGGATTCTTGAGTAGTACAGCGTCATTTTTAAGCCGAGCTGTGGCGCAGTGCTCAACTCTGTCAAGTGAAGGGTGAGAGTCGAGTCGGGGAGCGTTTCTGAATATTGAGGTTAGTCTGTAGACTTCAAAAAAGAAAAGAAAAAGGAAAAAAAAAACTAGAAGGTCAATTTTCCACACTTTGCTAGCCTTAGTTTTGTTTTATTAACCGTTTTATTTGGGCATTGTTAAGAAATAAACAATCAAGAAAATAACAAAAAGTCAACTAGACCTTCCTAAAAGCAGCATGCAGCAGTCAAACACAAATTATTAGAGGCGTGCGGGAGGAGAGGGGGGTTTTTCTGTGGTCTTTCATGGTCTTTCTGTGGCGCCTGTCACTACAAAGAGTTTTATGGCGTACTTGAACAATGTTAGAAAACGAAACACACTAACTGAATACCGAAAACTATTTTAGCAATTTAAATCCGTGGCATGCCTTGAGAGATAGCCGTTTCCGCTGCCATTATTGTTATTTGAAATAAACAGGAAAATGGGTAAGGAAAACTTGAACATTGGTTTGCTTTTATCTTCAACTTACACAACCACTTCAGGTCAAAGATAAGGCGCACATAGTGTAAAAAAGTAAATGAAAATACGGTACAATATAAGTGAGTTTGGTTTTGAACAAGCGGTGCTTATTTCAGGAAGAAAACTGGAACACTTCGGCACACGATCGAGCTGATTGCATTTGTGAGATTCGGAGAGCAAACAAAGCGTGTTGCCTTTGTTTAATTGTCAAGAAAAAAAGAAATAAGAGAGAAAGAACGCAATTATTGTGCCGGCGGCAAACAAGTTATTATTTTGCAACTATCAACAGTGGATGCCGTAATGCTCCACTGAATCAGCTTCCCGTCGCTTCAAAAAGAATGGAAATTTTGTTTAGTAGCACAGATGAAAAGCAGCACTTAATATTGTTAAGCAAAACGGAGAGGCGAGCGTGTTGGCACTGATTAATGACGACGTAAATGCAGCGCAACAATAAAAAAAAAGGAAGGCGATAGAGAAAAAATAGGGTACACCGCACGCACTTAACTCGCAACTGAAAGCTTTATTCCTTGAACCGAAAATGTAAACACATCTAAACTTGACACTCGACTAAATTCGACGCATAAGCATCATCGGCGAAACGAAAGGCAAGAAACCAGAACATTAACACGCCTCCTTGATTCCCCTTTCCGCTTCACCCTTGCTTCACTTACAATGTGCATGCATGGGATTAAGTAGAATGTCAAGTTTAGATGTTATATATTTTCGGTTCAAGTAATAAAGCTTTCAGTTGTGAGTAAGCGCTTGTGGTGTTCCATTTCTTCTTCTTGTCTCTTTTTGCGCTACATTTACGCCTTAATGAATTGATATTGTTGTCAGAGGATGTTTTTTTTTAGTTTGGGTTAATTGCTTCAGTTCCTTTGTAAGCGAAAGAAAGATGCATGAATTCAAAGGCTTTTTTTTTAATGCCAAGTGGAAAAAGGTCTTGCATGCATGCACACGCTTAAGTGCGGTATATAGCTTTCACCTTAGTGAGAAGGATGACAACTGTAGCGCTGAATGATGATGAAGCAGAACTGTTCATATGTTCGCCAAGCGTAACAACATGGCGATAAGTCTTATCTGTCAGTTCTTCTAGAACACCGGCTTGAACAAAGGGTTTGTGAAAATTGAACAAACTTAAAAGGGCATGGCAAGAATCATAGTGATATCAATCACAATGGTAACGCTGGTGATGGAGATGCGGGAAAAAAACGCTTAAATATTCGTCAAAGTCTGCGAGTAAAACACTTAACTATCAGCTCTTCTAAAACACTGATCGGAACAAATAATTTGTAACTCTGCGCCCACTTGAATACATTTTGGGCGTGATGATGATGTAGATGATGTGGAAGAGAAAGTTTGCAGGACGTGAAAGGAAATGTTGAAGGAGATAAAATAAAGTACGTGCTTTTCTGTTTGTTTCTTTGCAATAACCTGAGCATAAAACATCTCTGTGATGACCCACATTTTCAACGCTTCAACATGGTAGCCAACTTGGCTTCCCAATACTCATCAGGTAGCCGAAACTTCAAGTTACAATGACTGATGGCCACGTGATTGAAACAACCACACTGCTGTTATCCGTACGGACCAGCATAAAACGCATAAGATCATGGAAGATGAAATATGGCTTCGAGTGATACGTAAGGTTTAACGTCGCAAAACCACCCTATGATTATGAGAGACGCGAAATATCGGCTTAGATTAACTAGACACATGTTAGTAGAGGCCCCTGTAAATGTGAGCAAGAAAAGCTACAACGTTTTTTTTGTGGTGCACTGCAGTGCACCCGGAGGCTAAAAATTCTTTTAGAAAAAAACTATTTGATTGTGGTACGGAAAAATTATGGGAAACAGTCTTCAAACATTAGAGACAGCAATAAACACACATGTATAAACGACTGAGCATAAAGTACATGAAGCGTTAGAACAAATGTTTCCAATTCCGTAAGAAGTCCGTAACACGGGCTACTATGGACTAACACGTGCCCACAAAGTTATATATATATATATATATATATATATATATATATATATATATATATATATATATATATATATATATATGGTAACCACTGCGTGTTTATTAAAAAAGTGGTTAACAATTTAGAGTCGCAATCAACACTACGATAGAGACTTTGTAAAATGAAAATGAGACAACATGAACACAACATGACTGCTGAAAAAGGGGTGAAGAGGAGTGTATCTGATGGCCTTCTATTTGTTCGTTGTGGCCTTCTATTTTCTTCTGTTTTACCGCTAATAATTTTGTTCTCGTTTGCCTTATTTTCAGTCATATGCTTTTAATGGTGGGTGGTCAAATGTAGGCGTTCTTACGGTGCTGTGGCCTTTTATCTTTTTTGTTCTGGTTAACGGCCTTTTGATAACTTTTTTTGTTGTGAATTCACAGATGTTTCGGTTTGTTCACATGCACTTGCACTAGATCTGCTGTGGACGAGAGACACCCACACATTGTGCGGTATTAAGGTGCTTCAACGCTGAAAAAGCTATTGTTTAAGCACAGTAAACTGAACAGGGCTCGGGCATTGAGGCCCAGACACTTGCAGGTAGGGGCATATCCCAGTCCCGCACTCTTTCACAAAGTTTATAATATATTGGCACCCCTACCATGCCTCGCCATTTTCTTCCCTTGTCGCTACGACACACAGCGATGCCAGCTCCGGATGTTTTTGAATCAACTTGACCCCGGACCATTTTGTGTGCAGAAAATACTAGGACCTTGGGCATCTGCCTCAGTTTCGCAGAAAGCGACTAAAGCACTGCTACATTACTTAAAGTAAGCAAACCTGAGCGACCGCCTGTAGACTGTGTGTGCTCTCCGAGTGTGCTCGTGATTGTGTGTACCTTCTCATCTCTCTGCAACCTCTTTTCTCCCCATCATCTCTTCCCCAGTGCAGGGTAGCAAACCGGATGTGCGTCTGGTTAACCTCCCTGCCTTTCCTTGCATCTTTATCTCTCTCTCTTCCCTTGTCTTGGTGGCGCTACAAATATTATATTGAAGCTATGCATTTCCAACTCGCCCAAGAAACAGCACTCTTGCACCGAATTCATTCAGAAATTCAGACATTAAACACACGCGTGCTTTAGTCCGGCTTAGCCAGCTTAGATCACACGCTTTGGCGGTGTGCCAAGTTTCGGGTTGAAGACGGTAAATCGTCCAAGTGGGATGTTGCGCTACGCAGTTCGTATTAAGGAGCCAACTATGGACAGTTCAAGGGGCCCACGATGAGGCGGAGAAGCTAGGCCTATCTTTTCCGACGTGGGAGGGGCCCGCTACGTGCTAGTTCACGCCCTGACGTACCTCTAAATAAAGTTCTTTTTATTATACCATACCATATGCAGTGATGCCATGAGAAATATGCGGAAGTTCAACATAAACCGATTTCTTACTGACCTGCTTGAGATTAGTTATTCACACACCACCGCACCCATTGAACATATGTAGGGTACCTCTTAGATGACTGATATGTGGGGTTTGACGTCCCAAACGACCATATGGTTATGCTAGATGCCATAGTAGATGGCTCCGTAAATTTAGACCACCTGGAGTTCTTTACCGTGCACCCAAATCTGAGCATACGGGCCTACAGCATTTTCGCCTCCTTCGAAATTGCAGCCACCAATTCTGGCATTTGATCCCGCGACCTGCGGATCAGTAGCCGAGTTCCTTAGCCACTAAACCACCACGGTTGGGCGACCTTTTAGATGGCAACAGTGTCTATAATTCAATAGAAAAATGGATAGATAGATAGATAGATAGATAGATAGATAGATAGATAGATAGACAGATAGATAGATAGATAGATAGATAGATAGATAGATAGATAGATAGATAGATAGATAGATAGATAGATAGATAGATATGTGGTGTTTAGCTTACGAAACCACCATTTGATTATGATGGACGCCATAATGGAGGGCTCCGGCAGTTTCAACCACCAGGGGTTCTTTAACGTTCACCTAAATCTGAGCACATGGACCTACAGTACTTTCACCTCCATCGAAATGCAGCCACCGCAGCCGCGATTCATCAGCGGATCCGCAACCGAGTACCTTATCCACTAAACCACCACGACGAGGCAGTGTCTATGGTTTGATCCTCCAAGCAGTCTAAAGGTTTGACTTTGAATGTACTGTAGACATCTGCGTGTCACTTTAAGCACGGAGATCACGTATCACAAACCATGAATGTGCTCGGAACGGGTTGAATGTGATCGTAATGTCGCCTTTCCGAACACTTATCGCCCCATCAAAATGGTCTATTGGCCAAGACGCTTCTACTAAGAGACTTCTTTGTGTGGGCCTTAATCCTGAAAAAGACATCACGCTAACACCCCAACTTTTGGGTCAAAATGGAAGCCCAAGCGAGAAATATCTAAGAACCGACAAAATAGCCGGTTCGTAGGTAATTGCAGTTCGGTATTGTATGCACCAGCGCCTCCTCTGGAAATCGCTAAGCATATATTCAGCAGAAGAGAACTCTAATCTCCACCACCCCTACACCGTATTTGAAGATAAAGATAGCGGTGGGAGGAGACAAATAGCGTAGTTGCCGGCCATCATTATGGCCTCCCTGCGTGACCTTAATTGGGTCGTCTCAAAAAGGAGATAATAGTAGAGGAGAGGCAGAAGAGAGGGGAGGGACAATGAAGGAATCGCCGAGCATTGCCGTTACCAAAGGGTCAGCCAAGAAGAAAGGCAATGTACGGAGGTCCAGGTCTTGTAAACGTGCGTTTATATTAAACCTCAACGTCTTCATCTTCAAATAAAAAATAGAAAAAAATGCTTTCGTTAGGTAAGTCAGTGAGACAAAAAAGATTTCATCACACTTCACCTCGAGGTGAACTAGAACGTAGTTGCAGAACAGACGAGACTAGAGGAAAAAAAGAGAGCAGGTGAAACAAACACTTCGGTCCGAGGAACAATGGTTTCCAATAAGGCCTAGCCCGACAAGGCAATGGTCATTTCTGGCCGAAGACGGTGCAGTAGACGACGTAAAGCCAAGTTGGCAGACGAGAAGAGTTGTAGTAGGGAAGAAACAAACAAGGCTCATAGGAAAACACAAGCGGGGTCGATAGGCAGAGTATAGTGGTGATAATGACTAGGAGAGAAGAGAAAGCGAATGGGTCCACAGGAAAGAGAGCTTACAAGACGACAAAGAAACATGAAGAGCAACTCGTGAGAGAGACCATAGAAGAAAGCAGGTGGCAAAAGCAAGGGACGAAGCAGGCACCTTAAGAAAGCAGACTACAAAAATTAAAGCAAGCCTAAAAGGAGCAGACAACTCGACTAAAGTGAACTTCGAAAAAGCATGGCGACAAGAGCGAGACAAGCTTACAAGTGGACGACAGGATAAATCAGAAGCGCGAAGCGGCAGCAAGAAAGAATAAGACTGAGGAAATAAGTTTGCAACGAGGTAATGCCTAAGAGAAAGAGGACGATAACATGGCATAGCGCAGAAAGTTGACAACGGAAGACGGAGGCTTAAAGAAGGCACATTACAAGAAAGTTGCAGACGACAGAGGAAATGTTTCGCCAATATGCCCTCACACACTGCCAAGGATGCGTTATTGCAACAGAAGACGCATTCCTGGAAGATCTCAGCAAGACATAATGTGTGAGACTATAATGGCGAGATTCAATGGAGCACAATGCGTGGAATGCACTCGAAAAGAGGATCAGTAGTGGTGGCCCTAAACACAAACAAAGGCGCCCCCGTGCGTTTAGCGAACGAAACAAAAAAGAAAACAGGTGACTCCTAGCTGCGTAAAGCTCTTGAGGCCAGATAGTCCGAGTAAAATCTAGGTTCTTTTTGATGTTGCAGAAACCAACTCTCATTACTCGGCGCCCGAGACCCACCACCCGAGGTGGGTGTAGCAAATTTGGAGACGAAACGTGCTGCGGCTATTTCAATAGTGGCGATTGAGTTGCTGGTCGCTCGAAGATCAAGCAGAAAGGCTGGAGAAGTTCTAGTAGGCTGAGAAAAGGGATATACTTAGGGGCTGAACAGAATTTACACAAGAACAGACATCGAAGTTACCGTAAAAAAAAAAGCGAACACTTTAGAAAATTCAACCGTCTTCTGGCGGGCTACTCTACGGCATTCAGCAGAGCCGATGGCGCCTAACACCCAAACCCCGGTTCAGAACTCTTGGCAGAGCTCCGGGGCCTCTTCTTATGGCCTGGTTGCTCCGCCCTTACACAACTCTCAGAAAATCGTCGTCTGCTAGTCCACTGACAGGACAGTACACTTGGTCGATCGAAACCAGCCACGAGGGGCGGTACCTCCTTGCGCGTGAGGCCCTCATGCCTCTCCACAAATAACACGACAACCAAAATCTAAGCACTAGACAAAGTCATAGTGAAATGGGCAAGCTCCACGACGCACAATTATCCAGACAGAGCTACAGGTATACTGGACATTGCGGCCATAGGACGGCTTCCCTGTAACACATCAACTTCTTGACGACGGGTCAATAATCTGCCTGTCCCCTGTGCGCTGTAAGAGTAACCGCTAGCTGACCGCACGTGGTTCTACTTACGAGCTCATTTGTCAGGATAAACGCGGCAGCAGTCGAAGACGTGCCCTTTAAACAACAGGCACCCCAAGCGCCGACCTGTCGCAAGCCAGCCCGCTTCCGAGAGCTACCTCACCGGATCGAAACGAAAAGTTCACGGATGAAGGAAGACGAAGTGATTCTTTTGTGGAACACATCTTTCGGTCTGTGCTGTATTTTCTGCGTTCCACAGCGCAACAGCGGGGTCTCCAGCCCCCTACATCGCGGTCATGGATGTACCATTCCCGGAGATCCCGCCCGGTACCAGTTCATCCACGGGCATTGCTTCAAGAAAGCGTGGTAATACATCTAGTGAGAGCGAGGACACCGAGCCGTACTCTGCATCAGACTACGAGTCCTCGGAAGACGGCTTCGAACCTGTGCTCTACCGCAAGGCCAAACGAAGAATCATGAACGCATCATCGGCATCAAGTACAGCCACTGTGAGGACAGCGCCTCAGCGATGGCCTCACTCCATTCTGTTTGTGCCGCAGACTACTACTGCCAATCTACGCTTCCTCAACAGGCAAGCACTGTCCTTGTACCTTGAAAACATTGTGCCTAACGAGATGAAGGACATCAGGATAAACACGAGGAAGAATATTTTGGCAATCGACGTGAGGAACCCGAGTGCACTGAACACGCTACAGCATGTGTCGGAGCTGGGAACATCAAAGTCGATCCATCATACCAGCGAATGGTGACACCGTAACAGGAGTATCTATGACATAGACACTGAAATCACCAATGAAGATCTTCCTGTACTGATAAAAACATTGAGCGAAAACAACGTCATTGTGCATGCTGGTCGCCTAGGCACTCTCGTTGTTGCGAATAACATTCAAGGGTGACTGTCTTCCCTCTTACGTGAAGGTTCGCCATTTCCGTCACCAGGTTCGCCCATTTATTCCGAAGCCTATGCAGTGTTTCAAGTGCCAGAAGATTGGCCACGGGCAGGGCGTTTGCCGAATTCCGCAGTGTGCCCCCGATGCGCTTGAACACCACTCAGAAGACTACTGTAATGCAACTACGTTGAAATGCCCCAACTGCCAAGGCGCTCATAGTGCTTCCTCCAAGGACTGTCCTCAGATTAAAAAAGAGATTCATATTCTGAGGCAAATGGTGCGAGACAACTCGACTCACAGAGGAAAAAAGTCTGCGCAAAAAGTAAGGCGAAGGCGCCGCCGTCGTCGAAGGTCCTCACGAAGGACCAGTGCCAAAATCTGACGACAAAGTCAGAAACTCAGGTGGAATCGACAGGCGCGGCTCCTAGCACGGCAAACATCTGCGCTAAAAGAGAAGATGCCGGAAGATCTCTCTCTCCAAAGGAATGGCCACTCCTTCAGCCTAGACGATCTGTTGAGCCTCAACAGAAGCCGCCTACACGACCTGTTGAGCCCTCAACAGAAGCCGCCTCAAGAACAAGCACAAAATGCTGCAACAGCCGGGAAGCCAGATCATCGCGTGATGGTGATGCTAGAGCATTAGTGGACACCATTCGCATGTTGTTAACGACATGAATACACCGTCAGCCAAAAGTGCCCCTTCAAGTACTGGACGCGCTTAGTCCAGTGCTAGCAGCCCTAGAGTAGACCATGGCTAACGCACCCACTGTTTTCCAGGGAGGAGGTTCGTAAAGCAGCAATACTGCAGTGGAACGCCAGGGGACTGAGATCGCGCATTGGTGACTTTCGTCAATTTGTGTACGTCAATATGTCTCCCGTAATCGTCATCTGTGAGCCGAACTTATCGAGTGCAATACGACTCTCGGGATACGAACCTTTTATGTCGTCTACTGTTACTGAAAGCAGCAAGGTTCTGGTGTACATTCGCCGAGACCTCACTTACATCTTTCAACCTGTACCACCTCATGACGGGAAACCAATACGTATGCTTAAGAGTGAAAAATAGGAGGCTCAACATCACGGTGGGTTGGCGCATACTTATCACCATCAAGCCGTTTCGATCAAAAAAGACTACGAGACATCATAGCGTTAACTCCTGACCCGTGTGTTATCATCGGAGATTTTAACGCTCATCATACATTATGGGGAAGTCAGAATACCAACATGAAGGGCAGAAGCTTGGTGTCTTTTGCCTCCGACAACCAACTTTGGTTACTGAACGATGGCAGTCCTACATTTTTACGTACCTCTACATACAGTAGCTGTCTCGACTTGGCTTTTGTTTCGCGAAGCCTAGTGAAACATACTGAATGGTTCACGGATATAGAAACGCACGGGAGTGATCACATTCCAACATACGTCAAGATCAGAGGATTGTCGCCTCCTAAAGTGCGCGACATGGTTAAAAGAGTGGACTGGAAAAAATTTCAGTCTCGTATGGAAGACCAATGCCAAAAACACATATCCGATTTACAAGAGGCCATCCAGAACACTGTAAAAGAGACTGTGTGTACGATACCATGCCCTGCAAGATTCATGGACATCGACATAGAGCTGGAGCGGCTTCGAGTCCTTGCGACGATGAGCTGAAAGAAGGTACCGGCGCACGAAGGACATAGAAGATTTACGGACTGCTAGACGTATGCAGAAGAAGATCAAACGTCGGTTGGACAAGCTAGCATTCCAACGCTGGATTACTTTCTGCGAGTCACTCGACCCTCGTAAGCCTTTATCGCGCATATGGACGACGGTTAGAGGTTTGCGGTCATCGCCCATTCAGAAGTCACCATTCAAGGCCCTAGCCCTTCACCAAAATCGACCAGATGTGGACGTTGCTGAAGAGTTCTGTGCCGGATTATCAGGGCAAACTACAGCCATCAGTAGCTCACCACTTTCGAGCAGTGTCCGCCACCACGTGATTCCTCTATGGACTTCCCGTTCACCATTCAGGAACTCAAAGCAGCACTCGCTTCATGCAAACGTACCTCTGCACCAGGACCTGACGGAATCTCCTACAGAGCCCTGTGTCGTCTGGGTGAGGCGCGCGAGAATAGCTCTACTTCAGCTATATAATGATTGTTGGCTAGAGGGCACTGTCCCCTAAGTTGGAAAACTAGTCGTCTAGTACCATTACTGAAACCTGGCAAATCACCATTGGTACTCTCCTCCTATCTCCCGATCGCATTGGCCAGTTGCGTGGGTAAAGTGATGGAGAGAATGATTCTCGGCCGACTCGAGTGGTACTTGGAGTATCATCAGATCTACCCAAATGCCATGCTGGCTTTCGACGTGGTCGATCATCGATCGATAACGTCATCGACCTAGTCACGTACGTTGAACACGAGAAAGGCCATAGCGTCTTTGCGCTTCTCTGTTCCTTGACGTCAAAGAAGCCTATGATAACGTGACACATGAATCCGTCCTTGCCGCACTAGAAGAGATTGGAGTGGGTGGCCGAATGTTTAAGTGGATACGCAGTTATCTCCAAATGCGATCCTATTTTGTGAGTACAGAGACTGGGAACACGTCTACACATTTCAGTTGTCGTGGCGTCCCTCAGGGTGGTGTACTGAGCCCCTTGCTATTCAATATAACACAAATTGCTCTCCATACGCACATACCAACAATATTTATCTATCAACATACGCTGATGACATCTGCATATGGACATCTGCGGTAACTCGCCTGCAGTTACGAGCGAGAATACAGAGAGCTGCTACTTCAACTGCTTTGTATCTACGCAATCAAGGCCTGGAAATTTCCTCCGGAAAGTGCGCTCTTCTGGCATTTACGCACAAACCCATGTCGAATTACAGAGTGTCAATTAACGGTCAAAATATACCATATCGTCGATCTCACAAATTTCTGGGTGTCATAGTCGACAGAGACTTATCATGGAGCCCTCATGTGTCGTATTTGAAAAAAACGATTGACAGGCATATGCCATCTTTTCAAGTTTCTCGCTGGAAAGACTTGGGGAATGCAGCCTAATGCTATGTTACGACTGTACAGGGTGCTTTTCCTTGGCTTTTTACGATACAGTCTGCCTGCATTATCAACGCCAGCAAAACAAGTCGACGCATGATACAAAGCGTTCAGGCACAAGCGCTTCGAATATGTCTAGGTCTGCCTCAGGATGCCTCAACAATGGCGACTATAGCTATAGCCAAAGACCACCTCGTGCAGACCCATATTGAAATTGAAGCTTTGAGGATACACATAAGGCATGTGGGCCGGAATCCCCATCACCACCTAGCCTCTCTACCAGTGCATAGACCTCATACTTCCTTTTGTCGAACAATAACTACACATGGTGACTCCCTACCAACTGGTTTTACGCCCGTGGCGAGACCTTCAATTCCTCCATGGTGCCTCAAACAGCCAGTCATCTACCTGACAATACCAGGCATTCAGAAAAAATGTGATTTCTCAATACCAGCCCTCAAGCAGCTCGCATTGCTTCTGCTTTACGAGAAGTACCAAGACTGCACCCACGTCTACACCGACGGCTCCGTCCTGCCAAACAGCTCAACTGCGGTGGTCGTTATTCCAACGCACGCCCCAACCATCAAATTCAAGACAGCTCATGCAACCACAACAACGGCAGCAGAGCTTGCAGCGGTTCGCGCTGCGCTGCGTTTCATTAACGACCAGAGCACGCAACGGTGGACGATTTTCTGCGACAGCAAGGCGGCACTGCAGTCACTTCTGTCAAATCTACGCCGTGGTCCACACGAGCAGTTGGTATTTGAAACAGCAGAAATGCTACACCATATAACAGAGAAAGGGCACCACGTTATATTTCAGTGGTTGCCAAGCCACTGTGGAATTATCGGTAACGAACGAGCTGATCAAGCAGCCCGTTCAGCCCATACAGAAGACAACGACCAGTCAATACCTCTCTCAAGAACGGACGCTGCTAGGAGGCTCCGAATGCTTGCTCGCCAACGCTCCATGGCTCTTTGGAATGAGCCTCTCTTTACGCATGCAAGATTACGATCCCTTGATCCAACGTTAAGCATGCAGCTTCCAACAAAAATTCGACGAGGCGACGCTACTGCTCTGTGCAGACTATGGTTGGGAGTCGCGTTTACCCGTGCGTACGCGTTCCGCATAGGTATGGCCGACACCGCCGACTGTGCACACTGCGGACATGAAGAAATAATTCGACATATCCTGTGTGGACTGCCCGAAATACAACCTGGAAAGACAACACCTTTCTAATAAACTAAACAGGTTAGATGACCAGCCGCTGTCAGAAGAAAGGATACTGCGCCATCGTCATGACTCATCGTCACAGAAGAAAGCCGTGCAAGCGCTACTGAGCTTCTTACGAACTACTGGCCTGTCGGAACGCCTCTGAGTGGACTGATTTTGTGTGTGCGTGTGTGTCGGTGTTTTTCTCTTATTTTTTTTTAACTCTCCCTTTCTCTTTCAACTCCCTATTCCCCAACCCCAGTGTAGGGCAGCATACCGGATACTAGCATCTGGTTAACCTCCCTGCCTTCCTCTTTTCTAGTTTCTCTCTCTCTCACGGCAATCACTGTGGTTTCTCAACGCGCGCCATCAATTTCGCAGGCGCGCAAACAATACATGGCCGTGCCATAAGCTGAACCGATGTGAGGAGTCACCGCGGTAGTCTGGGTCTCGGAAGGGGCCCATTGATGCGTCCGCTGCCAGTGCCGTGAGGTGATTAGGAGGCCGTCACAATGACGTTTATAATCCCCCTCCCTTTTGTTGCCCACGTGGTGGTTGGTTTTCTTTTCCCGAGTTAACAGGAACTCTAAACGCTTGACCGTCTCTGGCGCTGCAGAACAGCGCGGGGTATACCTTGCCGGCGTCGTACTGTCTGTGTTCATGGCAAATCCGGTTGGACACGCTTCGACCGAGTGCAAGTAAAGCAATGCCGCCTGCCATCGAATGACGTGCCTCCCCAAGCTTACGACACAAAGTAACTAGAAGCAAACTAAAACTGGCGCACAACCTACGCATCCGCGCAACCTTAGCGCGGTCCTACAGTCCGTGAATACGAAGTCAGCCAACGGCTGTGCTGCGACATCCTGTCCAACTTACGTGGTGGGAGGGGTAGTCTTTAGATCGGGCTTCGTAGCGTTACCATGGTGACGGAAATGGCACCCTACTCTCCCACAGTCCAGTGGCATCTGCATATAAATGACGTATAAAAAGTGAAGAAAGTTGCGTACTAGTGCAGAATAATCTCTTCAGTGATGAGATCCGAGGTGATTCCTAGTTTCGCTACACTTTAATTCTGACCTGCCGCCTAGTGCCATACAGTAGGCTCTGTTCGAATTTTCCTACCTCGTTTCGCAGCGTCAGCTTGAATTATCATTAGAAAAGCACCCCCCCCCCGCCCCCCTACTCTTCTTCTGGCACGCTTTTGCTTTTTTTGTTTCTGTAAGGAGGCAAGACAAAAAACACCGTTGTGCGTCGAACTATTCGTTTGCCGAAGCGCTCCTAATTCGATAACGGTGCGCTGTCGACATCTTCCTCGTTGAAGAAGGGATAAGCTGGCATGAAATTCAGGGAACACGAGCACGGTAATCTTTTTTAAAGTTTTTTTTAGTATCATTCGCTTTTCTCTTTTCAAAGAGCCTGTTGCAGTCGCATGGGCCACATTCCGGGTGTTTCAAGTAATTTTGTCCGAAATTCTCAAAAGTCATGGAAGTGCGAAATCAGTTTGATATCTTCACAAGTGCTTTTTCTTCAGTAGCAGGCATCTTTACCTTAATGAAGACATCATCAGGGATAATAAATAAAAAGTTGAATAATTTTCGCTCCTAATTAGCTGAGTTAGGCGGTTACCTCTAACAGTGCCTTTGAAGTAACTCACACGAAGAGCCAAATGCAGCTTTGGGATTTCAAAATGAGACCTGCGGTATTTGTTGTGGTGCAATAAAATGCTACGAAGTTTAATAGTGAAACCAAACCTGAAGCACCGATGAGCGGAACAAGTGGAGGACCAGAATGGCATTACTGCATATAGGGGAAGTTCTGTCGTGTTGGTTAACGTATTGTGCGCCATGCATCTTGTCATTGCAAGCAAGTCCAGATCACGATGTCGACTGTTGGTTGATATAAAGAAGCTCACTCGTCCTGAACGTCTCAGAAGAATACGGAAGTTGCGTTCTTCGAAATTTCAATTTAGGCTGATAATTTGGCGTAATTTTGTTACTTCGTAAGTGTTACCGAGGCTTTTTTCTTGAAATAAAAAATGCAATAAATTCTTCGAATTAAGGACTTTATTGTTCAAATTATATGTGACTGCCATATTCGAGTAAATGAAAACAAGCTTTTTTAATTTTTTATTATTATTATAATAATACCTTTGGTTTCACGTCTCAAAACGCGGATATGATTATGAGAGACGCCATAGTGGAGGGCTCCAGAATTTTCGACCGTACGGTACATTTTAAAGTGCAATGGCATGGCACAATACGGAGGGCTCAACCATTTCTCCTTCACCGAAATGTGACTGCTGCTGCCGGAATCGAACCCGTGTCCTTTTGGTCAACAGCTGAGCACTGTAGCCACAGTTTCAGCGCTGCAGACTTTCCTAATTACTGTCCCAAGCTTTGTATCAAACCATCTTAGGGACATTACCACTGTGAAGGCATCGAATGAGTATCGCCTTTACTTAAGTTTTAGAATTTCTCCCTCATATCTTGAAACACCTGGGATATACATAGGTGTAAACTTCATCCTTTCTTTTTTTTTTGAATTTCGCAACCTCATCGCGCACAAAACTTTGCTCTCATTAACGACACTCTATGGCCTTGTTGAAAGAATACAGTGTGCGCCAGTTATTTCTAGTCACTGTTTATGCCAGCAAGTCTAATGACTACGTGGCCAAAGGCGCGTTGCTGAGTGAGTCGGACTATTTGTGGGTCCTGGATATATGCTTAATCAGGCCACTTTAACCGACGAACTTTCTAAGCTACGAATATGGGTGACAAATTTCAATGAAAAGTTCTAGGTCGGTTTCGCAAAACGTTTGATTGGACAGCTTTGAACTTAAAATTTGTTAGTTATTGGTGTTTTATGCTTATTACAGATGCGCACAGGAAAACAAACACTAGACATGCCTATTTGTGTACCTACGAGTGCCGTGATGGCAGTGTTTTCTAAATTTCTGCGTAGGAACTATACGATTACATCACTATGTTTCATGATAGCGACAAGCAGACGCAGTGGTTATCGCTTTTATTGCCGCTAGCAAAAGGTGTTCATCGCATAGCCGCCCCCATCGTCGTGGCCTTTTCGAGAGAATACAAGCGGGCTAATTTTTTGGTCGATTGCATGCTGATTATCTGGGAGCAATAGAATTGTCGCACGCATTAAAACACTAGCGGTAATGTCACATGGTAGGTTTCTTTTTGTTTTCCCTGCGAGTTTGTAGTAGGCCGAACAGCACTAACATCTAAGAGATATAAAGTTGCAAACTGTCTAATCGCACGTTTCGGATGCCTGTCTCCAACTTACCCATAGTAAGTTTTGCCCAGCTTAGTTGGTTTATATTTAGTTATATGTTGTAGCCTAATCAAGGATTAGGCTACATATATACATATTCCACTGGCATATTATTAGACTCTGGATAAATATATTAAGGCTCTCTTTGTACAGTGTAACATCCCTAACAAATGATAGTACGAAAATATATTTTCAGTTAAGAAGGCAAGTTGTTAAGCGACACTCTGGTACTAGAAATATTGCGGTGACATCAACAGAACGTCCGATACAAGTTTGATCCGCATGAGCACTTGGTACGCAAAACCTCTCCCCTAAAGTGTTAAGTTAATTAAGAATATCTCAATGCACAACCTTGTGTGGCGAAGGAATCCGCCACCGTAACTAAACATTTATGCCGCTGCGAAGCTACCTACTCGAAAATTTTAGAGCTCGCGATGCGTCTGACACATTTTTCGAATATGTCATCATCATCATCATCAGCCTGTCTACGTCCACTGCAGGACAAAGGCCTCTCCCATGTTCCGCCAGTTAACCCGGTCCTGTGCTTGCTGTTGCTAATTTATACCTGCAAACTTCTTAATCTCATCTGCCCACCTAACCTTCTGTCTCCCCCTACCCCGCTTCCCTTCTCTGGGAATCCAGTTGGTGACCCTTAATGACCAGCGGTTATCCTGTCTACGTGCTACATGCCCGGCCCATGTCCATTTCCTCTTCTTTATTGCAGCTATGATATCCTTAACTCCCGTTTGTCCCCTAATCCACTCTGCTCTCTTCTTGTCTCTTAAGGTTACACCTACCATTTTTCTTTCCATTGCTCGCTGCGTCGTCCTCAATTTAAGTTGAACCCTCTTTGTGAGTCTCCAGGTTTCTGCTCCGTAGCTAAGTACCGGCAAGATACAGCTGTTATATACCTTCCTCTTGAGGGACAGTGGCAATCTACTTGTCATAATTTGAGAGTGCCTGCCGAATGTGCTCCACCCCATTCTTATTCTTCTATTTACTTCAAGCTCGTGGTTAGGCTCAGCGGTTATTACCTGCCCTAAGTAGACATAGTCTTTTACAACTTCAACTGCACTATTACCTATCGCAAAGCGCTGCTCCTTTCCGAGGTTGTTGTACATTACTTTCGTTTTCTGCAGATTAATTTTAAGACCCACCTTTCTGCTCTCCTTGTCTAACTCCGTAATCATGAGTTGCAATTCGTCCCCTGAGTTACTCAGCAATGCAATGCTGAGTAACTCAGGGGACGAATTGTATTCGAATTGAACTCGAATATGTACCCATTTTTAAAGTTGTGTTCTTATGCTGATGGCTTATTTTTGTGGTGGTGGTGGTAGTGGTTAGAAGATGAGAAAAGGCACCTGATTTCTGCAACCTGGTCGGGAGCACGGCGCAGTGCCTGATTTTTTGTGTGTGTGTGTGTGCTGGTGGTAGTGGTTAGAAAATGAGAAAAGGCACCTAATTTCTGCAACCCGGTCGGGAACACGGCGCAGTGCCTGATTTTTTTTGTGTGTGGTGGTGGTAGTGGTTAGAAGATGAGAAAAGGCACCTAATTTCTGCAACCCGGTCGGAAGCACGGCGCAGTGTCTTTTTTTTTTGTAGCAGTGCACGCTTTACAGGAAGACTACAAGCACTCGTTGAAGGAAAGGGAAAGGTGACTTTAAATTGAAGGCTGTCGGAGCCCCGCGGCGACAAAAACTGGCCGAGGACAAAGAAAAAAAGAAAAAGATAAAGGAAGAAGAAAAATACTTATTGGCTGAATTAAGGCACACAGTAACAAAAGAATAAAAGAACCAGTTCAAGCAATGAGTGAATGAATACGTAAATTATAGAACTAATCTTCTTTTGATAATAAATGAATGAACGAACCAGCAAATTAACGTAGGGATTAAGGAAGAAAAAAATCAATTAAGTTTTGATCAGCAATCTACTGAACAAAGGCTAAATTAAAATCAATTGCCGAGTAAATGAAGAAAGGAATACAGAAAGTAACCAATATAAAGAAAAAGAAAGAGTGGAAAGAATGAGTGGAGGAAAGAAAGAACAGAAAAATGAATATATTTAGTTAAATAAAGAAATAAATGATGAATCGTGGAATGAGTAAATGAACCAACGAATGAAAGAATGAAGGAATGAACAAGAAAAAACGCTTTCACGGAATGGGAGAAAGAAACTAATGAATGAAAATAGATAAAAACGACATATTTAAATTATGAAAATGTGAATGAAGGACTGATTTGATGTATTTAAGAAAAAAAATAAAGAATGCTACTATTTCATCACTCAAAACAGGTAGAACTCCAGAACAACCGGATGGCGTAAAGCGTGAGTTATATTCTCGAGCAGTTACTTGAGTAATACATTTGAGACGTCATTATACTTTCACGTACTAGCACTTATGGGGAATCCACTGAATTGCCTACTTCTCCAAGGATTTTAACCTTAAGCATGACCTTTGTTCCATGCGGATTCTTCTAGTGCTAAGATTGCTGTATAAGAAACCTGAAAATTGAGAATTGGCGTCTTTATTTAGTTCACTTAAGTAAGTACAAGAATGAAGAAACGCATATGGTCTCTTATAAAATCCCATAACAGGACTCTAAGGCGAAAACCGTGTTTTCATTGTTCTCATTCGAGTGGTTGTCCTGTCACTCTTATGAAGCTTGCTGCACCAAACGCGGTTTAGGCACTGCCTTCAATGTAGCACGCACGTCACATGGTTTGGATTGTCTTCGTGATGGGACCACCTTTGTCCAAAAAACAATACCGCACGATGACGTCATCATGTGGCGTTACGTCATGTCATACCACTATTACATCATCAGAAGGTTGTAATTACATCACAGAATAGCGCGATTTATGACGTCACGATAATATTTTGCATCGCTTGAGCTCGACGGCCCGGGAGGCCGACAGTCTATTTTCACGTGTAATGAGGCATATAAAGCTTTCGCTCTAATAAACGGTTATATATCTGGAAGCCGCAATTTTGCGGGGCTTTGCAACGGTGCTCAGTAAATAGACTCCTCATTGCTGCATCCAATGTCAACAATGTCTTTTTTTGTTGTTTGCTCAGAGTAATCAACTGTGAAGGAAAACTTGGAATACAAAAAAGCGATTAGGAAAGTGATGAGCCAAAGCTCGCCGTACTGGAGCTTTCATGTTAACCTCACATGGCTGGTACATGAGAACTAAATCGTTACGTAAACGCCAACACGCAACAACTACAATGAACGCGCTCGTATAGACAAGCCTGCACTCGGAGTTTATATTTCACTTGGCCAAGCTCAGCACTGTGCCCGCAAGAAAACGACGTTGTTTTTTTTTTAAGAAGTGCTGCAGATTATTGCTCAAACGCGAAAACCTTTCTAGTTTGCCACAAGTCTATTTGGAATAAGGTTAATTGAAACGCAATCAGTCCAGTAACGTCTCATCGATTTCAAAATGAGAGCATGAGAAATCTGTTGTTTAAACGTGCGAGTATAGCACTGCTCATCCTCACACGCTTGATATTTCTCTCATGAAACGAGTTTTTGTGTATAATATTGTTAGAAAAATTTGTATTCTACTTTTTTGCTTTACGAATATGCGATACTTTCGTTTGTTCTTTTATACAGTGTATGTATTAGTCGCTGCCAACTATATGTTTTTTTTTTCTGGTAAGAGCTGGTACTGGCCCAGGAAAAAAGTTGTTGGGTCTCTAAAATGAGCCCTTGCAATTACATGTATGGTGTCTTCCGTTAAATAAACTTCAAAGTTTCAGACGCTTGATGCTTTTGTACGCATGAGGTGGATTGCTGAGTAGAGCGTTCCGCCGTGGAGCGTCGCATCTCTGTTGGAGCGTTCATCGTGGAACGCATTCTAGAAAAAAGGGGGACAACTTCCCAGCAAACCTCTAGTGGCCAGAACAGCTAAGGATTTTGAGGGTGCACTTGAAGCAGAGATATATGCACTTGAAGTGGCATTAGTCACACGAATTTCACCCCCGGAAATGCAATGTTACTGAAATAGATGTTGGACTTTGTTGGTAACGCATAGTCATAAGGATGAAGCGCTGAAGACGAAAAGGCACCAGGAGGAAAGGCCATTGTGACATCTATTCATTTTTCTTGTTACTCTTCAGAACTCATAATTCCTTACCATGACTTAACTACAACTATTTATCACAGAATTAAGTGTATTATTTATCATTGGTAAGGCCCTCGTACGGCAGAGGAAACAAGTTGAGAATGATGGTGATATTGATTGTTGTCATGAGAATATGCCAGTAAACGTAAAATACCTACCCTGTGCCGATATCTACTGATTTACCCTGAGCATTCGCTAAGGTCACTGTAAACTGACCTCAATGTAACGTCATTGTTACGTCCCCATTTTCGGTCATGATTGACGCCATCACGCGTCATACGGTGAAGTCATCAAGTGATCTTTTCTTTTTGTCACGTCACTCAATTTGACATCGATTTCGCTGAGCACCGACAGCACTTAACGTCAGCTTTAACATTCAATGAAGCATCTGATGTTCTCACCTAAGTAATTGAAGTGGCACTGATGCAAGAAAAATATGTCATAATAGGACTTTCAAACGGTAAGTTATATTGTATAACTCAAAAACATGAGCTATTGTCTCAAAGGAATGCATTTACCATTTCTATGTTGGTGTTGCGAACACCCACACAGAGGACACCTATTTAAAAACAACAACAACAAAAGGAACAGCAGGAAATACGTTCATCAACACAAACAAGAGAGCACATCGAAAATCGAAGGTATTTTGACAACTCCTAGTAAGGCCATTCAAAGGCTGTTTATCGCGTTCGCACTGAAGAACTTTCGTTTTCCGTGCGCTTTCACTGAGGATTATGCACCAGCGGCTACTTTTAAATCTCTTATCGACACCAGACATATAAAGGTCCACGTGCCACCGATGCACTTTAACGGCTCTCGAGAGAGTTGAAAAGAGTGTACACATTCGAACTCGTAGGAAAGGATGACGGAAAGAAGAACATGGTCGGTCTTGAAAGGAGACGGGATGGCAAAGAGTGTTCCCTATTCGGAACGCTCTCAAATCGATACGATTTGGCTTGAGCCCTTCTCTTCGTAAAAAAAAAAAGGGTCATTTCTCCTCTAAGGCCTTGACGTCGGAAATTTCATATTTCTTTTCCTATTTGTTACTCCGATGACCTCGGGTCAACTAAGTGCGCTATTTTTGCTCCTGTAATACTACAGCTCATGTTTTGAGAGAATAAGTCCACTGCCGCTACAAGCTATCCTCCAATCTCATCCCGAAAAGACATCGAGAATTGAAGCAAACAAGGCATCGCTAAAATTTTTAACAGCAAACAGATATTCACGATCGCCGTTAGAGTGATGACGATGCCGTATAACGCATAATGTTGTGTGCGTGCCTGTGTTCTCCCCCTTTCATACTTTACTCTTTATCCATCTCTCCCATTCTTTTCCCTGTTCAGGGTAGCTAGCATAGCAGTTATGTCAAATTGGTTAACATCACTGTTTTTTTCGATCTCTCCTGTTTTTGTACCGCAAGAAACATTGAGCATCCGTCCATCCATCCCTATTTCATCCATCTGTCTGTTCATCTATGCTTATCCATCCGTCCATGGTTCGCCCGACTGTCGATCCGTCCATTCGTGGTACGTTCGGTGCTCTTCTGAAGAGCTATCAAACGTTATTAGTATAACTTCCTATTGAATAGGTTTCCTATCCATGAAATTATTTTGTGTTTCTCATTTTTCCATGCAACTAAATCTATTTAGAACATGAAGTCAAAAGCCACCTTCTCGGTGTGTTCTGCAGTTTGGGCCCGAAGTATGAAACTGGAAACGCGACTTCTACTAACTAAACTGGGTCTGAAAAAAAAGAATGAGGAGAGGTTCCTTCCGCAGCGTTTATTCTTTTCGTGATCAAAACCTCGGTGGCTGCAAGTGAAGCAACTCGCTAAACAGTTTGCTCAGATGCGTCCGAATTCATAAATCAACACAACACATGGTCACCCTGAATGTGAGAGAAGCCATCGGTGACGTCTAGCTGAAGTCATTTGTGAGCTGCCACCCTGTCGGACGAATGCGTGAAATGGCTGTGTTCGCTATTCTCAGAAAAATAGAGGTACATTTTTTTTTAGTAAAAGGAGGTTGTTCATAGGAAAGCGATGGTGTGACGTAGCCCAAGCACCGTTCTCTGCAGCAACCCTGTGCGAAGGTCACGTTTCGTTTGCATTAGCAGTGAGGAGGTATCGCGAACGCAAAGTTAAAGAATCCCAAGAAGTAGACATACAAACGGGGCTTATGCACTCAAAACCGCGGTTTGATCCGAAACTCTAAAAATGTTTTTATGTGTCGCTTTTTTTTCTGTTTAGGGGACTCGGGACTCCGACCAAGGACGAATATATGGCCTCCGCATAAAGGGAGTTGCCATAATTGCCAAGATCACTGGAATGCATGGCTTAGAAGTCTGGCTCAGCTCGATTGACCGGGTGCCTTCGGTGCGCTTATAGAGCTTTAACTGATACGGCAATATGATTTAGGACCCTGATTGAAGAGAATTTGGGAACACAAGCAAGCCAAGCAGACTCGCCCATATCATTCGAAGCACCTAATTTTTATCGTCAACAAAGTGTTTACACAGGGATAGGAAGAAAGCAAATTATTATTACTATTTTTTGATTTGCATACACAGATACACAAGGACACAAAGGAAAGAGGGAGAGAGTAAGCTGGCAACTGCCACCTGGAGGGGCAGAATGCCTGCTCACTCTTCCGGGATGAGGGAAGAAACAGAGGAAACAAAGATTAGAGCGGAGAAAGAGAAAAGAAGATGACGAATAGATGAAAAAAATGACGATGACTTCGATGAGCATGAATAAAAATTGAAAAAAAATTAAAAAGAGCATCATTAAACGGGTGCCCAGGTCCGTTTGGTTCATAAATTTAAGGAGAGCTCGGTGGGCCTGGTCGCGTCGGGAAGCACTACCACTCGGAAAGAGGTAGTCGTCTAGGGTCGCGCACTTGAGTCCTAGGAAAGCAAAACGCAGTAAAGAATCACACACGCATTTAAAATGTGGGTATGTGTTGTGCGCATGTGAATCTTCGGGCAGGAACCGCTTGCTCCGATCGAAAGGACGTGGTCGTTCTCGCAGCCACATGCGCATCTTGTCAGTCATCGCTGGATGGCTCGTGTCCCCCTTGCACGTGTTGTGTTCTCGCCCACCTACTTCACATCGAGACGACAGAAAGCTTGATGACCGTTTAATTCACTGGAGCGACCGTATCACGCAGCGTTTCGTAAAGTTACGTGAGTTTGACCGCAGAAAAAATGTTGCCTTCAAGCTTCGCTTCGAATTACATTTCGATTTCTCGCTATCGTAAACATTGCTTCGCTCTTCCAGATAAACTGGCAGGTTCGCTCTTTGCCTACGGCAAGTTAAGCCCCGCCGCGGTGGTCTAGTGGTTAAGGTACTCGGATGCTGGCCCGCAGGTCGTGGGATCAAATCCCGGCTGCAGCGGCTGCATTTCCTATGGAGACGGAAAGGTTGTAGGCCGGTGTGCTCAGATTTGGGTGCACGTTAAAGAACCCCAGGTGGTCTAAATTTTTGGATCCCTCCACTACGGCGTCTTTCATAATCATATTGTGGTTTTGGGACGTTAAATCACACATATCAATCAATCAATCAATCAATGTCAAGTTATCTTTTCGTGCATTGTTTTTACTTCAAAATTAACATTAAACTTATCTCTAAGAACATCCCCTAAATTTTTCTCGGCATACTTGTCTGTTAGTTTTCGTGAATATTGGGTCTGATAGAAAACGAACGCTTAAACATACACTTTCTTACATTCTGAGATTTTTCTATGTTTTCTTGCTCGTAATAAGTACCAACTTGCCCAAATGCATACATTACTGAAAGACTATGTTTCCGTATCTAATAATCATAATTTACGTTCCCGATAGTGCTTGCAATAATGAACGATCGTCCCATTTTCGTTTGTGATTTCTGTGGCCTTTGAATCGGCTAGAGTGAGTGAGTGAGAATTTATTAGAAGGCAGAGAGGTCGGCCTGAGCTAGTTTGCTCTAGCCTGCTACTCTACACAGGGGATAAGGGAAAGGGGAAAGAAAGAGGGATGAAGGGTGATGATGGGGACAAGAGGAGGTGGTGCGTATGTACAGTAGCCACTTTGTATAGTACCCTACAGTCTAGTTTCTAGTCCAGTGCTTTTTATAAAGTCTAGAACAGCCTTTGTAGCAGTTTTTGACACTGTTTGGTCGCTCATTGCTGATAATATGTGACTTTCACTTAATGGTGTTCATCCAATGCTTGCCAACGTTGCAGTTAGCATTTCTCTTTGTGCCACGTATAATGCACAGTCACAAAATATGTGAGCTATCGTTTCGCGCACTTGGCAGCGTTCACAATTTGGGCTGTCCGCACGGCTGATTAGGTGGGTGTAGTGACGAGTGAAGGCGACGCCCAGGCGAATCCGGTGTAGTATATTAGCATGTCTTCGGCTGATTTTATCTGGAAGACGAAAAGTCATACTAGGGTCTGTTTCCCGCAGGCGCTTGTTCCGGTGATCTGGTAGCAACCAGTAATTGGCAGCGCATTCGCGCATGAGTGATCTCAACAATGTGTTGACGTCACCTCGCGAGTAGGGTACTTTGACGTACATAGGAGCGTTGTATATTGCCGCTCTTGCTTTGCTATCGGCTGTTTCGTTGCCAACCAGGCCGCAGTGTCCAGGAATCCATTGTAGTGTAATCAAGTGACCGCCCCTGTGTGTTAGGTCAAATGCTTGGATGATTCCTAAACCTATTGTTTACCTTGACGTTAACCTTGTTTCATATGTTTTTTGTTGTTTGTCACTACAAAACATGTAGAATATGGTACTAAGAATGTCTGCCCGGCCAGAATGCCTTTGATGCAACGCAGGTGTCCTTTAAATAATATTGCTGACTCAATGTCTCACTTCTTCTCTCTAGTTCTCATTATAACTGTGACTTAAGTTACTTGACTCTTGTCCTTTCTGTCGATGATGCGCAGACGCCACCAGCACGGCGGGTGCCTCCCATCGTCGATTCTTCCTCAAGTCTCGCTCCTCTGTCTCCGGAGTGGCCGCCCCTGGCGGAGGAGGCCGAAACCAGACACGTCCCACCGTCGACGACTGCGCGGAGAGCAGCACCGACGACGACGACGAAGATGACGACGAAGAGTACGACGATGACGTGTACGGTACGTGTGCACACTTGCAAATGACGTCATCAACTGATGCGATAGCTCGACGTTGGCCAACCTCCAACCAATCATTTCTTACGAGAATGGTCTCATTTTCCATTTTTAAGTGGGCTTAGAGTCGCTTCTCGGCCCTAAAGACAAAGCACGTTTTATAGGTAGATTTTTTTTTGCAGACGTATTAACGCGCCAGGGTTAAAGAGATTGTTTAGCAGATTGTTCGGCGTCAGCGTTGGTTGTTAGCGAAAAAATTCGTCTTCTGCATGACCGAAAAATTGAGATAGACTGTGTGACATTTTTAAAAGATGACACGTTGCAGACAACTGATTGCTACGTCACAAGCGTATTGAGCCAGTTTGGGCGTCACTTTCTGTAAAATTGGTACCGTGGTCGTTCCAAGCATTTCCCGGGTCTAGCAACTCTGGAACAGCCCAAAAAAAAACTTCGATGATGTCAAGATATTTTAATTGAGGCGCCTGCATTATAGATAAGACGTAATGGCGGGTTCTATGGCGCCAATAAATACAAGCTATTTCAACGTCAAACCCTGGTATTATCTGCCACACTGCACAGTTTTAGTGTCGATGCACGGATCAAGCAATGAGCATGGTTTTGTGAAACGATAGCTACTAATCTCGTCTTTCACATAACATGGTTAGGCATGGTTAGGTATGGTTAGGCAAAGCAGACGACGCCGGCTGGGAAATGAGCTGACCGATACCCCCTCGTTTGTATTCCGACGGGCACTTACCACGGCTTGCTGTTGTACGGCTCGATGCATACAAATCAGAATTTAGCATGGAGAGAGAGAGAGACAAACAGAGACGACGAATGGCCTCAATCCGCTCTGCCTTGCAAAAAGGAAAAGAAAAGGGCTGCGACAGAGTGAATATAAATCAGCTTCCCGGTCAGACGGATGTGACCCCGACATAGAGAAAGCTATTTGCAGTCTAATTTTTTTTACTTCTCATGCTTTCATGCCCCTCAATCATGAATGAATTAGCGCGTATAAGAAATATCGGGTCTTTCTTTACTGACACGCTCGTAGATTTGGCTCTTGATTTAACCTCGAACTCACCATGACAGGTTTGTTTTTATCTATATTGTAGAATATTGACTTCCGTACAACTAAAAAAACATTGAAGATCAGGCTAGAAAATTGTAGCGCAAAATAGATAAAAGTAAAGGCCGATGTGTCATTTTCAGTGAAAGTTCACCGCTAATATGTCATAGTTATGGCAGAATAAAGTGTGAGGTGCAGTACATGTATACATACAACCAACTCTCTCTTTTTTAAGTACCAGTTAGCTTTGTTTGAAGATAGCGTGAAACATTTGGCACTTTGTTTACCTGCGCATGTAAATTACCGGAAGAAGTTACATTTATTCGGTGACAAATTGACCACAATGAAGTACAATAATGGATTAACAATTTACTGTAAGGGGGGGGGGATTGTTCGCCATGGCTTTTGAGGTTTCAGGAATTTATATAAACTTGAGATTATGGTAAGCGTTATAGTAGAAGTTTTACAAAATAACAGACCAAGGTTTCATGTAGAATGAAATACATTTCGAACAAAGCTTTTATTTTAAATATTACTAATAAATAAATAAAAAACAAGAACCATTATTAAATCGGCAAACTAAAAACAAGTGGATTGGCCTGTGATACTATTACTTTTCTTACTTCATTTCTTCTTTATTCCCTGATTTTTTTATTGCATTGTTTGTATACCTATTTGCTTGTTTCGTCGTTCGCTCTCTTTTTTTTTCTTACTTTGTCATTGCGCATTGCTCCTTGTTAACTCATTCGTCTCTCCGGGTCAGGAACTGGACCTTTATCGACGCGCTCGTCAGGATTAATTGATTGATTGATGTTTGGGGCTTGACACCCGAAAACCATCGTTTGATAATGAGAGACGCCGTAGTAGAGGGCTCCTAAAATTTCGACCACGTGAGGTACTTTGACGTGCCCCTAAATCTGAGCACAAGGGCCTATAGCGTTTTCGCCTCCATCGAAAATTTAGCCACCACAGCCGGGATTCGACTCCGTGACCTGCGGGTCAGCAGTCGAGTACCTTAGCCACTAGACCACAGCGGCGGGGCGTGCTTAGCAAAGCAACACTTCAGTTGCTAAGAACAACAATTATCATGCACTCATTTCCAAGTAACGATAAAACGTCGCTAAGTGGAACTGAAATGAAATATATGATAGAAAGGCGAGAATACTGTTTCAAGCAGCTGGTTGCCTAAAAGCTCACAAAAGAAAACGCATGAGTTATTGAAAAAAGTGCATACAAGGACGCACGCAATTACGGGTTCGAGGGCCCGTGTGATTTGCGGTCGCCGCGCCGATTATTTTTGTTTTTTTTTTGTGGTCCCGTGCGAGGCCGAGATTACGTGTAAGGTGATACAAGTGCCTCATCAAGGGAAGACGGTGACCGCACAGATTACCGCAATAGCACAACGTGATAACAAGCTTATCGTCTTACATCTAGATTCTGAACAGCAAAGTGTCAATCACCTCAATAATGATGTCGAAACCACCTTTGATATCGCAGTGGCAACGTCCAAACGCCACAAGTCGCTCCTGAATTAAGTTGAGGTGTTTGCTCTTACACAGGTCATGATTACCGCGCTGCTGCATCTTCTTCGGCCCCCGGCCAGTCCTATAGAGGATGTCCAGCATAGTGGCTATCTGCGTTTGTTCCCGCTATCTCTTTCCCTTAGAAACAGCGTCTATGAGGTGCCACTCACCGACGAGCGAGCGTTAACCTCATATGCCCGTACGCTAACGCAATTACCGGATCCTCTATCGGACACAGGATGAGTTTCGCTGCATTGCCTAGGCTTTGATTACGGCTGTGTTGCAAGAGACGACAGCCTCTTTAGCTCTGCGAGCAGACAAACACTGACACCGGTTCCGAGAAGGCTCAGTCTGGTCTGCGCTGTTCAGTGGGGTTAATTTTCTCATTAGTGGCTGGTGTCGTGCTTTATTGTTACATTTTGTTTAGATGGAATGTCCCTCTATACTATACTATAATCATGATCATCATCATCAGAACAAAAAAAACTCTCCCATGTTCCACCAGTCAAATCAGTCCCGTGCTTGCTGCGGCCAATTTATACTTGCACACTTCCTAATCTCATCTACCCACCTAACTTTCCGTCTGCCCATCACCCGCTTACCTTCTTTGGTAGTCGAGTCAGTTACCCTTAATGACCGAACGGTTATCCTACTTACGCACTACGTGCCCAACCCATGTCCATTTCTTCTTGATTTCAACTATGATATTCTTAACCCCGGTTTGTTCCCTGACCTACTCTGCTCTCCTCTTGTCTCTTAAGGTTACCTGTATCATTCAGCTTTCCATCGCTCACTGCGTCATCCTGAAATTAAATTGAACCACTTTTGTAAGGCTCCAAGTTTCTGCTCCGTAGGTAAGTACCGGCAGGGTGCCGCTGGTATATATCATCCTCTTCGGGGATTGTAGTAATATACCACTCATTATTTCAGAATGCTTGCTGGTCAAAGGCATAGAATGGGAAGAGGTAAGGATGAGAGTTAATGGAAAGTACGTTATTAATCTGCGCTTCGCCGATGACATTGAATTGCCGAGGAATTCGGGCGACGAATTGCAGCTTATGTTTACAGAATTAGGCCAGGAGAGCAGAAAGATAGGTCTTAAAATAGATCTGCGGAAAACGAAAGTATTGTACAGCAACCTCGGAAGAGAACAGCGCTTTGAGATAGGTAGCAGTGCACTTGAAGTGTTTAATGAGTACATTTACTTAGAACAGGTAGTAACCGCCAGGACAAACCACGATACCGAAGTAACTAGAAGAATAAGAATGGGTAGGAGAACATTCGGTAAGCATTCTCAAATCATGACTGTATAGACTGCACAGTTCCTCAAGAGGATTGTATACAACAGCTGCCTCCTACCGGTACTTACCTACAGAGTCGGAACCTGGAGGCTTACAAAAAGGTGCAGCTTAAAATTAGGACGACGCAGTGAGCGATGGAAAGAACAATGATTGGCTCAGACCTTAATAGATAAGAAGAGAGCAAAGAGGGTCAGGGAACAAAGCGGGTGTAATGGATATCTAGATGAAATCAAGAAGAAGAAACGGACTAGGGCTGGGCACGTAGCACGTAGGCAGGATAACCGCTGGTCATTAAGGGTAACTGACAGGATTGCCGGAGAAATCAAGTGGGTGAGGAGGAGACAAAGTTAGATGGGGAGATGAGATTAAGAAGCTTGCGGGTATGAAGCGGCAGCAGAAAGCACAGGACCGACTTAACTGGACGAACATGGCAGAGGCCTTTGTCCTAGAGTGGTCGTGATCAGACTGATGATCATGATGATGATTATGATGACGCCTTACGTGGCTTAGTTTTCAGCTGGATGCATTTGATTTTGTCCAACAAAGGAACAATCCTCTTGATGAATGGACGAAATTTATTTCGTCGTTTCATCGTTCATTCATCGAGGGGCGTCGAGATAACTTCACCACAGCATAAGGCGGGGCACTACCAGAGCACGGATTCCAAGTTAGCTATATCATCGCAGAATCAACATGTGTTTTTGGCTGTATTTCAAGATAAATCTTATGCAAAAGCGTCGGCTGAAGTGTACGCTCAGTCTTGAAGAAGCCTGAGTGTCAGAGCCCGAGGTCTGGTTAGCGTGCGGTGAGGTGGAGGGCATCCTCTCCGTGCCAGGTAGAAGTGTTTTGTCAGTTCGTTATATGAGATTGGATTTCTTCGCTGTTCTGATAAAATATTATTTTTCTTTTGTTCACCGATTGCACTCATTGGCCTGACTCCCCCTTCCCACCGCATTCTGTTCACTTTCCCTGCAGAGGACGAGGACGAGTGCCTGACGTGCAACGTGTGTGAGCGTTCTTTCCCGTCGGCCCGTCGCTTCTCCCAGCATCAGCAGCGCAAGCGACACTTCGGCTGTCCCGTGTGCGAGGCCCTGTTCCCATCCCTCTCGGCTCTGGAGGAGCACAGGGAGACCCTGGAACACTGGTCAGACGACGAAGAGAGGCAGCTGTCCCGTCCCAAGTGAGTCATTGGTGGTCGGGGTGGTACCTCCTCGAGCATTCTGCATGCCATTCAAATCAACCCAGACGATTTTTTATCGAAGCTACATAATAACGGTGAAGCTGTTCCTAGCTGACCTTTCTGCGGCGCTGCTGTATTAGTAACGCATCTTTGCACTTTGCAGTGTGGCGAGGGTAGGGATTGCTTGGAAACGGTGAAAACTCGGTAGGATGACGTCACGCAAAGGAGGAAGGAAGAACATTGTTTGGATAGGCGAGATTGAAGGTTTGTAAAAAGAGGAAACCCTTACGAAGGACGTCAGGAGTTGCGAGGATGCGACTTGGTGGAAAGGGCAAACCAAGCCAATTGGACGTGCTCTATGATGGGCGAGTGTGAGGCTTGGAGAAAAGCGCTTTGGAATCACGCTGTTTGCAAGAAGTAGGGTGAGCGTTTCAGTTCTTTCTTCCTAAATAGCCATGACCACTCCTATTCCAGAGAAAAATGCCGTGCGGCATAGGCAATAGTAAGACAAATTCCAGGTGAAAGTCGACAACCGATTAAGGTTTTCAACGACCTTCACGTCGTTGACCCTACTACAATTTCTCTTGTATGTTTTCCAAAGTGGCTATATATTTTTGTGAGACGTTTGTAAAAGCACTTGAAAAATTTTGAATGATGTGCAGGACGATTCCGAATATCTGGAGGGGGGATGATGTTCGTGATAATAACAGTGTACAGTGTTCTAGCGGGATGCGGTGCTAGTACATACAACAGGAACACGCAGTACAAAAGCTCGCATGTTTCTATTTTCGGCACTCGCATACCAACCTACTGGAAGCATCTATGCACACTGGGATCATGCACCAGCTAGCCCAGAAAACGTCTCTACTCGTGATTATAAGAATATTTTGTGTTCTCCTTGCAATATGGTGTTCCCCTTGCACATGGTTGGCACTCTTCATGCATTTGCCTAGGACGTGTGCAAGGGGAACACCATATTTTTGCTCATTCGCAGTGGAAAGCTACGGAAATTTTATCTGCTTCGGTGTTTACGTGCGCTAGTATTTAGGTGTACGGCCTCAGTCTTTTTCGCTTCCATCAAAAATGCATCCACCGCAGTGAGAATGTAATTGCGCGGCAGTCAGGTCAACAATATATCACCATAATTACTACAAAACAGTGGCGGGTCACACTGTGGATTGACAATAGCGCATTTTGCCCTCTCATTATGTTTCCAGGGCACCTGCGAAACGCCAGCACCGTGGCGACCGGGGCTGCGACGCCTTCTTGATCGATGAAGACGACCTCGACGACGAAGAAGATGACGACGAAGACGAAGAATCCTCCGACGAAGACACCGACTCGGATGGTCTCGATTCCGGACCTAAGACGCAGGAGTTGGAGCGGCTCTTGTGACTGTTGCGGGCAGGCGCTGCCCCTCAAGCACTTCCAGGGGACGGCGCCAGGCGGCGCTGCTGCTGCGGCACTGACGTCACTCGCTACTAAAACTTGCGGACGAATGACAGACGACGACGACGGCAATGACGTAGCAACTACAGTTGTACCCAATGGCGCGACCCTCAAATAGTCCAAGAGGCAGTGGCAATGATGTCATCTGCTACTGCAACAGGAAGAATGAGTGGCAAATCAGGATGACGTGTCAGAAATAGCTACAACACTGACGTGTGCTCAAACTGTGAAAGAAGGAGGGAGGGGGGGGTATAGTGACAGCACTGCTGGCTGAAACACGCGAACGAATGGCAGATGTCGATGGCGTACTCGAAGACACTGTAGCCAATGATATGACCTTAATGATGGTCACAAG
Source organism: Rhipicephalus annulatus (assembly GCA_013436015.1). Classification (NCBI taxonomy): domain Eukaryota; kingdom Metazoa; phylum Arthropoda; class Arachnida; order Ixodida; family Ixodidae; genus Rhipicephalus; species Rhipicephalus annulatus. The sequence goes on from WOVY01001437.1 coordinate 59,872, forward strand.
CTTACGACGTGTGTCTGTTTTAGAGCGAACATGTCGTTTAAAGCGGCGGGCAATTCCCTAGCAACCAGGATTTCATTGTTTTGTCAAACTTAACCGGGAAACTTAGATTTTGACTATGTAACATACATGGCTTTCAACTTAGATATAACGAGTGTACTATGTCACACAGATCCAATAGGATTTTATGGATGATTGAGCAATCATGATTTTAATTTCTAACTCACTCCCATTTTTTTTCATACTTAGCGATTGTGGTGTCAGCGGTGCCTCAGGAATAAACGAGAGCTACGCAGCGCCCGCTGGCAATCGCATGGTAAAAAGGCTTTGCGGGAATTCACTTCCGATAATTTCGGTATTTGTAACTATGAAGGAAGCTTCTAAATTGAGACACGGGCCACCGGCCGTAATGACAGTTTCATTCAGATGTTAGCCAGTTGTTCAATACAACAGCGCTTCAGCTCTCCGTGCGATCATTCAATAGACCAGTGCAACACGAGGAAAGATTCTGATGCACAGGTCCCGTGCAGTAGAACCTGTGGTACGCGTGTATTTCAATGACGTGTTCCTTCTGCTTTTCTAGGTGCAATCGGAATGATCACATGCTGCTAACGACACAGTGCACAGGCTCAGGTGAAGGTGGAAGGTAAAGTAGGCGGTAGCAACTTTGAAGAAGGCAAGTCCACTTGCCGATGTTTACGTATTCACCCCATGTCTACCCGATGATCAGCATTTTTAATGGCACAGTGGTGACTTTGATGTAGACGCACTGTGGACATAAGCTGAACGCGTTGCAGCAAGAGATCACCGGTATTTTTACCTCTTACCTGGGTTTTGTAGGAAGTATCTGCTGACGTCTTAGAGGTCCCTGTATAATTCTGCAGTCAGTGCGCATAAAAACTACGCCCTATCTCGTTTCACTCATTCCAAGAAACGCAGAGGAAGCGGCTGATCGTGCGACATATTTTCGAACATTGATGTCACGAGAACACTCCTTAGAGGAGATGTGTTGTCGACGATGCGATAATTCACCACCATTTATTCATACTGGATCGACACGTATTAGTAGATGCACTTTCTTTGTAAATAATCTGCATAGCAGCACGTGCTTGTGTACCCCTTGTGACATCATATGCGGAAACGTTATATCAGAGTTACTGGACGACGACTAGATTTCTCAATCGCCTAATTTTACATAGCGGCTTGGTCAATAGAAATTGAGCTCTAATATGTTGATCTGTTTTTTTGGAAATGACCACTGAACAGATGCCGTTCTGCTTGCTGGTCGTACACCCTAAAACACACGCCCTTGCCGACCTGTCGACGTCGTATAGCTTCTATAAGATTAGGCTTCTATAAGTTCAAAACATGCGTCTGGCGTGATAAACGCTGACGTGAAAACTCTACGCTATTCCCCATGCAGTATAACAATGGTCAGATGTATATTTGCTTATTTTTGGTTGTTAGAAGCCGTTGTGATGTCTTACTCTTGACAATTGTTTATGATAAGAAGCTTGCCGCTGTAACGTCTTGTAAAGTAGTAGGTAGGGCTTCAAGAGACCTTTCAAGCGTAGCACACCATATTTAGAAGTTTCGACAGAAATTCACTACACCAGTTCACTTCAAGATGTAAAATGGTGCCGAAAAGAAGTTTTCACGCTGAGAATCAGCGGTTCAACAAATAAAGAGTGAAGCGTGAACTAACGCCATAATCCATGTAGTGATGATTGTCTTCCAGGAAAAAAAAGAAAGCACTCGATATATGACAAGATACTATCCACGTATTTTTGATGCACTACTCTAGTTGGTTTTGCACGAGCTATTCCTTGAAACACCTCCATTATTGAGCTAACATTTCAGGCTAGCTGAATACTGGTTGTCGACAGTGACATTGTAAGGCAAGATCGTATTGATGTTGGTCGCTGCACGCTTTTATTACAAACGCCTTCCCGCTAACTTTTAGCAGCGGACGCTTTATGACGTCGTGTTCCGGTTAAGCCTAACGTGGCCACCAGTGCTACCTTCAAGTGTTAGCGTTAAGAGATCGCATCCGATGACGCGAAGAAGGGTTGCTGGTCACGCAGATATTGTAGTACTCTTGTTTGGAATGGGTTCAGTATTTATTGGGACACCATTTTGCAGGATGCTGTGATCGTATTCGCTCGTGCATTTCTGGCAAGCTACAACGGCCATGACGTAACTGCCCGAAAGGTTGACGACACATCCAATTCATGTGACGTGTATTGCTACGACATAAAGTGACTTCACATCTTCTTGGAGTACCTTCATACTCTGAAGCGTATGCCCCCTTACCTACCTCGTCTGATCCTAAAGATCAATAAGCATAAACAGTGCTTTAAATCTTTGCGTCTCTACGCGAACATACTTGTGGGATTGCCATCGTTTTGTGTAACAATAAACTTGAAAACCAATCCTAATGTATAAAATGGTTTTTGTAATTATGCGTGGTTCAGTAGTGATGCATACTTAGTTCATGCCTTACCTAATTTGAGAACTTATTGTTTTTTGGAAAGAGGGGGGCACCCTTGAAAGTGCATTTTCACGAATTCTGCAGAGAGTGCATAACGGCATTACAAACGGCTGCGATTAGGCTTCGTCCTTCGTGTCAACGCTAATGTTTTTTTTTTTGCCGAAGCCAGTCTTCACTTCTTTATTTCACAAGCCTTCTCCGGCCAGTATTACTTAACTCATGTGCTTCAGAAGTAATCCGGCTTGATGTTGCAAGCTTTTTCTATGCTAATAATAGACGACTGGCTGATTTACGGAGAAGGCAGATCACGTCTCAAAAAGCAGTCGGTAAACTCCGAGGTTTATCTGCGTACTTTTAGGTACAGCACCATTTGAGATGAGCAAGAACGCTGCCCCAGTCTCGGATCAGTACCTAATGACACGTTGTTCAAAAAGTAAGTGTGGTTCCAATTATTATTTTTTTGACCAAGCATGTGCACGGCTGAAGATTTGTAGTCATCTTGGAGTATAGTTTCAACTGCGAGCCCACTTCTGAAGTTCTGATCCAACACAGATGTGTATAAACATCAATTGTTGTAAACAATTATTGTAAACGAGCATTTGGCGTCTGTACATCATGACAAAACATTTTTTTCGCTATCATTTTCAGCTGAAGAAAATTATATTCCACACATGTTAGTGCTAAAAAGCTTAATTTATGCTTCTCTTTGTCGAGTGCTCCTACGTGATGTCTTGTAAGTATTGTATCGTTCCAGAACTTGGCAATTGTTTCCAAAGAATAAAGTAGTCTGTTCGGCGACTGCATGTGATTATTAAACTTTGTAGATGCACGAGTGTTAACCTTGCAATGTTTCTAACTGCAGCGCGATGTTCGGCTGGCTAATGCTTACGTGTATATGCCTATAACTGATAGCACAGAGCTAATTGACGCATAATACAGCGTGCGCATCGTAGGTAGCGGTGATATAACACACGCTTTTTGCTTTTGGCTTGTGTCGGTGATTATTGCGCAACCAGTGGCCTCTTTCACAAATCTTTGAATGTTAGCCCATTATGAAGGCTGTAAACGTTCAGTACGTAGGAGTACCAGGTACACCAGGCCCTTTATGCTACAACGGTGGCTTGTTTTGAAGTAAATGTCACACTCGAGTGGTACTTCGCCATTGATTCATTCCATCAGTACGTTTACATGGGGTGATGCTTCATCCAAGAGCAAAGAGCACGCATTGAATTGTGCGATTGCACGCAATAAGAAGTATAGAGTCGGTGTGAATGTAAAGATAGCCCCACATATAAATCTTTATATTGTTAAACCAGGGCATTTGGAAATGTTTTTTTTTTCATAGCATGCTGTTTCTCACAGTGTATAACAGATGGCACTTAGATTTCGTGTCTTAAGCTCGTATACTTTATAACGTTTACCAATGTAGCTGGATCATGCTTCGTGGTTTATGCGATACGAAAGACGCATGTTAACACACTCGTAGGATGTATAAAACGGTGCATTTGCTACAATTTACACCAAGGGAGCAAAGAATCGAAGGTTGCAATAAAGCAAGCACTGTTTACTATCACAGGCTGTCTATACCCGGTACTCTTACTGACGAACGAATGAGTCGCCACTCTCAGCCGTGTCCTGTTCCTGTCACACGTAATCACGAATGATCGTTGTGTATAGATAGATAAGCCTTCGCGCTCACAAGATGTGCCCTAAATGTGCTCACGAAATCGCCTCACTTCAAGCGCTCTTATATAACGCGACGTTTGGTGTTCGTGGAGTTCTCTCTTAGGGAACCACCACGAGAGCCACGCTGTGTGCCCTAATGTCGAAGCAGGAAAACAATAAAATTGTTGCTGTGCACGTAGACGGTGTGCGTACGGTGGTGTTCAATAAAAGCTGTCAAACTCGCTTCAGCGTGAATTCTTGTTGATTCATTCATGATGGTTACTAATTCATGAGAACTAATTCACTACTTCTTCTAAATGAACTGCACAACGCGAATATTTTTCTGAACAGCACTTCTAATACGAATCTACGCAATATTGTAATTGACCTCTCGGTCACGTACACTGCATTGTACATTATGCCTGTTTAATTCTAGGCACAATTGGCAAATCACTGTCCAATGACAATATTTTTCACTGTCCAATGACAATATATTTATATGTCGTCACCTGTTCTGTTTTTGTTACATTGTGCTGAATTCTTCCCAATGACATTTCTACATGCGGACTTGTAGTCTTGCACCGCTCATAAATTTGTATAGAGCGCATGCCGCAAAATGAAAAGCACGAAATCGCGATACACCTATTGTTTTTCTTACGCATTTCTAGGCCTTTTCATATTTTTGTTTGTTCTATTTTCCTATCGCTTGTTTTGGTCTTCTGTGAGCACAGATGCAACATGATGTTCACTGCTGCTCCCTGCTGTAAAAGGTGTTAGAGGTTAGGCAAGCATTCCTTGCTCTTAGTGTCACGCCTTCCATCAAGCTTAATTGTATAGATCCAAAATAAATAAATAAATAATTCTAAACACACACACACACACACGCACACACACACACACACACACACACACACACACACACACACACACTATAGCCATGAAGAACCACTCCATGCCACACATATGGGCACTCACTAACTCCCTCACTCATGCCTGTCGCTCATTTACCACTCAATATCATACTTACTCTCTCCCTTCTTCACTTCTCACGGCCCCTTCCTCATTTAACCCTCAGTTATCACATTGAGTTCCCAGATATACAGCCGTATGAATCGATCGATGAATTTGACGAGTAGGCTGGACACTGCACAGCGACACATATCCTTCAGGACAACGTAGCAGAGAGATCCACGTTCCTAATGAGGACATGTTCACCCGCAAAACCCGCAGAGCACAAACCATTCGCGCTGACTGCTGTCAGAGGGCAACTACCTTAGTCAGCATTCTAACCAGCCAGTCAGCACCGAAAGACCATAACCGCTAACCAGGCAGTGTTGGTGCTCTTATAGCGTTGACAGTAACACCATGAGATTGCAGTATTCTGAGGAGTTCCTCACGAGATTCTCTCGAAAGGCTCTCATTGTAGAAGGCAGTGGTGACATTACTGCTAATACGACAAGACGGGGCAGAGAAGTTGGTGCTAATCGTTTTGGCACTGTAATCCTATAAAGGCAATGCTACGTATGCGGGATCTGAAGGCTCGCCTACTCGGCTTCCGGTTGCTTGCCTCTGCGGAAGTCGGGGCTAAGCCAAGAGCAAGCACTTAGTCAAACGTGTCCAGCTTCCTAAGAGAACAGAAATAAATAAATAAATGAGTAGAAGTTAGCCACGCTAATGCGTGCACTTTGCTACATGCCTCCAACTTCCCTCCAAAAAATACATGTTGGGAAACGTTACTTGGCCCGAATTCCCGCCTAGGGAGGCGAATGGGATGGTGCGTTAGTTGGGGATACGTAGCCAACTTTGCTCGAAGATAAATTGCCGATTTGGTTCCCTGCGTCCCATCAAGGGCGAAGAAGGTAGGGAATTTTGTTGGGGACATGTGTCCGATTTGAGCCCTTACCCTCTGCGAGAAGGAGGGATAAGGTTGGCTGGGCTATGCGGTCGATTTCACACGCCAGGATCGTGATCTTCTGCTCCTTTTTTTTTCTCTAGTTAGGCGACGTTGTAGATATTTAAAGACAGAAAAAATGACCACACAATATTGACATATTATCGTAGTAAAGCCAAGAAACGGGAAAGGATTGCAAAAACAAGTGCTTGTCCTGACGCGACGCGCTGAATTTGTCAGAGATCAGTAATGTAAACAACTCCGAGTGAAGCTCACGAGGTGATGTTTCTAGCCCCCCCCCCCCCCATTTTTTCTGAAATAGTGCACTGTCTCTCATTCATAGGCTTGGAGCTTTTCTCGTAGACCTGTAGAGAACAATGAGACAGCTTATTCTTTTCAGCCTAAATCAAGGTTGATGGCTTCTGAGCATTCCACTACTCTCACACCATCTGCTATCTAATATCCACGTTTTTCCTTTTCGGGGGTAAGGGGGGGGATACATTCCACATCCTGCTCAACTTCCGTTCCGTCTTTTTGTAATTTTTTTTTATTTGACATGCATTGCAAGGGCACTTGCATCAGCGATCCCAACGGAAGTACATGCCCACTTGGACCTTGTGAGAACGGGTTATCTGCACTGATGTGTATACGGCTGCAGACAAAGTACCGCGCGAACTACTTCTACTTGGGCCCCACAACTGCCACCTATCCTCCTCTTGTCGTCTGCTTCCTCTCGTCTGCTCTTTCTTATCTTGTCGTAAGTCAGTTGGTGTTTCCCAATTGATACATCTCTGCTATTTTAGTCCATCTATTTTACTCCTCGCAATGAGGCGGACACAGCTCTCGACAAGGCAAAACAGGCTGCTACTGTGGTGTTGTTTGTTTGCTTCTTTACTTCAACCATTCTCACCAGAGTGCGAGGGTATCTTTCGCTTCGGTACGTCCACTTTAACACTTCTTGTTAGTTCTGTCTCAGCAGCAGAGTCAGCTTTCGTATCCTGACGGAATCATAACGGTTTTTCATTCGCTTTCTAATGACCTGTAAGTACATTCCCAAGCTCGTACCTCACAATAGGTGCTACGAGTGCAGGTCGTCAGAAGCGATGATGAATCAGATATAGTGGTTCTGTTCCGGTTGTTTCGTAACTTCTTATTGCGACCTCTTCATTCCAGCTCTGCGTTTTCTTTTTTTTTCTGGTGGAAGCTGTCCTCACACGTAATTAGAATTGCCTGAAACGAAACGTCTGTTCAATTTTCGTTGCAGTAAGCAGAAAACTTCTGCGAAAATGTTTGCGACGCGTTAAATTTCAGCTTTCTGAATTGGTACACGTGCAACAGGCCCTAGTTTCTGCAAGCTGGGAACTCAAGAATTATCCAGTGTTTGCTGGATTTCTGTTATCTGGTTGCGCTCTACCAATTACTGGAAAAAAGTGGTTGCAATCAAGCTTCGTACATATTACGAAAATATAAACGGAAAATACAAATGAGATATTTTCTTCGGTATCGTGTTTCAAAGCCATAAAAAATTATAAGATACGCCAGCGTGCAGGGCTCTCGGCCTCTTCTGACTACTGTTAGCAGTCGTGGGCACGTTCACTTTGAATGAGTAACTGAACCTGGTTCTGTTGTTCGGTTCTAAACCAAGAAACTTTAACAGAGACTTCCTGCCATATGCAGCTACACACCAGAAATTGCTTCTGTTTCTGTTCAATTTCATCCCTAATTAAAAACGTTGCTTCCGGCGAGACGTCATTTAGGGCCTTTGAAAACGAGGTTCACCGAAATCGGAAGTTCTTATTTCCTGTGGAGCTTTTTTTTAGGGGCGAAGCTCCTTAGGGCGTGGGCTGTGCGTCCCCTGTAGCCTGTATGTAGCCACCTCTAGTTTAGTTCTTGCAGTGTTCACTAGATGGCGGTACCGTCCCCTGTATGTAGCCACCTCTAGTTTAGTTCTTGCAGTGTTCACTAGATGGCGGTACCGTCTCCTGTATGCAGCCACCTCTCGTTTAGTTCTTGTAGTGTTTACTAGATGGTGGTACTTGTAGCTGATGATTAAAAGATGCAAGATGTTATAAACTAGAAAGCGGTACTTGTAGTTGATGAAAGACGCTAGATCTTATAAAATAGGAATGATGTCACATATGGCGCGTGTCATTGGTTGAAGGCAATCGTTCGATTTAGTGCGGCGACGTACGCTAGGGGGAGCGATGTAATAAAACCGAGTGGGCAAAATGTACAGAGGATTCATGGTTTACCAGATTTACCTCCGGAGCTTCGCCCACTCATCATCATTCACTTCGTGGATATGGCGGAATTTTTTTCTAGTTTTCTTTGTTGTATTTCCTTGCCCATCTTCGTTCTTCTACACAAGTCAAGTCAAGTTTATTTCAAACACATCAAGTCTCCGGTCCTCTGGCAAGAATATGTCGCAGACATCTTGAGTTAGCCCAAACACCCGTACAAGTACGGAAGGCATTTAAAAATATCGCGGAATTAACTATGCACTTCTAGACCAAACTAAGAGCTTGTTTCTTTTTAGTGAACAAAAAATACACCCACGGATTCTACACGGGTTACATAAATCTTGTGTGCACTAGCGCAAGAAACTTTTTTAACACAAAAGGAATAAATAAATAAAACATAATGAAATGCATTAATAGATAAACTTATACTACATATGTGAAGGTATATATGACGTTATTTGAAAAAAAAACGTGATAAAATACATGATAAATTACGCCGAAGAACAGATCAGAGGGCCAGTATTCTTAGCAAGTGTAGTTCATTTCAATGAGAGAAATTTCCACCTTGGCCTTTCAAATTGAGGTTGTTTATGTATTCTTTTTGTTCTTTATCGCTGTCATAGTTTCTTCATTAAAGATTCACCGTGTTAAAAGGCATACGGAGTATAACCGCCTAATATTTAGCAATAATTATACCTCACGTAGCAGACACGGCTATTTTGCTTTCTTTTTCGGAAAGACGTTTGCAGTCAAAAGGCTGTGTATGCTAACTACTCGGTAATATTTATTTCAGCTAGTTGAAAGAAACTCACGTTGAAAATGAATACTCTGTGGGAGAAGTTAAATCAGAAAAAAAATTGCCCGCAGCTTCCCTCGGGAGAACACTGAGGAGGATGCGGAAGCATGTAATTGGTTAACGGGTGTTAAATTGCGACTTACTTGGGTCGATGGCTAAATTGGTTAACGTGGTTGTGAAATGGGGTGTTAAATGAGTGAACACGTACGGCACGTATGCGAAAGGTCGGTGTTTTATTTATTGCGACGAACCAACGAACGAGCGGCAACTGAGCGAGCGAGCGCCGACCTTGAGTATATATACAGCGCGACGGTGCATGCGCTGTCACCTGTCGAATGTTCTCGAAGGAGAAGTGCGCGCGCGGCACAGATGGCGACGGCGCGACGGCGCATGCGCTGTCAGCTGTCGAATGTTCTCGAAGGAGAAGCGCGCGCGGCACAGATGGTGGGCGACGGCGCGACGGCGCATGCGCGCGCGTCAGCTGTCGAATGTTCGAGAAGCGGTGCGGACGGCGCGGACGGCGCACTACAAGGCGCGAGTATAAGATGCTTCCGCATCTAATATGTTGAACGATTTTGAGTACTTCGTACTCAACGATGGGAGAGCACTGAGCCGTCCCGCTAAAACAGTTTAGTGGCTGGTAACAGAGTTAGACACATGCCTGAATACACAGGCATGGTTCAGTGTGCACCGACGCTCGCGTAGGTTTTAAATAGCTAACTTTACCGTACAAGCTCATGTTTGTGTTACTGGTTTCCGTACCAATACTTTACCTTCCTGGTGCATTTAATGTGAAACTTTGACCGTTTTAACTCGGACACATGTATGCTTTTGAAGTGCAACAAATAACCTTATACTTGATGAACGCGTGAATATTGCAGTAGCAGAGAACGAGTGATTATTGTATCAGACGTAATGAATTAGCTCAACTAAGGCGGTGCGGACGGCGCGGACGGCGCGGACGGCGCACTACAAGGCGCGAGTATAAGATGCTTCCGCATCTAAAAAAACGAAGTTGGTTTTATTCGGAGACAGTCTTCAAGTGTAATGGAATTATTTGTCGACGAATTGCTGCGACCGAATACGCTCTGCAAATAAACTAAAACCAAGTTGATGTAATCGACAGTGCAATATGACTGGCAATATAATAGAAAAACAATATTTGTAGCCAAATGAGTGATCATTTGGTTGGTTTTCTAAATGACTCATCCAGCAAATGTTACACAATTCTGTTGGCTAACCCTCCCTGAGGTATGCAACACTTGTTGATGGTATTCAAAGAGCAGACCTCGAGCGAATCCATTCATCTGTTCCTTCCTACTTTCTTCCTTCCTTCCTTTCTTTCTTTCTTTCTTTCTTTCTTTCTTTCCGCCTGCCTGCCTGCCTGCCTGCCTGTCTGTCTGTCTGTCTGTCTGTCTGTCTGTCTGTCTGTCTGTCTGTCTGTCTGTCTGTCTGTCTGTCTGTCTGTCTGTCTGTCTGTTTTTACCAAAATTTGTTTAACGTACTCCTGCAAAGCGTACTTCTTCTTTAGAACACTACTGATGCAGTGATGCACGCTCTGCAGAAGAACCAAGGAATGCCGTCGATCTGCACTCGAGGAGCTGAAATATGACACAAGACGCGTGCATGCAGTGTTGGCAACACAACAAAATAGAGACAGCATGAGCCGATGGAGCTTAATGATAATGTGTTAACAAATATAAAAAATATATGTCCTTTCTCGCGTGGCCACGTTCAATATTAAAACAAACGTTCTGTGCGAAGCAAAAATAAAAAATTCCGCCATATCCACGAAGTGAATGATGATGAGTGGGCGAAGCTCCGGAGGTAAACCTGGTAAACCATGAATCCTCTGTACATTTTGACCACTCGATTTTATTACATCGCTCCCCCTAGCGTACGTCGCCGCACTAAATCGAACGATTGCCTTCAACCGATGACACGCGCCATATGTGACATCATTCCTATTTTATAAGATCTCGCGTCTTTCATCAACTACAAGTACCGCTTTCTAGTTTATAACATCTTGCATCTCTTCATCATCAGCTACAAGTACCACCATCTAGTAAACACTACAAGAACTAAACGAGAGGTGGCTACATACAGGAGACGGTACCGCCATCTAGTGAACACTGCAAGAACTAAACTAGAGGTGGCTACATACAGGGGACGGTACCGCCATCTAGTGAACACTGCAAGAACTAAACTAGAGGTGGCTACATACAGGCTACAGGGGACGCACAGCCCACGCCCTAAGGAGCTTCGCCCCTAAAAAAGAGAGATGTCTTAGAACGTCTCGGACGAATCAGAAGAGCTTGAGTTCTTGGGGTGTTAACGGGAGATTAAGCAAGTGTCGGCATCTTTCTTTTAATATGGTAAAAAGTCTGGGCAACGCAACACATGTAGGCTACAGAAGACAGAGAAAAAAAGAAGGGGGGGGGAGTGATCTCACTTTCTGGCGAGAAAGAGAACATCTGGCGCAATCAATAAATCTACCCATCGGTCTCAGTGGCAACAAGTACACATCAATTATAGTCAGGAATCGATGTGTCACATGCTGCAGTAATAAATCGACCTCTCTAAACTAGCCATGGAAAGGTGCCAAAGAAAAAGGCGCCTTCGCACCGACCAGTCCTACAACGACTTTATATGTAACAAAAAGTGTCACTTTATATCGTTTGTGCTTTTTGTAGCTACAGTTTTGTCCATCCTTGTAGCCGCTATGGTGAGCTCTAGGGTGGTTAGAAATACCGTTCTAACTTTGAGTCAGTTTAATGAACCAAGGTGTCATCGTTCGACATTTCGTGTTGAAGTCACGCGGGTCCCGAATTCAATACACATAAGCTAAATGGGCTTCACGTTTGGAACGCCTGTGCTTGCGTGGTGGTGAACGCCAGCGTTACCGAAGGACTATGGATTTGTCTGTCCTAGCCAGTGAAATGACAAGGCAGACGCCCTCATCGATAATTAGAGGCAGCTCGGCGGTGCAGAGAAGTGGACGAAAAATGCCAGCGCCGGGAGTTAGGCACAACGCACTCGGAAGACCTAATTGTAGACAAAGAGTAAAACTGAGACGATGGATAAGAAAATGAAATATTGTAACATAAATCAGTAATGGGGAACAAAAAATTAACGCAAGGTATATAAAATATCTGATGAGAAATTCGCACGCAAATACGCGGCCATTTTCTTTACTAGTCATTGTAGCTCATATTACCTTCGATGTGCTCAATGAAATGCGGCACCGGAGGAGCGAAATAAATAGAACATAGGATTCCGTTCGAGTGTTGAAAACGAGAGAGAGAGAAGAAACGTTATAGGAGTGTCTCTGCTGGGGTCAAAGGTGATGGGCAGTCGTATGAGATTGGCCTCGTTCATGCCGTGCTGTTTATTGGCGATGCGGGACATGGGCCTAGTAGTCTGATAGGCATGACTCGGCTTTGAGCTCAGAAGTCATGTGCTTGAATCATCGTGATGTACTGAGAACGCTTCCATCTGTAAGAGCGTTATAATAATAAGGCACGAGTTGTCGAAAGGTGAGAAAAGAAAAAGGAAACAGTAAAGAAGAAAAGTAAATAGCGTAGAGACTACACAGTGTGTGTAGAAGTAAGTTCCTGGGAACTTTTCACAATTCGGTCGAGAGCGCAGACACCGTCTGCCTGCTTTTTCGAGCACTGAGCGAGGCGGGGCCTCATGTTTATTACATTGTGGTCTGCAATAAACGAAAAATTCGTAAGACTCTTGGAACCACCTAACCGCAGCAAACGCTGGGCGCATGAAAGAAATTGGATCGGGCTGCCTGGAGTCCGCTGATAAATGGTACTGATGGGACAGCGTGGTTTTTTTTTCGAACTTTTTTAAGGGGGTGACATGGCGGAGCTGTAGAGTACCCCTGGGAACAATCTTTTCTCTAGTTCTAGATCTGGCACTAAATGTGGTTCAACGTAAAATGATATTTGGAGTTAATATGGATGCAATCTGAGAAATTATACGCTTCCCGTAAACAACAAGTTTTCAAGGACAGCGTCCATATAAGGGTGTACACCAAGCAGTACAAGTTTTCCCGGCGCAAAACGTTTCGTAAAGTTTTATTATGGCTGGAAACCTTAAGTGTGTCGACAAACTGCAACACTGGCCTTCGGCGTCAAACTTGAACATCGTCCCGCAACGTCAGCGGCGTCACATCACGGCGTAACACGAAGTGGAAACGAGGTTTTGTGAAAACAGAAACATTCAGTTTCGGTTTTGGATGCATCCATCAGGGGTTCAAAAATGGTTATAACTTTTGAGCGACTGAAGATACGTATTTATTTTTTCTCTAACTATTCTTGAATTAATATGGGACCTCGAACATGTGGTATCTCTCAAAAAACTTTTATTCAAAAATGCATTTTTGAAGGTGGTGACCTACCTTAACCAAAAAAAAGACATGTTCCCGCAAAAGCTAAGCAACTCAATCTACAAGCTATTTATATTGTGCAGTAAGAGATGCAATCACAATTGTCGGCAATCTTATCGTTAGCGGGAAGGGTCGTTTTTCATGTGTGAATTGTCGAGAATAGCAGCTTTATCAATTAGACTCTCCTTATCTCCAGAAAAAACGAGGCTACTCGCGCTGTGCACGCCACGTTATCGGAATGACCTAAAGTGATAAAAAAATTCCCAACCACTTTGACGCGGCCTGCACCGAGGGATGGTTGCAATATTTGTGGGTGAAACCCAATGACACAAAAATAACAAGATGAACGCACGTTGCAAAAGCTAACGGTTAAAAGTCAACGCCATGCTCCTTTCATCCTTTCATACAGAGATAATAATATATGAGTTTTATATCTCGAAACCACAATATGAATATAAAATCTATCGATATCGCACCATGCACGGACCTCTACCGTATAGCCTTCCTCAAAATGTAATCGCTGTGGCTGGGATAAAGCCTCCGGCCTTCCAATCAATCTCCGAGCACACTAACCACAGCTGCATCACGGCGTGCTTTCATACAGTAAAGCAGTCGCTTTCTCTCTCTCTCTCTCTCTTTATCAAACGTAAAAGGAAAGAAAAAGAAACGTTTGAATATTTGCTTTCAGTGGTCCGAACAGTTGAGGAGGGAAGTAGAGCAATCAGAGTCAAGCGAGTCGAAATGCTTTATTTTAATACTGAAGCATGTTAGAGCTTTAAATACAAGAGTTGTGATTAGAAATATGAAAAGATAAGAGAGAATTAAGTGTGTATATCAGTCACGGTGATGAGTGAATGGCACTTCACTGCTGTTTCACTAAGAACGAAAGACCGAAAAAAAGGAAGACCTAAAAAAAGAAGCAGTACGTTAGACACGGATCCGTCAAGATTTGTTTGCAGCCATTTTTTCGGTAAGGCAAGTGTTCCTGAATTCTCAACTTTATTCGGCCCGTCAGTCGTTCACTGCGACGTGAGTAGACCGCAAGAAATTTTTACCGATTTATCGCGTCATCCCTTCCTCTCTAATTGTTTCTCTCTTCGTCGAGGACGTGAAAGTTTTTGCGAACACTCATATACGATTCGTCTGTTACTCATATTCGCATATCATCTTCTGCTCCCACAAACCATCGCATGCTGCGAACACCTGCCTCACTAACTCGCACAGCAGGAGACAGTGACATCGGTAAACAGTTCACTTCCTCGTATAACCAGCGTAGGCCAATAGCTGGCTGGCCTTCCGTTCCACCTTGCTCTTGTTTTACACGACTTTTCTCGAAGTGAAGTCAGTGGCAACACTGGGAATCTTACTTCTCTCCTATGCGGGCCAGCCACTGTGCGTCCCTTTATCTTGGCATGCTCCGCCATTCCCACGTTTGCTGTCACGCTTAAAGAGATCCTGCAGTGGCACGTCCGTTAATATCCGCCTTTTGCATCACGGATAAACGACAGCCACTCCCCCCACTGCCCACCTTCGAAGCTGGGGTCGTAAGGATGGCGGGGACATGTTCATTTTCTCTCACGCAACAGCGCGTATCATATATCATCGCTTGGATCTCGCCGTACTTGGGTTATTGTTTTCCAAACGAAGAGCTCCGCAGCTGGAGAAGGGTGCGGCACTGGCACTGCGTTAATACCCGCGTGTTCCCAGCAGGCGGTGCGTGATGTGCCCAGTGAGAGAGAACCGGTACTCTCGCTCGCTCTGGCGTTAAAGCCACGCAACTAAGCGAAGGCATCGAAGGGTGTTGGAATTGCTGCAATAATTGCCAAGTTTCGTGAGGATCTGCAGACTTTGTGAAAGTTGCAATGGCATGAAATATGGGAAAGAAGCTTTGAGGCACAGCCGTGACGAACGACTACAGTGACGCAGATGGTTTTGACGTGGAGCAAATACGTCCAATCAGCTGGAACGGGGAGATAATGAAGATGCTTCTAATTACCGTGGTTTCGTTCCTGTTCTTAGTTTGCGCAAAACCAGACCAAACACTATAGAAGTAACGTCAGCGTGTGTATCATGTTGTTTAGCTCAAACATTGTAGTTTTAAACACTCCCATCTCATTTCTTGTTTCTTTTTATTCAGGCGTTTTTCACGTATTGTGTAATCAACTTGAAGGTCGGAGACACAGCCCTATGAAGTCACGAAATGACAAAGTAGAGAAAAGCATAGCGCAAGTTTTACTCTACGAGTCATTCAGCTGTCCAAAGGTTTGCGTTAATCGTGAAAGTGTGCAACAGAAACTGGCTTGCTGCTGACGCAGCCAAACAAGCAACCTTCACATCAATGTATTCAGTAGTGCCTCACATGAATATGTTAGCGTTAATGGTATTATACGACATAATTTTGCTGTAAACAGTGCCACCTGGGTGGAGGACTAAGAGGAGCGTACACAAACAAACGCTGACTGACAACTGGTGTTATTTCTTCGCATATGCGGTTAATAGGTACAAAAAAAATCACGTAGTGCGTACATGTCATGACAGGGTGTCATTTCATCACATCATTTAAAAATTGAACTTATTTATCACGAAGCAATTGAACTTTGTACGACTGGAAACGAATTCGATTCTAGTTGGTGCTTTGATTTACAATAACTGCATTCTGACGGGGGGCCGCAAATATAAAAGCGAAAACAAGAACAATGGTCCTTTTTTCGAATTAGGTGTGTTTTAGGGAGGGCAGGTTGTCCCTATGAATACTGAGCAACAACCTACACACTTCCCGACGCCGCACTGCAACTCCCTAATAGTTATGTTTGTCCTTACACAAAAAAAAAGAAAAAAACTTGGCCGGCAGCACATTTTGGTGAAATCCGTTTGATGCGAAGCAGTCAGCGAATAGTCGCTGACTTGATTTTGAGCCAAGTGTTATGAAGCGTACCCACAGTTTTTTGAAGGTGTATTAGTTGTGTCCACATTGTAAGTTTATGAGGCATGTTGACGACGCTGGTGATTAAAAGGCAACTTGTAACCCAACGTCATGTCGGAGTTTACGTTAGAAGAGATACGTCAATTATCAACAACAACGACGACGACGACGACAACAACAACAACAACAACAACATCATCAACAACAACAATAATAATAATAATAATAATAATAATAATAATAATAATTCCCAAAACACCATATGATTGTCAGAAACGCCGTAGCGGAAGGCTCGATAACTTTCGACTTCCTCGGAATATTTGACGCGTTGAAGACGCTTACGCTCGTCTTCCTTGTCTCGCGTCTCGTCGGTGTTACCCGCGCGTTCTATATGCGTTAGTACAAATGTCGACACACTTGGTGTTAGGCAAGCTGACATGGGCCTGCCTCGAACTAATGTTAACACGCACTTCTGTCTAAGCACATTGACCTCAAGCATTTTCGCCTCTATCGGAAATGCGGCCGGCCGCCGGGGCCGGGATGTGATAACGCGAGCACGTCAGTTGTCAAAAGAAACCGCACTATATGGTGGGATAACGCGAATATCATACGTAACCTTCATTGACGTATTCCTCCGTGGTCGGGACACTTTTAATGTAGCCTGCTACATAATAGCTGTACAAATATTCTGTTTATAAGATTGCTGTGAAGGTAGTGAGAACATTGGAACCGCATTTGTCAATAATCCGACATAACGTCGCTATCACAGGAGTTGATATGTAACGTTCTTCGCTTTGTTATAAAATTATTTGAACATAATTGTGACCGTAATTGACGTTGCTTCTATATTGCTCCCCCACATTGTCTTCTCGCAAAGACCAGGCGTGGATTTTCGGTGGAACACCTGGCTGCCACAGGATGCTTGAGTTCGACTCCTGCGAAGATTGTGATTATTATTTTTTTTTCACTCGTCCTGTCAACGCTGCCACTGTCTCTTCGAACAACACGTTATTCGAAGGTCACAGGATCGTTTCCTGCCCCCGGCAAGTTGTCTTTTCGTCCACTTCTTTTCTTGTAATTTACATTACAAGTACTTCTACTAATAATTTCCCCTATACTCTCCCTGGCATCAATGTCGGTTAGTTCTCAATAATACACTGCTTTATGGGTGGCAGGACCCATTCGTCTATAGTTTCGTTTTAGCCGTATCTCTTTGGATAATTTCAATAATATCTTAAATATACAAAACAAAAACTAAATTTCTATTGCGTTAACTCTGCGATTTAAATGAGCATTTTATGAGCCCAAATAGCTTCGTGTGTTTTGGTGTTAGGGCTCACTGTCCACGTAAATGCAAGCCGCTACTTTGGCTTTTCACTCACTGATAAATTTTATTCACTGTTAGAGCCCGAGCCCAATTGACAAAACTACCTGCCACGAACGTTCAGTATCACCTACCTTACGGAAACTAGTCCACGGGTGGCTTCTCAGCTTATTCGTTGCAGTGTGGCGTGATGTCGTGTTGATTTCAACACGCCCGCTTATTCGAACTGTGTTCAATTCGAACAAATTGACATTTCTCTTCGAGTTCGAATTGACGAGCTTTTACTGTGAAAGTAGATACGCATTGTTAACATCGATGCGACGACATTGATGCATCGCATTATAGGCGTTGGGACGGGGGCAGCAGGGAGGTTGGTAACTCTCTCTTAGTCACCCGAAAAGTGGTGTGTGTGTGTGTGTGTGTGTGTGTGTGTGCGTATGTGTGTGTGTGCGTGCGTATGTGTGTGTGTGCGTGTGTGTGTGTGTATGTGTGTGTGTGTGTGTGTGTGTGTGCGAAAATGCCCCGTATTTTTACTTAACAAGGAGGGGGGACAGCGACGGACCTTCCCCTCCCCCTGATGGGAAACCCTGTAGCCGACTTCCTGGCGACATCGTTTGGAAACTTGCACAGGAGTTCTCTCTTCCGCGGTGGCCTTCGGGGTTTATGTGGCCGTGCGAGATGCTAGAACAGTTCGGGAATTGGGATAAAGCGGCATTGATAGAGGGATCATGCCACTTTGGCTCCTCAAGTAGCACCCGCTCCTTACAATCTGCGGGATGTGCGGTTGAAACCATGTCATTAGAAAGAGACTCAGTGCAGACTCCGTCGCCGGCTCTGTACAGACGCAACTCATGAAAGCGCCTCAATTGGAAACAAGCGTCTGTTTGGAATGACGTTCTCAGTAGCTCGCACAGGGGAGCTATCTGGCAACGACGCCTTTTCCGATGGCAATGCTATGGTGTACTGGGAAGAGGTAGTGTTCTATCTTCGGAGCAAACAAATGGGACAGTGGTGGTCGCTTTTGCGACGACGTTACTAATAAGGCGCCACCACCGAAGTGTGTTCCCAGAGCGCGTAATTCAAATATGCATTGCTGACCATTGTGCGGATTTTGAGCAAAATAGTCACAGACTACGATTGAAGGAAGAAGTATCTGTAAGATTAAATCACATACAACACATATAGATTCATTATTGATATAAATAATGTTGCTTTTGCATAGTCGAGCTCGCACAATTCCTATTGCAAGACAGGGACCCAGATAGTCTTCTAACTTACCGTTTTAACTGCAGAAGCGATAAAAAAGCACATCACCTTTCATTTGATCCATAGGTACCCCTGCCTAGTTATCACATTCGCATTGTTGAAAAAATAACGCTCAAGGTCATACAGTTTACTTCTTTTTACATAGTCTAATAATTTTTATACATTTTATAACAAACGCCACAGCCACAAGTACCAATTTCGGAGGCTTCGTATTTTCAGCTTCTCACAAATTACTTCAGACGGGGTCACAGTAGTGCGTGTACTAGAAAAGTTTTCAGCTATGATGATATGTGGGGTTTAACGTCCCAAAACCACCATATGACTATGAGAGATGCCGTAGTGGAGGGCTCCGGAAATTTCGACCACCTGGGGTTCTTTAACGTGCACCCAAATCTGAGCACACGGGCCTACAACATTTCCGCCTCCATCGCAAATGCAGCCGCCGCCACCGGGATTCGAACCCGCGCCCTGCGGGTCAGTAGCCGAGTACCTTAGTCACTAGACCACCGTGGCGAGGCGAAAGTTTTCAGCTACTTGTACATGACGAATGTTGATACTAAATGGAGGAAGCGAACTCGAAAATTCTCAGGCGAGTATTTAGGCAACAGCAGAATACCAAGCCAAAAGGAAACATTGGTTAGGAAGCAGGTGAAGCAAACAGAGAGAGACAAGCGGAAGATTAGAATGCTTACGAAACCATCACTGGAGACCTACCGAACTTTCAAGCAGGAAATTGCAAAAGAAAAGATCTACGATAAATTTTGAGGTAGTTCTCTGGTGTTCGAGGCCAGAACAGGAGTATTGCGAACCAAGACGTACCAAGCCAAATACAAAGGCACAGACACGTTATGTAGTGCGTGTGGAGCGGAGGAGAAAACGGCTGAACATTTGATAATGTTCTGTGAAGAGCTCCGAGCTATAGTCTAAGATAATGGCGTGGAGTTTTTCAAAGCATTGGGGTTCAAGGACAGTGAACGCAAAGTAGACTTTAAACGGGTAGAAATAACCAGGAGGTGGCTAACTGATTGGTGGCTACAATTAAGGCACGAGTGAAATTCAATCCTTCAACGCAAAGTGATAAAGCTCTACCTTATGGCTATAGGTGGCGTGAGTCGCCGCTCGATCTGAAGGGCGCTGCCGGATACATCCATCCATCTATCGTGCTCCGGCAGCGCTGGCCGTTATCGCAAACAGAGCCACGTCTGCGGCGCCAGACGGCGCACTGCCCCATTCCAGTACACCATATCAATGCTGCTCGCGCTTGGCCAGTGGTTAGAGCGACGGCCTGTCCATGCTATCATTGCTATCAGCCAGTCGCGAGTGTTGGACGATAAAAATAGCGTAGTATGAGCCATCTCTCCGCGATAGTGACCCTGCAGTGGCCATGGCAGTCAATCGCTATTCCAGTCTGTTTCAAGCTGTCACCGAGTTCACCGCCACGTTAGCCCGAGGGTGATAACTTTGATGGTTCAGTACGAAAAGTGATCCGCGCTACACGCGTGCGGTTTCGCTCAACGGGCTCGTCGCCTGCGTTGTCGTTTTCGCCAAGAATTCGATGTGGCCGCGCTCGCATTTCGGTGCACAAAGTCTGTCGAAAAAAAGCACGCGCGCTAACACTATGGTTCTTTATTGGCTGCCAACTATTTATTGTCATTGTACATCAAACGGGAACAAAAACGCCTCAAGCGAAGCGGTTAAAGTACGGCACAGTGGCTTGCCGCTGCTTGTGTCGCCTGCTCCGGTATCCCGCCAAATTTGCTGCCGTGGCCGCTTTGGCGTTAGAGGTGGCGCGAGGTTGAAGCCCCTTGAATCAAGGGGCCTTACGCAAGGTTATCGGCTACTAACGTACGTACTCTGCCTATAGCTTTAAGGTCAAGTGTTTTGCCGGAATCGTATGGTGCCACTGCTCCAGACGATCACTGTTGCACGGCATTTCGATGAGACGCACGGCTGCACACAATTTCGAAAAGCAGAACGGCAACGGCAGTTCGGTAGAAAAGAACCCAACTGACACACCTCTCACATATTCGATGCTACCTTAGTCAACATAGGGGTTAAAACGAACGCAAAAAAAGGTCACAGCATGTCCGCGGAGTGAATGATGATGAGTCGCACGAAGCTTTGGAGGGCGTCATCGGTAAACAGTGAATCGTCTGTCCGCCCGCCTGTCTGTCAGTCCGCACTTGCTGAGAGAGTCATCGAGCCAGGCGGTCACCTACGAGCCAGAAGGGACAGAAACGCGGCTAAGGGAACTCCGCCCCTAAAAAAAAAACAACTTCACTTCAAAGCAGCGTGGTCGCACAGACAAGGAAGAAAATGCTGCATCAACAAATTGGGCATTGCTGCCAAGGCGACTGACACCGCTTTTCGTAGCGCCATCTAAGAAGGCACTGACTGAGCTGCAAGAAAAGAGATAACGGCCCGCGCGTAATGTGAACACGCGTGGAGAACACTTTTGAGCTCGTTGCAGTGAGAGTGTTATCACTTGTCTACGTAGAGTCGCAAGGTATGAAGGTTATCGCCCAAACGTCGACCAGCCTAATGTTTCGGGAGCCTAGTCATAAGTTTCGAAAAACTAAAAACCGAGATTATGCATTTTTCTTTCCCTTATTGGCTGTTCCATTCTACATTAATGACCCCTACGAACACTGTACCCTTTTCTTTCTGCCTTGAGTCTAACCCACGTATTCACAAACGCTCCTTCACTCAAAGCTCTCCTCGACTTGGAAAAGCCGATGGGAGCGCCGTCTCTTGGCGGACCAAATCACTATATATCGGCAGTATTCAGCAGCGATTCTTAAGAAGCGCAGCGTCAATTTCAGTCGAGCGGCGGCGCAGTGCTCAACTCAGTCAAGTGAAGGATGGAATTCGAGTCGAGGAGCGTTTCTGAATATGGGGTTTTCGCCCGTATTCTAGAACGCCCCTTCACTCTACACTCCACCTTCACTGGAGAAAGCCGATGGGAGCGCCATCTATAGGCAGGGCAAGTCACTGCATATCAGTGATAATTTGCTGCTATTCTCGAGTAGCGCAGCGTCATTTTCAGCCGAGCAGCGGAGCAGTGCTCAGCTCTGTAAAGTGAAGGGTGAAACTGGAGTCGAGGAGCGTTTGTC
Source organism: Rhipicephalus annulatus (assembly GCA_013436015.1). Lineage (NCBI taxonomy): Eukaryota > Metazoa > Arthropoda > Arachnida > Ixodida > Ixodidae > Rhipicephalus > Rhipicephalus annulatus. Next base: position 81,977 of record WOVY01001437.1, read on the forward strand.
AATGCGGGGGTTTGATTCGTTCCGGCCAAGTGTATTCTTCGCAGCCTCATCTGCGCGGACGAATTCAAAGTTGCTGGAAAGACGCGTTGAAGCTGGCGCTTATCACTGCTACGTTTAAGCAGCTTCCTCAGACGGCGGGAAGTGATCGCAGCTCGAGGAACAGCAAAAAGAGTGAGGCAAGCTTGCGTGATACCACCCTCTTATCGGGAGAGTATTGTGGGGCGTGGCAATTGTAGATGTTATTCGGCTCTCGCACGAATAACTTCACGTCGCACTTGACTGTATAAGCTCTTACGCCGTGACTACGGTGCAAGAATACTTTAGGTGAGTGAACGCCAGGACTATCCGCTGCCCGATAATGTTCTGCTTCGCTAGGAGCCTGGAAGATGGCGCTACAAACTTTGCCCCCGGCTTTCCTTCCCCCCTTCTCGATGTAGGAAAACTCTGTGTTAGAAAAGTAGCGGTGCTCATTTATCGTCGCCACAACACCCTCGCCACATTGTCAACCTCCTCCCTTATCAATCTCTCCTTTCGCGGCGCGGCTCTTTTCGTGTCACGTGGTTGATATCACGCCATCACCCGGTTTTCACAGATTTGGAAACCGTCGCTCATGTACCGGACGTGCTTCGTGGAATTCGCCAGCAGCCCGCCACGGTTCTCAATCCGGCGAGCCATCTATCGGCACGCCGCGAACGAGAACGGGATCGGTCCCTTTCCGCCAAGCACTCGCTTCGTGGCGTTCGTTCACCTGAAGTATCCTTGCACTGTGGCCGTGGCCCCGCCGCAGCGGTCTAGTGGCTAAGGTACTCGGCTGCTGACCCGTAGGTCGCGGGTTCGAATCCCGGCTGTGGTGACTGCAATTCCGATGGAGGCGGAAATGTTGTAGGCCCGTGTACTCAGATTTTGGTGTACGTTAAAGAACTTCAGGTGGTCGAAATTTCCGGAGCCCTCCACTACGGCGTCTCTCATAATCATATGGTGGTTTTGGGACGTTAAACCCCACAAATTAATCAACCGTGGCCGTGACCAGAACTGACACTAACTCTGGCTTCCGGAGTGAGAGGGAGTGCTTACAACTTCGCCAGCAGTGTTTCGCATCCGAGGAGACACAAGCGGACCAACATCAACACTTGCTGCAAAGGGTCCAGCTGTTGGTGAGACAAGCCTAACTGCATCTTTTTCCTTTCACCGTTGATTGACTAATGCGCGGCGTTCTGCCGCTAGTACAAAAAGAAACGCGGCTCGGTCTTTGAGATGGACTTCGCATTAAGTCCTTATAACATGTGTAAGGTGCACTTGAAATACTGTGGCACATGAAAGACCAGTAATCAGTGCAGTGCTGGAAACGTTAAGTGCAGCGGCACCCCTTTCACTCAGCCTGTGTATATCCTGGCAACGCCATGCACAGCCACTGCTAGATTTGAAATGCGAAGCATTTTTTTTTGTGTAGTACAGACACTTTTAGCGTCTATCCATGTATATATCTATCTGTCTGCTTACGTTTGATGTCTCTCAGCTCTCCTGGCCGTTTCCATAATGGTATCGATAACAAATTTGGTGTGGCATAACCTGGCTGTATGACGAGCAGAAGTGTCCAGTCACAACATTAAAACCATGACATGTATGTCATGAAAGTCATCATTTACACTTCCCATTTTTGCTAATCTTGCGGTGGTTTCGTTCTCATAACACACTGCTAAACTGGTGTGGTATGACATGACTGCATGGCAAACATAAGCGACCGACCCTAACGTGGAAATCATGATATGCATGTCGTATAAGCCAAGACTACAGGCCACGCTCTAGGGGCGCTCATGGTCGTTTCGCTAGCTTGACATATAGCAAATTTGGTATTAGGTGACGTGAACGGACGACGAAGGTAAATGACATGCATGACATGCATGTCATGTAAAACGTGACTACATGCTACGCTCATAGCGTGTTTGCGGCCATTCCACTAGCTTTACACATACCAAATTTGGTATCAAGTGACCTGCACAGACGACGAATGCAAATGACACGTCCATACATAATAATCATGATAAGCGTGTCATGTAAAACATGACTACATGCGAAGCTCACAGCGCGATCGCGGCCGTTTCTCTAGTTTCGTATATACCAAATTTAGTGTAACGTGACGTGAATAGACGACGATGGTAAATGACATGCCTGAACATAATAATCATGACACGAAAGTCATGTATGGCATAATTTACTTCCGCCTCGTAACGTTGTGCTGACTTTAAAGTGACATACCATTCTTCCTTATTCGTGCTTCGCATATGATCGATTCGCACTGTACGTGGGATCTGCCAATTTTTTTTTTATTATTGTCTGCTCTTGCGCCCACGTGCATCGCAGAGAGGCCATAAGGGCATGGTGCGCCCTAACAGGAATGGTACTCCGTACATCGCTGCAGGCTTGTTTGTTCCGTGTAAGCCTTGCTCATGTTCCCAGCCTTTTACTTTCTCTGTCTGTGGGAGATAGCAACAGGGATCTTTCGGGGACATCAAGAAAGTTGTTTTGATCATGCCGTACAAGAAAAATCGTGGGATGGGAAGCACTGGTCGTTGGATGCCGTTTACGCGAGACCTTGCCGCTTCGAAGCGGCGAGGCTGCATTTTGATGCCTCTGCGTAATTACCACGTGGCTACAAAAACAAAGAAAAAAAAGCGACGAACTCTAGTGGCGTAGCTGGAACGCGACACACTGCCACTGCTTCAAGCTGCCTTAATTTGCATAAACAGATCGAGAGCCCCCGTTCGGTTTTGCCCTAGTTTCCTTCATCGAAATGAGGAAGAGGAGCCTGGAGAGTGTTCTCTTTTTTTTCAAGCATGAGCGCTATAAGTATTTATGATATGCGAAGAACGCTTTGAATAATAGCCACGCATCGAATCCGTCGTGGCAGTCTGATGGCACTTTCCCGGCGGTTCCCCTCTCGGAAAAGCCATCTTTGCGAAGTAACTTTTGAAGTCACTAAGCACAGCGATGCGGGATTATTGCTACGTCATTTTCGCTTTCTCGATTGCAGCAAGCCACAAGAACGCACAGTGAGGAGACAACTGACGTCTTACAGCGGTGTGTGTCGTCAGATGTGTACTTCCCAGTGGGTCCTTGTTTGCTGTTATTGCGAAGTTATCGTGATAATTTCAAACCCATTGAAATTGTTCATTTTGTATTTGTGTATAGAGACAGCAAACACATCACGGGCTGCTTGCGAACGGCTGGTAGAAAGATCGATAGAAAAATAATAATCGGAAATTCCTCGTTTGTACCAGCAACATTCATTTCACGGGCGCACATACAAGCACACAGGTATTCATAGAATTTCCGAGAAGAACCCGCAATGGTAGTAAAGGGATAGGGCACTCGTATGCTGACCCACAGCTGGCGAAGTCGTATCCCGGCAGTGGTGGCGGCATATCCGATGGAAGCGAAAATGCTTGAGGCTCGTATGCTTAAGTGTGGGTGCACGTTTAAAACGCCAGTTGGTCGAAATTTCCGGAACCCTCCTCTATACGGCGCGTCTCATAAAGATATGCCAGTTTTAGGAAGTGGAACTGATATAAATACTATAAAAAATACTATTAAAAATACTACTAAAATACTAAAAATACTATTAAAATATCTGAGTATTCTTTTATTCCCTTCGAGTGGTGCCAGTGCCACCACTGCTTCGTCACGCAATGTTGCGCAGATTGGCGATTATCGCACATTGATGTAATCGTGAGCATCGCGTGTAACTTGAAGTCCACCAAAAATAACGCGAAAGCAACGCGGCCTTTGAATCACGAGGTATCATCAGCCAATTACGTACACTGGCGCCCAGATAGCATCGATGTCCCAGGGTTTTCACGGGGTGAAAACTGGCTCAATGTTTTCTTGTATATTGCCGAGTCTACGAAAGATTTAGGCTTTTGTGTTCACAGCGCTTAAGGCAAGCGGTAATTCTGTAGGGGCACTTGTTTTGAAACCAAATAAGAGAAACAGCTCACGCGCTGTGGTGCTCGCATCAGCATCGGCCCATGATTGGTTATTGAATGCCCATCGAAAAAGCGACCATGTGATTTGCAACCCCCCCCCCCCCTTTGTTTCAGTCAGCGCATGAAATTTATTGAATTGGTGTGTTTCGTGCTGTCAGTTTTAAACTGTTTCACATGAAAACGGCCGTGGATCACGTAGGGCAGGTTCCGATTTGCGCTTAGAAACTTCTCCAATAAGCGAGAAGGCAGCTCTGAAAACAGTGTTCTAGGGTTATTTGCCTATATCACGGAGTGATCTCCATTTGGTGCAGCCCATCTGCTGATGTTTTGCGGTATATTGTTGCAGGGGTAGGAAATTTATTGTTTTATTTGTTTGTGCACTTGTGTTGTTTGGTTGTTTATTTGTTTATTTCACTCCCAAAGTGAAAATTCATGGCAAGCTGCGCAAACACCGATTCTTCCGACATCTCCGCTTTCGATGTTGTTTTGCCATCCTCATCTCTCTATACATTTCAGTTTTTAGAATGCTATTCAAACCCTTGCTAAGGCTCTGGCTGGATTTCAGGCCATTCTAGCAAGAGATGAAATAAACAATTAAACAATTGCAACCGAAGAAGAGGGTACCTTCGTCTTTCGTTCTAACTCCACACCATGTTGGGCGCATGCAAGCACCGACTGATTTATGTGGCAACAGAATGCCATGAAACCATACCCGAGAAGCAATGTAGAAAGACGGTAAACAAGGAACACTCGAGAAATTGTTGCAGGTCCTCGCCATTGTTCACAGGCATCTGTCGCTGAACAGCAGGAAATATTTTCTCGCCACTGTTTTTGCGTGGACTCCGCAGTTCTGCTACGACTGTGTTGCGCTAGAAATTAAGGCTTACACTTCCCGGCGTTGCAAAAAATCAGCTTTGACGTTCTATATAATGCGTGAGAGAATTCTTAGGAGTCTGTTGCATTGGATTGAAACTGTATCTCTCCTACTACTAGCCAAGTCATTTATTCGCACGTGCATCCAGAACACAATGTAATTGTTGCGCTAGATGTAGAATTCAAGTAATTTGAATAGTAATCTATCTATCTATCTATCTATCTATCTATCTATCTATCTATCTATCTATCTATCTATCTATCTATCTATCTATCTATCTATTATCTATCTATCTATCTTATCTATCTATCTATCTATCTATCTATCTATCTATCTATCTATCTATCTATCTAGCTATCTATCTATCTATCTATCTATCTATCTATCTATCTATCTATCTATCTATCTATCTATCTATCTATCTATCTATCTATCTATCATCTATCTATCTATCATCATCTATCTATCTATCTATCTATCTATCTATCTATCTATTTATCTATTTATCTATTTATCTATTTATCTATCTATCTATTTATCTATTTATCTATCTATCTATTTATTTATCTATCTATCTATATCTGTCTGGTCTATCTCTATCTATCTATATCTATATATCTATATCTGTCTGTCTATCTGTCTGTCTATCTATCTATATCTGTCTGTCTATCTATCTATATCTGTCTGTCTGTCTGTCTGTCTGTCTGTCTGTCTGTCTGTCTGTCTGTCTGTCTGTCTGTCTGTCTGTCTGTCTGTCCTTTTGTTCTAGCCCCTCTTCTGTCAGTCTTGCATTTTGTCCATCTGTTTTTGTTTTTGCCTTACTTATCTGTACCCATTGCTTTTATTACAAGCTTTAATTCCTGATGCTTGTGCATGCTAGCGTATTACATCACATCTCTTTCTTTTTATATTTTTTTCCTCCCCTTTTCCCCACCCCCGTGTCGAGTAGCAAATCGGGTTCAACCTGGTGGTTAACCTCTCTGCCTTTCCTCTGTTTCTATTTCTCTTTTTTCAGTCCCACTTTCTTTCGCCGTGGTGGTCACATATCGAAGGAAGTGAAGTAGTTGAGTCTCGTGTACTGTGCCTAATATACGTACGGATTGGAACAAGAAAATTTAGGGCAACTTACAGACCTAGTTTGTTTTCCAACGTGTTAAGTTCCGCTCCTGTTGGCGTAATTTTGACATCAGCGCGTAGGTGAGAGCCATCATTAACTTTAGGAACCAGAATCATCACGACATTACGTGGTTATCTAGATGTAGAATACAAGTATTCGTGATAACGCAAGTATGCGCGAGATAACCACATCACGTGGTTACCTCGCCAAATTACCAATACCAGTTGTTATACTTAGAATTTTGATGTCGAAATTGACTCTGTGAGTGCTGCATATAGACACTTGGGAAGGCGCCCACCCAATGGGAAATTAATGGCACGGAAACACCAGACCTAGCATTAAGAAACCATTTAGTTCTTCACAGTCATTGTAGCCTATATAAACTGAAGTGTTGCACTACGGAGCACATGTATAAAGGGCTAGTGCCCTGCATACAGGAACGAAACAGTTGAGAATGAGCTACAGTGGGGATAGAGCAAAAGTTGGGATAGAGTTACAGTTGGGATTAAGTTACAGTTGGGATAGAGCTAGAGTTGAGATAGAATTACTGTTGAGATAGAATTACAGTTGAGATAGATTTACAGTTGAGATATAATTACTGTTGAGATAGAATTACAGTTGAGATAGAATTACAGTTAAGATAGAATTACAGTTAAGATAGAATTACAGTTTAGATAGGGATACGGTTTAGATAGGGCTACGCTTGATCGAATAGGGCGACAGTTGGGATAAAGCTACAGTTAAAATATGGCTACAGCTGGGGTATAGTAAATTACAATAGCTAAAATAGAGTTAGGACAGGTCATTCAGAAGTGTGACAAAAAAGTAAAGTTGTTGCTTAGGCACGATCATACAGTTCTTCCTTTCCACCATTCTTCCTAATAGGGTAGCGGCTCTTGCGTTTCTACTTTATTAACTTATTTCTTCATTGCGATGATTGTCCTACATGACCGAGGGAAAGACACACACTTACATCGTCAAGTCTGCATCGAAATGGTCCCGCAATTAAAGTGCCCATGTCAGAACTCTTTTGTACTGCCTGAGCACTACTGAACACACTCAGAACACACAAACACATATACAGTTCTGTCATGCCAAACACGAAGTTAGAATGCACTGCGATCGGCATAGTTCTTAGAATTTTGTTTTTGCTTGCGGCTCAAAGATTAGTCGAGCAAAAAAAAATTCCAACGTGGATGAACAGACGTCCGTCCCGCTGTTTACAACTAATCGATGATCACGCTGTCGGGGTTCATAACGACTTTTCTTTAGGACGTCGAGTTCCTTTGGTTCGAGTCGGTAATTGCGTGCAACAGAAAACTTTCTCGGCTGTCTTCTTTTACGTTTGTACCCGCCGAACCATGCCCGAATAAATATTGTCACGGGGTCGTGACGTGGCCGAAGACAGGAAACTTCGTTTTGAGATTCAACTGTTTATTTGGGCGAACCTGTGCCCAGTAAAGGGAAAGTCTAATTACAGCAGCAGTCTTGCACAGATAGCAGTCTCGGACTGATAGCGGCGAATGCAGCGTCGGCCTTCGATCAACAACTGACAAGCGGCGAAGCGCGTCGGCATTTATACTCTTGCCGTCGAATGTTCTAGCGTTATCGCTGGCGGTGGCGTAGCTTCCAGAACAATCTGTACCGTTCGCACAGTGGGCGTGATCTTATCGAAATGATCTACTACAGTCCGAAACCTTCTAGAAAACTGCAGGCGCGGTTTGCGCTGAGAATCGTGTGGTGTTTTGGGACGATAACAAAAACTTGGGAAATGGAACGTGGCATTGCCCCCCTCTGAAAAAAGGCATCGTCCCGATGCTTTAACTAAAGATGAAAGTACAATAATAATGCAAGAAAGTACAATGAATAAATTCCGATACAACAATAATACAAAAAAAAACACTGGTTCAGTTTGTTAACGCGCATGAAACGGCTTGAGGTGCGCGACATGGACGACTTCAGGTCGCGATCGGCGTCGTTGAGAGTTCGTGATGCTGTCGGGGACAACCTCGTAATCAAGTGGGCCGAGACGTCGAACCACCCTGTACGGTCCGAAGTACCGTCGCAGAAGCTTTTCACTTAGTCCACGTCGGCGTATCGGCGTCCACACCCAAACACGTTCACCGGGCTGGTATTCCACGAAGCGACGTCGAAGTTTGTAACGGTGGCTGTCGGTCGTCTGTTGATTCTTGATACGGAGACGCGCAAGTTGTCGGGCTTCTTCGGCGCGTTGAAGGTACTCGCTCACATCGAGGTTTTCTTCGTCGGTGATGTTGGGTAACATGGCATCGAGCGTCGTTGCCGGGCTCCTTCCGTAGACCAATTTGTATGGAGATATCTGCGTCATCTCCTGCACCGCCGTGTTGTATGCGAATGTCACATACGGAAGAATGGCGTCCCACGTCTTGTGTTCGACATCGACGTACATTGACAGCATGTCGGCGATCGTCTTGTTAAGCCGCTCGGTGAGGCCGTTGGTCTGTGGGTGGTACGCTGTCGTCCGGCGGTGGTTTGTTTGGCTGTATGCCAAGATCGCTTGAGTTAAGTCGGCAGTGAATGCCGTTCCTCTGTCGGTGATAAGGACCTCCGAGGCGCCGTGACGTAGGACGATATTTTCGACGAAGAACTTAGCTACCTCGGATGCACTGCCTTTTGGCAGGGCTTTTGTTTCGGCGTAGCGGGTGAGGTAGTCGGTAGCTACCACGATCCACTTGTTTCCGAAAGCCGACGTCGGGAACGGCCCCAGTAGGTCCATACCAATCTGCTGAAAAGGTCGGCAAGGTGGATCAATTGGCTGCAGAAGTCCCGCTGTCCTTGTCGGCGGTGTCTTGCGTCGCTGACAGTCCCGGCATGTCCTCACATAACGAGTGACGTCGGTGGTAAGACGTGGCCAGTAGTACCTTTCTTGTATCCTCGCGAGCGTGCGAGAAACACCGAGGTGCCCTGCCGTCGGATCGTCGTGCAGGGCCTGCAGGAGTTCTGGTCGCAGAGCTGAAGGCACCACAAGGAGGTACTTAGCTCGAAGCGGTGAAAAGTTTTTCTTTTGTAGAAGACCGTTTCGTAGAAAGAACGACACAAGTGCGCGCTTGAATACCTTCGGGACTTCGGCGGTCCGGCCTTCGAGGTTTTCTATTAGGGACTTAAGTTCCGGGTCGGCCCTCTGTCGTTCAGCGAAGTCATCGGTAGTTATCGATCCTAAGAAGTAGTCGTCATCCGGGTCGTCGGGTAGCGGTTGGTCTACAGGCGCACGAGAGAGACAGTCGGCGTCGGAGTGTTTTTTGCCGGAATTGTAAATGGCAGTAATGTCATATTCTTGAAGTCTCAGGCTCCATCATGCGAGGCAACCTGAAGGGTCCTTCAAGGTGGCTAGCCAACACAATGCGTGGTGATCGCTCACAACTTTGAAGGGCCTGCCGTAGAGGTAGGGGCGAAATTTTGACGTAGCCCAGATGATGGCGAGGCACTCCTTTTCTGTTGTGGAATAATTTGCTTCTGCTTTGGATAGCGATCGGCTGGCGTAACTAATAACCCTTTCAAGTCCGTCAGCCCTCTGCACAAGAACGGCGCCAAGACCTACGCTGCTTGCGTCCGTATGTATCTCTGTCTCGGCGAATTCGTCGAAATGGGCAAGTAACGGAGGCGTCTGGAGGCGATGTTTAAGCTCCTGGAAAGCGTGTTCCTGCGGTGTTTCCCTCTTAAACTCCACGTCGGCCTTGGTAAGGATAGTGAGAGGATCGGCGATGCGGGCGAAGTTTTTCACGAACCGCCTATAATAGGCACACAGGCCCAGAAATCGGCGCACGGCTTTCTTGTCAGTGGGCGGCGGGAAGTCGGCGATGGCGGCTGTTTTCCGTGGGTCGGGACGAACTCCAGACTTGCTGATAACGTGCCCCAGAAACAAGAGCTCCTCATACGCAAATCTGCACTTTTCTGGCTTCAGTGTGAGTCCGGAAGTCTTGATGGCTTGAAGTACAGCTTCAAGGCGCCGAAGATGCTCGTCGAAACTCGAGGAAAACACGACGACGTCGTCCAAGTACACAAGGCAAGTTTGCCACTTCAATCCTGCCAGTACTGTATCCATAACGCGTTGAAAAGTTGCAGGCGCTGAGCAAAGGCCGAAGGGCATCACCTTAAACTCGAAGAGGCCGTCCGGTGTTATAAACGCCGTCTTCTCTCGGTCTCTTTCATCGACTTCGATTTGCCAATAGCCAGTGTTGACCGCACCTCCACCAGTTGCTGTCCTTAGTTTCCCGGATACGGGCTAGGAGACCGGCCCCGCGTTGGGCCAGAGTACTGCCGGTGGTGCGGTGACGTGCGGCGGCTGGGCGACGGCGAACGCGAAGGGCTTCGTGGTGTCCACCGAGTTCCTGTCAGGTAGTCGGCGATGTCACGTGGTCGTTCTCCTGTATGTGGACGCGGTGCATTGACGGCAAAGCCACGCAGTCCCATCTGTCGGTACTGGCAATGGCGGTATGTGTGTCCGGCCTCGCCGCAGTGGTAGCAGAGCGGGCGATGGTCAGGGGTGCGCCAGACGTCAGTCTTCCTCGGTGTACTGCGTTGGCCCGCTGGGGAACGGTAGGACGTCGGTGGGGGTGGTGGCGTCGGTGGCGTCTGGCGACGGAAGTGCGACGGGGCGGCGTTTTGGCGCGGACGGGGAGGAGCGTTGTGGCGCACTGCAGCGGCGTAGCTCATAGTTTCTGGCTCGGGCGGTGGTGTTTCGGGAATTCGAAGCGATTGCCGGACTTCTTCTCGCACAATGTCGGCGATCGAATTCACTTGAGGCTGCGCCGAAGGCAACAGTTTGCGCAGCTCTTCCCGCACGATCGCTCGGATCGTTTCACGCAGGTCGTCGGAGTCACTAGCTTGAGCAGCAGCGCATTCTGGAGTCGGGCGACGATTATACTGTCTGGTGCGCATGTCCAGCGTTTTTTCGATGGTGGTCGCCTCGGATACAAATTCTTGAACGGTATTCGGTGGATTCCTCATTAGTCCCGCGAAGAGCTCCTGTTTGACCCCTCGCATGAGGAAACGAACTTTCTTTTCCTCAGGCATGTCTGGGTCAGCGTGACGGAATAGCCGGGTCATCTCCTCTGTGAAAATTCCAACCTTTTCATTTGGTAGCTGAACCCGGGTCTCGAGTAGAGCAGCGGCCCTCTCTTTGCGAGCGACGCTCGCGAACGTTTGCAGAAATGCGCCGCAGAAGAGATCCCACGTTCGGAGCGTGGACTCCCGATTCTCTAGCCAGGTCCTTGCGGTGTCTTCCAGGTAGAAGTACACACGACGGAGCTTTTCTTCGTTGTCCCTGTGGTTGAGGGCGGCCACACGTTCGTATGTTTCTAGCCAGGATTCCGGGTCTTCAAACGATGAGCCATGGAACGTTGGTGGTTCCCTGGGTTGAAGAATGACGATCGCGGGCTGGGACGCTCCGGTTGTCATTGTCGCTGCAGTCGAGGTCATGGTCTTGGTCTTCCGCGCCTTGTCTTGTAAAAGGCCGTACTCCGGTGGGAGACCTTGCTGTCGGCGGCTCGTTCGCTGCTCTTGGTTGGCGTCGGTGTCTTCTCCGCGACGGGGGCTGGGTTCACGGCTTGACGGGGGCGTCCGGTACATGAACGAAGCAGCACCTCCACCAGATGTCACGGGGTCGTGACGTGGCCGAAGACAGGAAACTTCGTGTTGAGATTCAACTGTTTATTTGGGCGAACCTGTGCCCAGTAAAGGGAAAGTCTACTTACAGCAGCAGTCTTGCACAGATAGCAGTCTCGGACTGATAGCGGCGAACGCAGCGTCGGCCTTCGATCAACAACTGACAAGCGGCGAAGCGCGTCGGCATTTATACTCTTGCCGTCGAATGTTCTAGCGTTATCGCTGGCGGTGGCGTAGCTTCCAGAACAATCTGTACCGTTCGCACAGTGGGCGTGATCTTATCGAAATGATCTACTACAGTCCGAAACCTTCTAGAAAACTGCAGGCGCGGTTTGCGCTGAGAATCGTGTGGTGTTTTGGGACGATAACAAAAACTTGGGAAATGGAACGTGGCAATATGTTCAGTGTGAGAGGCAGTGACGCCTGAGTAGCGTGCCCTATACATCGCTTCCTTTTGACAGCACGCAAAAAACTAATCAGTATCTGTGTTTAACACGGGAACAAGATCGAAACACGCCTCTCGAAATGAAGTTCTGGAATGGCAACTGTTTGGAAGAAAGAGGAACTGTATTTGTTCAATGAAGAGAACGGTTATGATTATCGAAGTCGGTATGCCTCTCTAAACAGGTAGACGTTTGGAGAAACTTCCAATGTTGTGACGCGTCCCTAGAGGAGTTATGTCTAACTGTAGACAAGTTAAACAGGGAGAGATGGAGAACGTTTTTATGTGCGACGCATAAAATGAATTGTTTTATCTCCATGATCTTAATGTGAAATGTTGATATCAACCTGGAAAGGATTTCAAAGCATATAATCATATTCGAAGGTCGAGTATATCAGTATTTCTCGTGTCATTCATTTTGTCTCTCGAGTATTGGTTGCCGCTGTATTCCTTGGGCTCAGCTTGTGTTTTACGCGCTGTAAGAGCAGATCCGAAAGGCCACGCAGAAATGAGCGAGTAGTAGAGACAAGGCTCCACCAGATGCCACAACCATCTCTGCTGCAGATAGAAAGTCCATGCGCTGTTATAACGAACTCAGTAAAGGTAATTTTCATTATTTCCCTTCCCCATTTTTGGAGCGAAGCTCCTTACGCCGTGGGTTGTACGTCCCGTATCGTCGTTGTAGTAGTGGCTACCTCTTGTTTAGTGCTTAGAATGCCCGCTGGATGGTGGCACTTGTATATGATGAGTATGTGATGAAACGATGCGAGATGGCGGTACTTGAAGTGTTCACTAAATGGACAGACGGATGAACGGAAGCATGGACGATTCGCCCCACTCATCATCGTTCACTCCGTGGATATGGTGTGATTTTTTTTTACCCTTACCATAAGCAAATTTATGCTCTAATATCATACGAATTTAATATAGCTACTCAACCCAAACTATCAGTTTTGTACCCCGTTCATTTATTTTTTAAACGCTTGTTCTGAAGATTTGGACAACAAGTACTGCTTTCTTGGAAGTGTGCGAAAGACACAAAGGAGTGCCTTTAGGTTCCTTCTGCCAATAATATTAAAAGAAACACGGGTACGTTTCGTTATAGTAAAGTGCAGCATAGTATGTCGCGCATAATTTTCATTGGAACTTCTGTGGATGTCACTCGTGTTGTACGAATTGAATGACGGCACCAAGACGCCATTAGCCGCTGCGCAAGCACTAACAGAAATTACGACCTGTACACTATTTTTCGTGCCAGACTTATGCCCTGAGACGACTAACCGAAAGAGCTTAACCATGTTTCTGTCTTGTGACACTGAATGTTCTTTCTTTACATTGCGTGGATATTGATTATTGCTCTCCAACGCGATATTTTTGACATCAAAGGGTACTCTTTTGGCCACTGTCCTTTTGGACGCAAAGAAAGCGCTTTTGGAGCTAGTTTGCTCGCATGGCTTCTATGTGGAACGTAATAATAGAAATGTGTATCAGTCCTTCGGGAAGTTCTTTTTTCACCTTCACTATAGGGCTGAACTTTCTGCGCGATCTTCATTTGTTGCAATGAATAAGAATGACACTCGTTGAAGTTTCTGCGTGCATCCCATTTAATTAGGCATGCACACCCATGAACTATTAACTACACAGTCACAGCTTTTGGTTAAAAGAACAAACTTGCTGACAAATAATTATATTAATAATTTATTTCTATCTAAGAAAATACATTGACAGGGGAGCTGCAGTAAAAGCTGTAGTACACAGCTTGACCGAGCCACAGCCCCTAAATACAAGGCAACAGCAAAGGCACTTGAAAATTCAGGTGAAAGCGTACATACCTAAACTCAATGTAAACACTGCACATCAAAACACACAAGAAATGAACAGACAGAGTGTTGTCTACACATTCAGCACACAGAAGCGATTCATGAATTGCTTCCTCAATATAATAGTAATTATATTATTTCCGATAACAAAAATAACACATTTCGAAGACCATCATGTATCAAATATGAGCACAAAAAATACAGATACAAATCCATTTTGACATTCATTTCGGATTTTCACAAACCTAAAGTATATGCGGGGGTACATACTTATACATTTGAAGCAGGAGTCGCGAATGTCTTCACATACTAAACGCCCGTTCAAGCAGCAGCCGAAAACATCAATAACCGAATTAACATCTTCGGTTGATGTCATGTATAACAATTTTAAATGACCATGTCGCATTACAGCTTGCTCCGTGCGTAATAGTTATTTGCTGTCGCTGTGACCATACCTTTCTGATTTTGGTGTGGTTATGTGACTAACCACGTGTGTAGTGGTATATTGTACATAGTCTGTATTTGTATGAGAGAATTTTACGTAAAATATAGAGTTGCGTAACTCAGCATTTTTTTTTACACTACAGGAATGAACGTCCTGCTTATGCGACTTTTAAAGTTGAACTGACGTACCTGAACTGACCTTATAGCCAATAACAGCCGAAGTACGATACACCTCTGTTATAATCAACATCATTGGCACGATTTCACTGTTTACAAAACACAGCCCCTTAATGACTTCCGGTTTCGTATACCGATGTGCCTGAATAGCATATGTGGGCAAGAAGAGCGTTAAAAATATGCCGCTGATTTTCTACACATTCTTTTCATCATTTGGCAAACTATATTCAAATAAATGTTCTTTCGGGCTACATAAAACTATAAGAGACTGCCTTTAACACTACGCACGTTCTTTGTATCTAAAAAACTAATAAGCAACTTTCCTTACCCATGAAAAAACATGAAAACGTCCTTTCAGTGTCGACGCTACGAGCTGGTGCCATGAGATGACCGGAAGTTTGTTTGGTCCACAACGCTTTCAATCTTGAAACCGTCTATAACTTTAACCAATGGTAATAGCCCACCCGTGACTAAAAACCCTTCACGGGGCGTTTCAGGTATTGTTTTAAATAAATAAATGAATAAATAAATAAATAAATAAATAAAATCTTCGTTTGCAGTCCTGTGGCGTGCCTACCATTCACCTGTGCAAGAAGTTCATGCTTGATGGTTTCCTTTCTGACCATACCTGCTTCATCGCTGCCAACTACGCGTATTATTATTAAGGCTTGTTGCCCCGTGCAAGATGTTAGGTTGAGGGAACAGTCAAAGCCTTAACCACTGATGAAATTCGCTGGAAAGTTTTTGACACGTCACTGTAACCAGTACTACAGCGGTGATCATTATAAACATCATTGTTATGGCGTAATGAAAAGTGCATCTCGTGAGCATTTTCATGGTGGGCTTGTGTGATTCCTTTCCTCCCCTACGGAGGAGGTGGGCTAGAACTTTTAACACTGTGAAATTACAGTGTGCATTCTCCTTTTCTTCATTAGCAACATGTCTTTTTTTGTAAATATTGTTCTTGAGCACGAGAGCAAACTGTCCTCACAGGCGGATGCATAAACATCACCTTACACTGTGAATGACCCCCTTGTTTGTGCATATAGCCTGTTTATATAAGTATAATAATATCGTTGTTCATGAATATTCTGTCCTAGTTGTACTATTTTTGTATTGTAGATCACTGAATACGCAGATAGGTTATTTTCGCTGTATATAACAGCTTGCACTGTACATGCGCATGATCATCATTGTCTATCTGTGTGCACAGAAGCCATGTAAAATATAAATGGAAATGAAATTCTCTTAAACAGCCCTGTCACATATACTAGGGCACCATAATTCTATCTCATTTATTTATTATCTGTCGTTCGGTAATCGTGTTTCAGCATAACATACATACATAATACATACATACATACATACATACATACATACATACATACATGTACACACACACACACACACACTCCCCTGCCGTGGTGGTATACTGGTAAAAGCACTTGGCTGCTGACCCGCAGGTCGCGGGATTGATTTCCGGTAACAGCGGCGGCATTTTTCATGGGGACGTACATGATTGAGGCCCTGTGCTTAGATTAGGTGCGCGTTATAGAACTCCAGGTGGTCCAAATTTTCGGAGCCGTCCACTATGTCGTTTATCATAATCATCTTGTGGTTTTGGGACATTAAACTCCAACAGTTTTTACAATATATACGCATGAGTCACATTTGAAACACAACCAAATTTATCGAGCAGGCAATTTAGCTAAGGATAGAATCGAGGATATTGATCATTGCTTTTAAGTGTTATGTAGTAATTCTGACATCATTGTTATAACACTTCTAAGAAAACAAGGCCTGCAGTTTTTACCTTGGTTTTATTATTAGTTTGTTTAAAGCAGATATTCGTCAGCGCCGGTATTTCGATCTCGTGTAAACTAGAAAGTGTTAGGCGTCGTAAGACAGATGTGGAAATGATTGTGAGCACACTCCAGTGTAAATTTTTCCGATTCCTCACAAAACTATTCAGGATAGTTCAAAGTGAGTCTTTAGATATGCTGGGGATGTGAAACGATTGCGTATTCCTTTCTAATGCACTGGCAGGCGACAACCACCCACCAAATTGCGATTCTGCTAACATTTGCTCTGCAACAAGCTTTTTTGTGTTGTTGTTCGAAACTCCCATTAATTTTCAAGACGCACTCGCAATTAGCAGTACATATTCTATCCATTAAGGGCTTCGTCTTGCATTTGACGAGAAAACAAAACAACGACATCAGAATATCTTCGGGTCAGTACCTTTTCAAGGAACCCGCAAGGATGAAAATCCTCGGATCTTTTCATTAAAAAACCCCGCGTAATTGTATCGTAGTTTCAGCACAAAAGCCTATTTCACACGGAAGCAAACGGAGGTGTAAAAAAATAAATTGAGTGCATAAGTTTGTGCACTAAGCTACCCCATCTCTGATTTCCTAATACTTCTTCCTCAGAAGTGAGTTTCTCTTTCTTTTTTATAAACGATTTTAGGACTTCCCGCTAAAGCGTATCAGATGAGTTTTTCTTTTTTTCATGCTTTGATAAACATCTAATGCCCGTTGCTGACTTAACACCTGCAGATCATTTAACGCACGATGCCTTCCTGACTCATTCCACTCTGAGCTTTACCGATACTTGCGTCTTCTTTTCTTCTATTCTCCCTCTATATTTACAGTCTGCATTTTTTCGGCCAATTTTGCAATTTCGCATTATTAACTTCTCACAGCCGTCAGTATCATTTACAATGACGTCATAATAGAATCAAGACTGCGCAGCCACTGCTAATTATGGAGACGGCCAAATAGATAGAGAGCTTTGGTAAACTTAACAAAATGAAATGAAAATTAAACAACTTATAAAAAACTTACAAGGCTCTCAGAAAATACGCTGGTACAGCATAAAGAGTAGACCCGGCTTCAGTTTCTGAGTTTGAGCTTAAGAATGGTTCTATTCTTTTGTTTTAGAAGAAACAAACGGATCTTTGAAGCGAAGCCATACTGCCTAAAAGAGCATCAGAGGCATTTTTACGTCATTCATACAGCCCTGATATTTGTGTGTCACACCAGTCGATATTTATTAAAAAATAGCTGTCGTGCATCCACTGCAACATACACACCCATTAATGTTATAAAAAGAAACTTGAAGTTGTTCTGTGCACGTATACAATCGATGAGCGAAGTTCTTTAGAAATTGTATACAAACGATTATACGCCTGGTATCGCTGCAGGCTCTCAAGAAGGTCGTAGGGGAGGGGGCGGAGGGGGGAGGAGAAAGCGTTTTTTCTTTATTCTTTATTCAAAGGTTACCCCGCATTGCCCAAAGGCGTTACAGCAGGGGGGTTACACAACGACTTAACAATTCTTCGTTCTTACAGCACACTTGCATGGCAGACAATTCATTCCACTCTTTACCAGTTCTAACGAAAAATGAATTCACGGACAGGGGGTTACAGAAACGACATAAACAATTCTTCGTTCTTACAGCACACTTGCATAGCAGACAATCCATTCCACTCTTTAACGGTTCTAACAAAAAATTGAATTGCGCTCGGTGGCGAGAATGACAAAGCGAGTCTGTGTGCAGGGCCAATCATCTGCTGGGAATTCGCACCTGCTGTTTTTGCTCGGCGCGCTTTCCTGGCACCGGCAGCTTCGGCGGCCACGGTGGATTGTGGGATTAAGAAGCTTCGCTCTTGAAGAATTCCCAGACGATCACGATAGTGCCTAATGCGAATTTTGAGTGCTGCTGTGATTCTTGAGCTTTGATGGCGCGCACTCCGGGATCTTCTCCATGACGGAGCCATGCTTCTTCGTTGGCGGGGCGTTTGTCGCGATTCTGGCAACACCCACGTTAACCCTCTGCTCAAACAGCTTGTTTAGTAACAGAGGTGGACGACGCACTTCTTGCCAGTCACGTCACTTTTTGTTCGGGTAGAACTGGCTGACATTATGAAAAGTTTCGTGCGGACCATTTTCGATCAACCGCCACGTTCGGTATTCCAGCGTGACTGCCTCGCTAACCGGGATACCGCGAAAGGCAGCGCGTACGCGCGCTCCACAACAGCCGCCGCGGACATGACTGCGTTCCTGCAGCGCTTTATTTCTAGACGAAACTTCCGGATGACGTCCTCACCGCATACCTTTGTGATGTCATCGGCGATGGATGGATGGATGGATATGGCTGTACCCTTTAGATCGGGCAGTGGCTAGCGCCACCAAGCCGCAATACTTCATGAACCAAAAACTAGATCTATTTTTTTTCCTTAAAAAGTGAGTTTGAGGATTCGTACTTTGCAGTGAAGAGTTTAATTTTCACTCGTGCCTTGACTTTAGCCACCAATCAGATAACCTCCTTCTAGTTAAGTCTACCCGCTTAAAGTCTATTTTGCCCTCCCGGTCCCTAAACCCCAGTGCTTTGAAAAACTCTGCGCCATCATCCTGAACTATAGGATGAAGCCCTTTACAGAACATTATCAAGTGTTCGGCAGTTTCTTCTTCCTCACCACACGCACTGCATACCGTGTCTACCCCTTCATATTTGGCCTGATATGTCTTGGTTCGCAATACTCCTGTCCTGGCGACAAACAGTAGAGAACTACTCAGAGAACTACCATAGATCCTTTCCTTAACAATTTTCTGCTCAAACGTTCAATAGATCTCTACAGCTAACTTCTTAATCATGCCTTTTCTACACATTTCGGTCTCCGTTGCCTTCACCTCCTTCTTAACTGATAGTTCTTTTTAGTTTCGCCTCCTGCTGTAGCGGCGTGCCCTCTCGTGGGCTAAAGCTTTATTTTCTAATTATTTATTTCTAATTCTAAATTTATTTATTTCTAATTCACATTTATTTTTAATTCACATCTTTATTTCTAATTCTATTTTTATTTGCTTCTTTCTCGATTTTTTCGCTCTCGAACGATTCTTCGCTCCCGACCAACGTACGGTGCCGAAGCCGACGGCAGAATTTCTGCGACACGAGCTCTCTAACGCTATCGCTTTAGAACACTAAACAAGGCACTTCAGCGAAGACTCTATAGCCGTGGCAGCAAACGATACGTATAGAAATTGATTCAAATAATAAGAAAGAGTACCAAATCAATCAAAGGAGAGACAGAGAGAGAGAGAAAGAGGGTGATGGGGGCGGCAATGAAAAGCAAGCTATGCGCGAATGTTGACATTGAGGATTGCTTCCGTTCTCGGAAAACTTCGTGTGCCTGCTCAGATATCATTTGCAGCTTTAGCATAAGAGGCTGATTAAGTAAAAAGAAGTGAAACTGAACCAGCCCAAAGACCGTCCTACCGAACATAGCTTGTTC
Organism: Rhipicephalus annulatus; assembly: GCA_013436015.1. Classification (NCBI taxonomy): domain Eukaryota; kingdom Metazoa; phylum Arthropoda; class Arachnida; order Ixodida; family Ixodidae; genus Rhipicephalus; species Rhipicephalus annulatus. The sequence continues at coordinate 101,770 of WOVY01001437.1, forward strand.
AAAAAGAACAGAATGGAATTTCGTATGCCAAGCGTATTATGCGCGGTTCTCTTTATTATCTCGCACCTATTGATTTTTCACTAGCACTTGCACTATTGCACATACAGTAAACAGTGCACGTGTGTTTGCATGAGCTCCCAGGCCTTCACAGTATAGATTTTCTTGCTGCAGTCAAAATTTGATTAGGAATCTAAATACTAGTTCATATTTGCTCTGTAGTTGGAAAATTAGATTCTCGTGTAAGCATTGTTCAGAATTTAAAAGGAAGCGGATCATTTTTATGCTGACGAAATGATAAACAATATGATTCACGAGCCCTTGCCTAAAGAAAGAAAGATGCCCAGCTAGAAACTTGCTCGAATCTTGTCACCTATAGTGCGAAATTACCTTAATATTCAAGAGCGAAGTTCCTTACGGTCCAGCGATGTTCGTTGACGCCGTTGTCGTAGCTTCCCGTCGGACGAAAACACAGGTGTGACATGCAGCGTACAGAGCGTTCATAAAGCGCACATATAACTTTAAAACAGACTGTCCATTCATATCTCATCCATACATCTGTCTGCCCGTCCGTCTATCTGTCTATCCTTCGTACTAGTATTTCCTTCATACTAGTAGTAATTGGTAGTAGACGGCTTCAACGTAGGCATTATAATCATGAGCCTTGCTTCGCTCCATCATCAACATTCACTTCGTGGATATGTAGTAATTTTTATTCTAAATTGACGTACTCATGATCCAACATCTTACTCTGTGAGCTTTCTGCTCCTAACAATGTTTTTGTTCTGCATTTAAGGTCGAAGGTATTGGAAGCTTTATGCACATGATTTGGTTTAGCGCTGCTGGTGCAATCGGTCCACGTCATCGCGTGTCGTCACGTTACGTGGTGCCACAGCGAATTCTCGATGACGTTGTGGCCATCTGAGACGTCATGACTGTGTTTTCATTGTTTGATGCCATCGATGCTTTGTAGCGACACCATTGTCCTGTCCAGCAGCAACTGTGAGTTCAATGGATGACGCTTATGTATCTTTGCGACACAAGCATCCCGTGCGTGTTGTTGGTGTTTGAAAAGTAATTTGTTTTGTGTGTGTGTGTGTGTGTGTGTGCGTGTGTGTGTGTGTGTGTGTATGTGTGTGCGTGTGTTTCAGTGACTGATACCTTGATGCGTCTTATGTCAAGCCAAGTTCCCTCAATCTGCGGCACACACCCACGCTGGAGGATATGCCTGATGTAATGAGCTGGTGTGACCCAAGTTCGTTCTTTCTTTCTTTCTTTCTTTCTTTCTTTCTTTCTTTCTTTCTTTCTTTCTTTCTTTCTTTCTTTTTTTCTTTCTTTCTTTCTTTCTTTCTGTCTTTCTTTCTTTCTTTCTTCCTTTCTTTCTTTCTTTCTTTCTCTCTTTCTTCTTATCTCCTGTCATTCTTTCTCTTTTTCCTTTTTCTATTTTTTCCTTTTTTCTATCTTTTATCTTTATTTCTTTTTTATTTCCTTTTTCTTTTTTCTTTCTTTTTTTCTTCTTCATTTCTTTGTTTTTTTTCTTTCTTCACTTTGTCCAGTTCGTTTGGCCCCGCGATTTGAACACGAAACGTGTTTAACTAAACTCTTGTAAAGCGTGCACTGCCGCATGCAGACTCTTTGCAGGAGAAAACAACAGCACTGAAAGATGCGTAAAAATTTGAAGAAAGCTCGAGACGCACAGCAAACTAGAAAACTATTTAGCACCAGCATGTTAAAAGAAATAAAAGAAAACTCGGAGAAAAAATACCCGAAAAAGTATCGGCGGAAACGAATGCCAAGAAGCAAGGAAGATGAAAGGGTGAGCTGCCATTGCTGCCAAAAAGAGTACCCGGCGTTAAACCGTCCGTCTCTCTGATCCAATATGCAAGATCTTGAATTGAAAATATATAATTGCTGCGCGAAAGATGGTCGGGCATTGTGCACATGAACATGTGAACGTTCTGTTTGAAAATGAACTTCTGCACGAAAAGTGTTCAGCGCCAAGGTATTTTCACATAAAGCGAAAATCTTAGATGCCACCAAAACTTGAATCAGTGGCATTCGGCGTCAGCACGATGATGCAGATGATGACGTAATTCCACGACGGCATAGCTATATTGCAGGTCAGCGAAACGTGATGACGTCTCTTGTCATTATCGCTCGGTCATAAGTGGGTGGATCTCGGAAGCATGTCATGTGCATAAAGCTAGCGATGCCTCTGATCAGTACAAAATCAGGATAATGGGAGGAAGGTTTCTGAGACGGGTGGATAAATAAAATCTGCTTAGAAGATATACAAAAGCAAAATAGGATTAGTGTTATCTTTGAGTCATTTAAGGCGAATGCATAATTGATCTTAAGAGTTCTCTTTGTTTCAGTTTGTACATTTTTTATTGATCAGTTCATTTTTTTTGTGCAACTTGATTTGCGTTGCAGAAGTTGCGGAAACGGACTAAGAAGACGATATATATAAAACTTGGCATTAGCACAGCGAGGCAGTTTGAACAAAACAAACCAAAGTTTTTTTTTCATTTTCTTCTTGTAAAATGCGAAAGCGTCTTGCTGTGAATATTTGTCAGCTCAATTGGGTCGCAAGTGTTGCTTCTTTGGTCGGCATGAATAAAACATTCACGGAAAATAACACCACAAACACGTATAGTCATTCTGGCACACATACACGGAGCTCTTACAAATGACCGTCGTTGTTGGCGAGAAAAACAGCCTTGAAATTAATCTTGGGTGTCGTTTCTAAGTCGAATAAAAGAAATGCACTGGGAATGTTGCTGAGCGAGTAATGTCTTGAAAGATATACACAGCTTGATTCGTTACTAAGCTGTTCAGAGTGGCAGCTAATATTGATTCCTCATCGCACGAAACCCGTGCATTACTTCTGTACGATTCCGCTATGGAAAATACACGGGCAATAAAAAAAACGCATGCCCAGCGTAAACTTTCGGTGAAATTGGTAGTCACTGACGTTTGTTTTACATTGACGAGGTGTCGTTAGAGTGCTTGTTTCACGAAAAATTCGTTTTCGATGACAGCTCAGTGATTCTGAGATAAAAATAAGAGTAACTTATTAGTGAAAATATTAGATAGCTTCAATAAAGAAAATAATAAAAATCGTCTCTTCAAGTCTGAATAGGACCCAAAAATTTGCGTGAGAAGTAGATGTTCAGATACAGAGCTACGTGCATGCTTAAGATTTCTGAAAAAATAAACTGTACTGTTAAAAAACATGTGCGTGTGATGTAGTGCGAAAATGGAGCGTCCCTAATGCATGTAACAATAAGTGACACAAGTGCCGAATTACACAAGTTGTCTTAAGATGTGGATTACAAATTGAATAATAATAATGTTTGTGGTGCTGTGAGAACGCCGCAATGAGCATTGTTAAGCTGAGGGAGACAATCCTTGAGTTGGCATTGTGGAAAAAAAAAACACGGCATATCCACGGAATGAATAATGACGAGTGGGGTGAAGCATCCGTCAGGCCGTCCATTCACTTTTATTTCCGTCCATCCGTGCGTCCATCTGTGCGTACGTCCATGCATCCATTCACGAGTCCGTCCGTGCGTCTGTCCATGCGTCCGCCTGCCTGTCTTCTAGTGAACACGGCAAGTACCGCCATCTTGCATCTTTTACTCATATATTCACCATGTACAAGTACAGCCATGCAGCGGACATTCGAAGGACTAAAATAGATGTGGTTACTACTACATACTACAAACACGGGATGCACAGCGTATGGCGAAAGGAGCTTCGCCCCTAAAAAAGGTGCCCCGCTGTGGTGGTCTATTGGTTATGGCGCTCGGCTGAAAAAAAAAAATAGTGGGATCAAATCCCGGCTGCGGCTGCTGCATTGTTGATGGAGGCCAAAATGCTCGTGTCTCCTGTACTTAGATTTAGGTACTCTACTATGGGAGTGCAAAAAGCCGTCCCTAGTCAAACAGCGCTGAATCAGAAAAGAAGGTTTAACGATTTAGACAACTTGGTACTCTACTATGGGAGAGCAGAAAGCCGTCCCAGTCAAAGTAATTGGAGAAATTGAGGCTTACTGACCGTTTCCAATGGAATTCAAGCTAAACTGATACTACTGTCGTATACTACCTTCAAAAGCCAGTCGACAAGCTCTGGTGTGATGACCAGATTCAATCGTTGTTTGTGGCTAAAGCTATTCTTGAGCAACAAAGTTAAAAATAACGATCAATGTACTTCTGTTATTTCTTGACAAGCTTTAAACGGACATCTCCGATGGCAGCGCAAGCACACCATCAGACACAATTTGATATTTAATAAACAGCTTGATTCGTGAAAGGAATCATTATAACGAGAAAGTGAAACACGTCTTTACAAAACGATTGCCACCGACATCACCGCCTGACGTACAACAGAAGCGCGACCAGGGGTCAGATAAAGAAAATAAAGTCTCGAGAATACTTTTTGAGCCCTCCCAACTTTATACTTATACGGCAAACAACCCTAGAAACATAGTTCATGGTTTTTTGACACTTGAATAAAGAGTTCTTTGCATCATGTTTTGTTGGAGCACCGTAAATGGGGAGGGGGAGGGGGGGCGAATGCAGGCAGTCTGCTAGGTGGGCTTGTGTTTTTTTCGGTGCGTTGTCGGGTCCTCAAGTCATCGATCCCTTTTGCACGGCAAGTTCGTGTGTAAGTAATGTTGGTTATTTATTTGCTTATATGTTCTTCATGGCATGGCATGGCATGAAGAACATATGCATGACACTTGCATGGCACTTTAGAGAAGCTGAACCAGATGGAATAATAAGTAGATAACCCCTATTTTGACTGCAGAGTTCTCTCACTCCCATAGCCGGGATGTGCTCTCGCTTTCTTTTGTGGTTACTTAAGTACGCTAAGCGAAGGAACGCTGCACTTTAATGTTCCCGAAGTGATACGCCCTTCTATACTGTCTCGCTGCAGTGGAAAGAGAAAGAAAGAGGGTATAAGGTTGAGGGAAAGGCTGGAAGGTTCAGCAGAAGGAAATTTCAGGTTTGCTACCCTGCACTGGTGAAATGAAAATGGGCATGAAAAGGTAAGGTGAGAATAGAGACGGAAAGGGGTGGTTAAAAAAAGTAAAATAGACAGCGCACACACACTCAAGCATGCGAATGTCACAGTCGTTTAGCGAGTCCGGTTGACCACAGAAACTTCAACAGCGCCTTCGTCGCTTTCCGGCTATCTGAGGTTTCCAAGTGTTGTGATACTGTGCTCGGGAACCACCGTACCACAGTTTCTTCATCTACAAGGTATTGGGTGTGTATTCTAAGTACACTAGTATTTGGCTAATAAAAGAATCTTGCTTCCACTGTCTTGTTGATCTCCCATCTCGTACAGGCAATTGGCGTACAGGCAATTGGCGTACAGACAATTCGCAATTGGGAATTATCGAGTAGATATGAAAAACTTGTAAAAGATCAGCATTAATAAGTTCAATATCGTGCCATACAGTGCAAATGCGCGACGCCACTACCGCTTCCGGTTGTGACGTCATATATAGATTTTTTCAGCTTGTTGTTAGTTGTCTCTGCGACACACAGGTGGCAACGGTGGCAACGAGCCGCCAACTACCTGACACACGCGCTGCTATAGAAGCCACGCTACCAGTTTATATATAACTTTGTGTGGGTGTCAAGTGTCAGCCCACGAACAGAGCTAGCGAGTCCCTGCGCAAAAAAGGTTAAGAAATGGGGAGGAGAAGCAGTAACAACGACTGCACGCGCAGATGTATTTCGCCGTGGATTTTGGCGTCAGACGCCAGATTCTCGGGTGAGTTATAAATGAGCCTTTCGCCCTCGACGTGTAGTGAATACGATTATGGGTGCATGCGCTCGTGGGGGCCGCTTTCTGCGTTGTACGCCTGGAAAGCTTCCGTTCTTGCTGCCTTAGCAGACGACGCAGTGGAAGTAGCAGCGAGTGCATCGTATTCGGCGGCATAGAAAAAAGGACACTTCTGCTGAGAACAAACACGCTAACGCTAATGCACGCACTATCGTATTGGTTGATTGGATCAATCCATGAATAGACGCTCGGATGAAAATGGCAGCTGGTAGAGGTCTTTAGCGAAAAGAAACCAACGGACCAGTGTGTTTTTCTTTTTTTTCTCTTACATTTCGCATGTCAAAAGTAGTTTCGATAGGTAGCTATTGCTTTTTAGAATGAAAGAGTTTTGCCGAACGCATTAAAACCACGTGATATGCAACCGACAGCGCTGATTTCTTCAGTGGAGAACTACTCACGATCCAATGTCAAAGGAAGGAATAAGAAAGCAAAGGTGTAAACATCATTAGAGTAGCTTTCAACGATCGGAAAAGGCAGAAGGAGCAGATAGATTGAGAGAGTGATATCCAGGTGTATGAATACATTGACAGATCAATAAATACAAACAGATGGTGGACACATAAAAGTTGAGGTTAACTGATTAAGGGACGAACCCAGCAATCACGGAGATATGATCTATCTATCTATCTATCTATCTATCTATCTATCTATCTATCTATCTATCTATCTATCTATCTATCTATCTATCTATCTATCTATCTATCTATCTATCTATCTATCTATCTATCTATCTAGCTATCTATCTATCTATCTATCTATCTATCTATCTATCTAGCTATCTATCTATCTATCTATCTATCTATCTATCTATCTATCTATCTATCTATCTATCTATCTATCTATCTATCTATCTATCTATCTATCTATCTATCTACTATCTAATCTATCTACTATCTATCTATCTATCTATCTATCTATCTATCTATCTATCTATCTATCTATCTATCTATATATCTATCCTATATATCTATCTATTATCTATCTATATTACTATCTATCTATTACTATATTATCTATCTATATATTATCTATCTATATATTATCTATCTATATATTATCTATCTATATTATTATCTATCTATCTTATCTATCATGCAGTTTGAATAATCACTGAATAATTACTCAGCGAAAATTTCAATCAGTTCCTAAAATTTCGAGCCAAACTTCTGCGTGAAGTCTCAAACGGTAGCCTTCCAGTCACCGACAGTATTACTGACCATAACATCAGAGTGCCGGTTGAAGCCATGCTTGAACTTTGAACTTCATTTTTCCAACCAAAGATTGTTAGGTGTGCCTCCAGGCAAGAAGCTGTCAAAAAACAGCTTGAAGGGACCTGAGGGGATCTGTAAGGTTCCTCACGTCTCTTTAAGCTGTTCGTTGGCCTTGTTTTTCCCGTATCGTAGAGAAAGGCGTTATTTTATCGTGACCTGGGCACGCCATAAAAGGCCGGACGGGACATCTGCCGCCACGCTTGTATATGCTCGTCAAACATCCAACGCGCTTTCGATAAGGAAGAAAAAGAATGATGAAACCAGAAACCTACTGTGATAGCGGACGCTTTGGAGATGTCGAAATTGTACTGAAGGGTGAAATGACAACATTTTCAGAAGGATTGTGAGTAAATTCCTATAAACAATGGGTTGTGTGACATATCCTATAAGTCTCGGTTACGTTTTTCTCGGCGACAGCGCGTCGTTGGCCTGATACAGAGAAAAAAAACATTGTTTTTACAAGAAAAGATACATCGAAGGCGTAACGAAAAACGCCTGCCAGTGTATGTCCCATATGTACGAGTCTTTCTGACATCCCTCATGCCTGTGTGACGAGCGACCATTCCTATCCACTTAATTTCGCTGCTGTGTACATTGGAGACGGTTTTTGTGCGCTGGTGATTTTGTTTCGTAGTTCGCTTTTGGTACTTCGAATACTGCCATGGTTTCCACTTTAACTACTCCTTCTGTACTTAATTATGAGTTTCAGTAGAGGAGGCTCCAGAGTAGGTCACCCTCTCAATGTTTATATGTCGCAATAAAGCAGAAAAAACAAAAACATGGCTCTCGTGGCACTCGCCTGAATCACTCTATTGTGCAAACTATATTTCTTCTTTTCTTTTTATAAATTTATTCTCCCAAGCTCCAAGAATACTTTCTGTACCTACCGTGAATTAGCGCGCACTCCCTCATTGGCCTAGCATTGACCAAATCACGATGCCAGCTGATGACTACATAATATGACGCCATGCTATGTAATGTCATATTGACGTCATATTGACGTCATGATGACGTCATGACGATGAACAAATCCGTCAATGACATCCTGATGAGCCTACAGTGACGTCACCAAGTGATGTTTCTTTTGCATTTGTGTGAACAGCGACGCGATGACGACGATGCCCTTAGCCAACATTCACATATGCAAGACACACAAGGTTTTCGTAGTAAAGCTTCGAAGAAACGAAAGTTGCACGAGCCCCAGGCGGTGGAAATTTCCGGAGCCCTCCACTACGGCGTCTCTCATAATCGTATGGTGGTTTTGGGACGTTAAACTCGACATATAAATCAAAGCTGCGCGGGGGCAAGAAAATGAAACATAAGATCGTACTCAGACGTAAAGTCAGGTTGTATAATTCAAACAGTCATTATTCCTTCGGAGGACTGTAGTGGCTTTTTCCGAGACAGTAAAATGAACGTGAAAGTGGCAATCGCAATGATTTAAAGAAAAAGAAAGCAGCAACAAGTAAACAAATCAGCAAAGCACAAAAGAAAGATCGAAGACAAAAGGTATAGTGACACGAGTCAAAGACCTTGAACAACCATTTCTCGAATTCGTGCTGAAGAGCTTTCGGTTGCGGCGCGTTGCAAGTTGGGATTACGCAGAAAGGGCTGCCCTGAAATATCTCCTGGACACCCGCCATATCAAATTACACGTGCCGACGGTTAAGTTTCGTGGCGGCCGAGAGATTAGAAGACAACGTACACACTCGGATAAAAAAGTAAGATGGAGAGAAGCACGCAATTGGTGTGGAAACAGTACGCTCTGTGAAAAAGTGTCCGCGATTCGGAAGGCTCTCATATCGACACAAATTCGACACACACGCTTCAAGGAAGCCTATTCTGAAGAAGTCTTGCTCGTACTAGTGGTCTTGACATTTGAGATTTCAAAATTTCACGTTTTTTTTTATTCTCCGACCTCGGGTCAACAGAATACGCCAATTTTATTATCGGATTACACTGCCTGATCCCGGGAGAGAGAACGGGTTCTGTTTTTAAAGAAGTAGGTTTCTAGGTAACAATGGCGCTAGACTTGCGAAATACAGACAAACAAACATAAGACGCAAAGCACAGGGGCTGACTAGAGTTTTTGATAGAGTAAGTTGTTTGTATGCTGTCACCACGTTTTGTCACTAAGAAGTTCACTAAGAAGCTTCGTTATGATATCCACGTAGTCTTTGACAGTGAATGCGTAGAAAAGTGTCGTATTAGAACTTGTACCAGTTATTACGCAGCTTACCATGGTTACTGACGCGTTACCTAGAATGTTAACTGCATGGTGGTGCCCCCTGGCTAGTGTTGATAATTACCGGTCTTTTCAGAAGTATTGGAATGTAATTGAAAGTAGGTTATGGTAATGTTAATGAAACTTTTGTATATTTGTCACTTCGCAACCAATTTTATTTGTTGTTGACATATATGATGTGATGTACAACAACCTCGGAAGAGAACAGCACTTCGAGATAGGTAATAGTGCACTTCAAGTTGTAAAAGACTATGTCTACTTAGGACAGGTAATAACGGCGGAGCTGAACCATGAGATTGAAGTAACTATAAGAATAAGAATGAGGCGGAGCACAATTAACAAGCACTTTCAAATCTTGACAGGTAGATTGCCACTAACCCTCAAGAGGAAGGTATATAACAGCTGTATCTTGCCGGTACTTAGCTACAGAGTAGAGACCTGGACACTTACAACGAGGGTTCAGCTTAAATAGAGGACGACGCAGTAAACAATGAAAGGAAAATGGTAGGTGTAACCTTAAGAGAAAAGAAGAGAGCAGAGTGGATCAGGGTAAACAAACTGGGATTAAGAATATCGTAGTTGAAATCAAGAAGAGGAAATAGACATGGACCGGGCATGTAGCGCGCAGACAGGATAACCGCTGGTCAATAAAGGTAACAAACTGGATTCCCAGAGAAGGCAAGTGGGTTAGGGGGAGACAGAAAGTTAGATGGGCACATGAGATTAAGAAGCTTGTGGTTATAAAATGGCAGCGGCAAGCACTGGACCGAGTTGACTGGCGTAACATAAGAGATGGCTTTGTCCTGCAGTAGACGTATACAGGCCGATGATGATGATGTTGATGATGTTGATAATAATGATGATGAGGATGATGAATATATATGATGTAGAGTCTTTAGGCATGCGTTACGTCGGATCACACTTCTGCCGATTCCTAATGTATGCACAAACATGGGGCATCAAGCTGAGTATGTTCGCCACCTATTCATTCAGCGCAAATTATAGGGCGCCAAATGCTCAACTAGTTGCTACTTTATTGTAGCTGGAGGATGTTATTGTCAAGTTTGCAACAAGGTGAATCCCGCGAGTGAACTCCCTGAAAGAGCGTTAGATGCGAAAACCCTTATATTGCATCCAAAGCATGGTTCAGGATAACATTTTGAGCATGTTTCAAAATACCCGCATACCGGCGTACCAACACCGCCATACTCACAACACCCCTTGAAACGGACTCTGGCCGTGTCATACTCACAACATCACGGGTGGCCGTCTAAACTCTAGTTTTCGCGTTATTCTCAAAGTAATTAAGACTGAAAACTACAAAACAAGCGTGTTTTTCGCATGTTGCTCACTTTTCCTCACTCGTCCGCTACCAAATGTCGTGTATTTGCATAGTCACCGTGTTGGTGGTGCAAATGAGGTCACTAGGTCAGTCGTCAGATGGAAAAGCGCAACGCATAAAGACCTCAACAACAAAGCCTCACGTTTGCACTACGATTGCCTTGATTACATAGGTAGCTCATTATTGGAACTTTCTTTATCCACTCACTATTTAGCCATTCAGTTGACAACGCTGATCGCACGTTTTCGGTGTGAGCCTGTGAGCGTCTGTCAGGTAATTTATCTTTGCAACATCAATAACTTGAGAAATTGCAACGTACTGAATCGTCACGCCTTAACTGTTCGACTTCATGAAAGAAAGTGTAAATATTCGTACGAATTTTGTATTCGTTTGGCATCCTTCTGCAAAGCTATCGAACATTAAATGTATAATTTCTAAATCTGTAGGATACCTGCCCATGCAATATAGCTTTGGTTTTCGTCTTATTCTATAGAAATAAATGTACTCCACTGGCGAAGTCAACCACTTAAGTGCGTACTGTTCTCTCGGCCTGCAGGGTAAGGAGAGAAGCACGTCTTTGTCTTATAAACTGGGCTTCAAAAAATAAAATAAAATAGTCATTCCTTCCACAGCTATAAATACTTTCGCTACAAAAAAAAAACCCCGAGGCTGTGAGCGAAGTAACTCTATAAATATTTCACCTCGATGAGTATGAGATCAAAGCTCAGCACAAGACGCGGTCGCCCAGAACGTCAGAGAAGCCATCGGTGACGTGTACGCTGACGTCATTCAGGAAATCTTTCTTTCTGAATACCGAATGCGCCGAGTGCATACAGGTGCTATTCGCAGAAACTGGGACCTGCTTTTTCGGGTGTTGAAGGTGTTCGAAGGAAAGGCGATGGCGTGACTTCAGCCGGACGCCTTTTTGGCAATGTCCCTGCGCAAAACTCACCTGTTGAGTACAACGGAATGCGCAACAAACGCACGCAAGCTTACCGGCTCCAAGGAAACCGGCATACGTGATAGGGCAAGGCACGCAATGCCCCAATTCCTTGCAAAGCTGTGTTACCAAGATTTACAGGTATCCCCCTCTGTTTTTCTTTCCAGGGAACTACGAACTCGAACTCATGCGTAGAGAGTGACTTCCGCTGCGGGTGAGTTGGGGTAATTTTGGCGGTCGGTGGCGAGCAATATTTAGAAGGCAGCCTAGGCTTGATTGACTGGGTGCTCTCGGTTCTATGCTGGAGCTTTCACCGCTCTGTCAATATGAATAGGAAAGCTGGCAGAGGGAAGCTTCGCAGCATAAAAAAAGGATACGGGGGGGGTGTGTGTGACTTGCTGAGTTAATTCGAAGGTCCGGTCTGTCTGAGCAGAACAGTTTGAAACTAACAAAAGAAGGAGAGAAACGTAGGAATGATCCACATATAAAGCTCTAGGACGAAGGAAAAAAAATGTACAAAGCAAACCATACGCCCCGCTGCGGTGGTCTAGTGGCTAAGGTACTCGGCTGCTGACCCGCAGGTCGCGGGTTCAATTCCCGGCTGCGGCGGCTGCATTTCCGATGGCGGCGGAAATGTTGTAGGCCCGTGTGCTCAGATTTGGGCGCATGTTAAAGAACCCCAGGTGGTCAAAATTTCCGGAGCCCTCCACTACGGCGTCTCTCATAATCATATGGTGGTTTTGGGACGTTAAACCCCACAAATCAATCAAAGCAAACCATACGGAAAGAAAAAAGAAAGTGATAAAATCCATAAGAGAGCCCTGATAAAGGAACACTCCAATGAATACTACCAACCCATATGCTAGATGAGACATACCGTACATGTGTACATCAGTGCACGGAATAGACGTTTGATTATTTTGGGACCCCCATCTCTTCAGCATAGGCTATTCAGAACACAAAGCGAATCCTCACAATGTTTACAGAAATTTTACAGAACTACACGGGATCAAAAAAAATGCAGGCTAAGTTTACTTGGCAAATATGTGAAGAAATTTTCCTTGTTGAAATACTGAAGGCATATGGCAACATTTGATTTTGTTTTCCGTACTCTTTGCCTTGCTTGACGTTTTGTGTTGCTGACACATGGTGCATGCACGCAAGAATTGCGGGTGCGTACGTTGTGAGCCAGACGCTTTGGCTATTTCATTTTGTTCTTTATTTATTTTCTGATTATTTCCGCACATACGCACGCGGTCGTCCTATGTGACAGGCAACACGTCAGCACGTGGCCTGCGCTTCGCAGCAGCTGCCTGATGCGTTGTTTCCTGTAAATACAAAAGAAGGAACTCTGGTGCTAGTGTCTATGAGAGCTGCAACGCACAGTACATCAGAGAGCATGGGAATGATAGATAATATACGGATTCGCCTAATCTTCGTTCTTCTGAATGCGTTTGTCTTGGCGTATCTTGGAGCTGCTTTGTGATGAAACGAATATCGGCAAATGTTCTGCAGTACCACTTCACTACCTTAATCTTTTAGGCTCACCAATTCAAATAGGGTTGACAACAGTTCGTTCTTTCACTTGAAGACAAAAAAGTGACAGCTTTGGCGCAAAGACGAAGCAATGAATGCGATAGTCACAAGTTGGAAGGTCACGCGAAGAATGGAAAGCAGATCGAAACGTGCCCCACGTTTATCACGCACAAGTACTGCACGAAACGTACACGGAGGAACAGATGAACACGAATGAGCGTCTCAGTAGTTTTTTTATTTTGAAAGTTTGTCCCTAGGCATAGTAATTTTTCAATAATACACATACAAGTTTTCTTCATGTATGAAGTCTAATAGAGAACGGTGGTGTGGTCTACGAAGCCAGCGGTCAAAGTCGGGTGGCTGGCCAGGCCTGAGACCTGTTGCACGGAGGTGACGGCGACAACTTAATTGTAGCAGTTGTTACTCTGCTGTATCCTAAAAGCGCGCGCTTTTCGCAAACAGAGACTGTGCAACGATTGCAGTGACCTTTGGGCACCCGGCAACTACAACAGAATATTTCCGGTGAAAGCCCAAGGCTAGCTAAGATGTCCGATTGGCCCCCTCTTCTCCCACGAGATAAGCGCATGCGTGAGCGTGCTGCCTACCCCCTCTCGTCAAAGTACGCGTGGGAGATGAGAGCACGCGCCGACACGTCGTGACAATGTGGCGACGCGTGCTCAATGCGCCATCTTGCTGGTAGTGGTGAAAATACGAGAGTTCCCCCCAAGGATGCCCGTCAACAGCGGTTAGTAGTGCTCCTTGGTGGCTCAGTGGTTAGCACCTCGCATTCACGACTCAGAAGTCCCACATTCGATTCCGCGCGCCCTAGTCTTTTCTCAATTACTTTTCTTTCTTGCGTTTACACACATACACAGATATATATATTGATATATACTGATACACAGATATATATATATATATATATATACAATATATATATTGATACGTATACTTATACGGTGAGTGACGGCGACGCTGACGTCAATTCCGGCGGCGAAATTGAGCTGAGAGTCTCCATATATTTGCTATAAAACAAAACAAGAAACATACAAAGACACAGGTAGAGTTCCTTTTTGTGAGCATATCTAACACTTCGAGAAGATAATGAATATAGGGTTCTCTTCACCAAGACATTTTGCATTACATCACAGCAGACGCCTTGAGGGAGCCGATGGATTCCGTGTCGAAAACAGCACAACGTTTTTTTTGGCACTGAAGGGAAAGCTATGGAGGCGGAGCTTCTGCACATGTATCACTGCGCGAAGTGGTTAGTCTTGGCACGCCTCTCGTAACGCTATGGAAAGTGACGGGGGCGCACCATCAGCGTTTCATGTAGACGAAGACGCCGCTTGGCGTTTGAGGTGCAGAAAAAAGCCAGGACTTCCTCGCGCTTTCAAAATCGCAAAGTCACAACGAACAAATTAAATTGAATACGACTATCTAATTGGTGGGGGCTGCGTCTTGTCTCGAATAGCTAGCTCCACGTAGAAAATGAAGAGGGAACATCTATATTTCTCGGTGAATGTATGGGCGCTGCTGTGGAAATACACTCCCTGGTGGTACGATGCCCAAGATTTGGCTCTGTAGCCTTCCCTCTGATGCCAAGAAACGTTGTCGCCGAGTATAGGCGACGGAATTCACCAAAAGGCGCAGCTCTCCTCTGTTTGTCGGTTTGTCGATGCCGTGGTGTTTCCTTCTTTGTTTTGTTTTGTTCCCATTTTCCACATTTCCGAGGCTGCCGATGTTTCACTGTATTTCTTCGCTCGTTAGGGTCGGCTTGGCTGTTTCTTTTGTGTGACTAAATCGGCGTAAAAGAGCAACATTTGCAGTTGTACGGCAATAAACGTAAATAATCGAGAAGTTATGAGCTTTATTAAATGAACAAGAAAACAATTTATTTACGCATTTAAGCAAACCAATAAATAGAAGCCGAAAACAAGCAAGAAAATCAACGTAGCAATGAAATGGTGTTTACCCGCAAATTTTATGGGGCTGCTGCAGTCTCTTTTTTTGTCTGAATCGTTTCTGTGTTTACGGTCTTAAGTATCATTTCGCTTGAACGCTTTAGATTACTCGAGCTGGAAAAGTTCTTATCCTTGTATGTGTGCGTTTGTTTGCGTGTCCCACTATTCATGAGCTGTATGCTCTGTCTCTCGAGAACTATGCAGGCGATGATTTGGCGCTCGAAAATGAATAAACGCGCATGGATTCTTCGAAGGAGAAATTTTGAACAGACCAACTAGCACGAGTCGTCCTTCTTCTCCGAAGTCGAGATGGAAAAGCGCCGGCTGCACAAAGACTGGTACTTGCTGCCTCCATGTTTGTTTCATAAGAGAAGGAAGGAGAGGATACGGAAGAGAGGGACGTGCTCGCCGACTCTCGTGATGCATTACTCCCATCGGAATGAATGCATACAGCGATTCGTGAATTTTTAAAGCACGCGCTGCGAGCTTGCATACGGCATCGATGAGTTGCGATCCACAGGAATGTGACGTCGTGCTTGTACGCATTCAACTGTGTACAGATACCGAGTGCGTCGTGCCAGATTGATGAGGTTTGTTGGAAAAGTCGGACGAAAAAAAAAATAAAGGAACACGAAAACAGTACGTGCGATGAAAAAAATAGGTTAATAAAAACGGGAATGAACAGCAATCGAACAAATTCTTTTGATGTGAAGCGCTTTTTCCGAACTGTACGGCAATATTCAGAACACAGCTGCCGAAAACACTGCTTCCATTATTTGTTCTTGAGGAAAATAGCGCGAGTCGTCCCGACTCAAACGACAAGCACCTAGTTGCTCAACACCTAAAGACAGGTTCTTGGCTTCTTCAATGAAATTGCCCGAGTTCTGTACGAGATTGTTACCGACCAGAGGAGACATCAGACGATGCAAGTAGCCAGAAAGCAAACAGATTTGTACCCGGGTGAAGTCTACGGCCGGACAAACCGGGACACCAGACTTGTGCATTTTCGCCAACACCCTAGAGTGTTGGGGCAGAACCAATGTCATAAAAGCTTGCAGTAGAGCGATCTGTGTTGGGTGAAATAACCTGAAAACAGCAAAGTGTTGCTTCTGGAAATTTCTTTGCTGTCTCGGCATTGACTTTTTCCATGGCCAGTGTATATGCCTTCGTCGAAAACCAGCTCGGGCAAAGTCTTGTCGCAATCCTTATTGATCATTATAACCATATCAGTGCCTATATCGGCTGAGAGCTCACGATATCTACAACTTTACTGAGGTTTTCGATGGCGACGTCTTGTTCTGGCATGTACACGTGGTGGCGGATGTTCGAAAGGACACTTGTGGTGTACCCGCTGCGTCACCCTTTTAATTGAAGTTTAAGACAATGCTACAGTCTTAATTAGCAGTTGCGATATTATGAAAAGGTGCTCACGGTGCTTTCAGTGTGTGTGTGTGTGTGTGTGTGTGTGTGTGGGTGTGTGTGTGTGTGTGTGTGTGTGTGTGTGTGTGTGTGTGTGTGTGGTGTGTGTGTGTGTGTGTGTGTGTGTGTGTGTGTGTGTGTGTGTGTGTGTGTGTGTGTGTGAGTGAGTGACAAACGCGTGAAGGGATAGCAGGAAGTTAGCTGGACAGATGACATCAGCAATTTTCGTGGCCGCAGTAGGCCGATAAGGGGTTTAGGCGGGGCAATAATTCAGAAACGCCTGTGCTCAGCAGTTGGCGAGGTCGTGCTGGTTGTGACGATTCTTTGGGACCCTAATATAATTCTTCGTTCTACTATTAGTTACCGGCAGTCTGTTCTTCAAATCAGGCACTGATTGTTTTCCCTCATCTTTCCATTTAGTGGTTTTTTTATTGATATGATATATAAGGAGATGTTGGCGCACCATTATGGCGCCGGCTACTCCTTAGCCGTTGGTTGAAACTTGCACACGTATCTTGAAGCAAAACATACAAAGCAGTGCATGGAAAATAGAAAACTTGGGCACAGATATGCAAAGACACACTTATACGCACATATCACAATGGTAAGTAAATGTTCGAAAGTCAATGTAAGAAGTCTCTGGAAATGTCCCTCGTTAATATTCGGTCCACCAGCACGGGTTTTGGGACGTTAAACCCCACAAATCAAATCAATCCACCAGCACAAAACAGCAAAGCACACGTCTGGTCCTTATAAAGATGCATTCACTTGTATGTACAAAATAGTTGACACGTCATTCATTTCACAACACACACGTGATGGGTGTCACATGATACTGTAAATAATAAGTACACGTGTTACAAATGAAAGTTTGTTCTTTGTTAATACTTGTCAGCAATCCCGCTGTCTTGTAAAAAAACGTGTTAATGCTTTTAAAGCGTGGGGCTGTAAAACTCCAGTTGGCCACGGGCCCAGAAGTTTTTTCATGCTAAATGGTCTGCGGTCCAATGCGAACAGTTCGCACTTAAGATGGCGTCTCGGCGTGTCATGATATGGACAGTCTGTGAGGAGGTGACAGACGTCTTCATCTATAAATCCACATTCGCATTCGGGAATTTCAGACCTGCCGATTCTGTGCAAAAATGTTTTGTGTATGCGGTGCCTAGCCTCAATCGGTGAATTAGAGTTTCCATCCTTCTATCTAATGCCAGCGTAATTTTGAACTCAATACATGGATCGATGTGATATCAATCGCAGCTCTTTGTACTTTGGTCAAACCAAGCAGTTTTGCTCATTCTGAAAGTTGTATTCTTTATAATACTGCGCAATTCATTTTTCGAAATTGGTAAAGAAACAGTAACGTCTTTACGATGTGCTTGTCGTGCTGCTTCATCGGCAGCTGTGTTTCCAAGAATGTTGCAGTGGCCAGGTATCCACTGAAATTTGATCTCATGTTGCGCCTTCTTTGCTTTGGTGAGCTCCTTCAGCGTTTCGTATGTCATACTATCACTTATTACTGTCCTGTTTGTACTGGAGAGTGATCTTAATGCGGCCTGTGAGTCACTGAAAAGTACCCATTTTCTAGCGTCTGCTACCGAGTTCATTAACTTTAGAGCATACAGAATAGCTAAGAGCTCAGATGTAGTAGATTACGTCATGCGACATAATTTAAACGATTCCTGAATATTGAGCTGTGGTATGATAAATGCCGATGTTGAAGACGTTTTAGCACTTGAGCCATCTGTGTAAATGTGTATGTACCCTGGATACCGCATGCGTATCTGATAAAGCGCTATTTGTTGAGCAGCTTGGATGAACATGTCTCTCTTTCTAATAATGCCATCCACTGAGACTTCAATGCTTGGTATTACAAGCAGCCATGGAGGATAGTCCATTTCAGAGCTCCAAAATTCATTTCTGGGTAATATATGTACATTACTCTGTACATCGTTATGAGCATTGCTTTTATCTCTTAGTAAAATCTCCAGTGCCAATGGGTGTTCCCTGTGTTGCGTCTGTAAGCGAAAAAAAATGGTGGCATGTTTCAATTGTTTTCATGACTGGAAAGGGTGGTTGTCGAGTTTCTGCTATGACAAGGCTGCTGGAAGTCGCTCGTGGAACACCTATGCAGACGCGCAGTCCCCTAGCTAATAGTCTTTGAAGTCGCTCCTCTGAAGTGCGGGAAAGGCCGTGTAACACTGCTGCAGAATATGCAACTTTTTGTCGTATTAAAGCATTGTGAACAGCGAGCATGGATGATACTGATCTGCCCCATGATGTCCCAGCAATTCTGCGGAGTATATTCACTAGCGTATTCACCTTGTTTTCGAGTTTCTTTATGTGAGGTGCCCATGATAGCTGCCTATCCAGTATTACTCCGAGAAACCGATGCTGTGTCACAATCATTAGTGGTTCTTCTTCTAAATTGCGATTAAAGTTCTTTAACTTCTTACGGGTGAAGGGCAATATAGCTGTCTTTGCGTGCGATAGAATCATTCCTCTTTCTTTTAAAAAGTTGTTGATAATATTTATTCCGTCGTGCAATGCAATCTGAATTAAACGTATGTGCGTGCCAGATGCCCAAATGCACATATCATCTGCATATAAGGAGTATTTCAACCTGGAAGGCAGTATTTTAGCTAAATCAGCCATAACACAGTTGAAAAGAAGAGGGCTGAGTACGCTTCCTTGTGGCACTCCCTGTCTGACGTCGTGTTCTGCACTTTTTCCTTCGCTTCGCCTGAATGAATATTTTTCGACCTGATAAAAATTTGGATACCCACCGCAAAGACCTGCCGGACAGTCCGTGTTCCAACATACTCAGCAGAACATGAGTGTGACTGTACTAGTGTCAGATGCCCTTTTGATGTCCACGAACACTGAGGCCGTCAAACTGCCACAGGCGCGTTCATGCTCCACATACGTTACTAAGTCCAGTATTGCATCCATTGTGCATCTCTGTTTCCTAAAACCTGTTAAGTAGTTGGAGAATACACCAGTTCTGTTGCACCACCATTGAAGTCGCGCATCAATAATTTTTTTCTATTACCTTACATAGACAGCTTGTCAGACTGATTGGGCGGAAGGAATCAAGGTTCAAGGGCGTCTTAGCCGGTTTTAAGATCGGAATGATGCGAGCAGACTTCCAAGACTCGGGTACAATTTCTTGCGTCCATAGATTATTGTAAATATCTAAGAGGATAGTTGTGCCTGTGGGCCCAAGGTTCTGTAGCATATTGTAGAGGCCAATTTTTGACGACATGATGCTATAGCACAATGCAGCTCCCTTAACGTAAATACAGGGTCGAGTTGAGGATGCTGAGCCCAAAAGCAAGCATTAATTTTCTGGCTGGCTAACGCGACAGAATTATCAAATAAGGCACATTGTGATGCGGCGGGCCTACTGATAATTTGACAAAATTCATCTGCTACCACAGCTTCCGGTTTGTCCAAGGCTACAGCAAGAGCACGAAATGGGAAGCTCTGTGATACAGGGCCACTAAGTGCTCGAATTACAAGCCAAATTCTGGGAACAGGTGTGTGGGGGGAGAGCGTGCCACAGAAATCACGCCAGCGTCGTTTACCTAAATTTTCTAGCCGTCTGCGCATTACACTGTGGATTTTCTGTGCATTTTTGTATGCTTCTAAACTTCCGCTGCGTCGATATGCCCTTTCTGAACGTCGTCTGATGGCTCTTAGATGTTCATACTCTCCTTCGACTGCATCATAGTCTTTTGGAATCGGGACTTTCTTTGTACAATTATTCGCATTATCTTGCAGAAATTCAGTAAAGCTTTCAACTGTCGTGAGTTCACTATTTTGGTTTGTTAGGTGGTGCCGAAAAGATTTCCAGTTCGTCAGTTTGCTGTAGCGTCTGGTGTCGTCTTTTCGCAAGTAGGGGTGATTTATTAGAATGGGAAAATGGTCACTCCCACGTGTTTCTACATCCGTTGTCCATACTACACCATTCACTAGATCTTGGGAACACAAGGTTACATCGATGCAACTAGAGTAATTATGCCCTCGGAGAAACGTTGGGGAGCCGTCATTTAAAATTGTCAAATTGCATTTGTGTGCGGCACACTCAACAATGTTCCCACGTGCATCACATCGATCACTACCCCAGATTATGTTGTGCGCATTAAAGTCTCCGCATATAAACGTATATGAATTAGAAATGTTGAAGATATTTGTTAGCTCTTCCACTGAAATGTGGCTTGAAGGTTGTAGGTAAAAATTGACCACTGTTACGCACTGCTCACCAAAGGATACTTTGCAAGCGACGAATTCCGGGAAGTCCGAATCACTTGAGTGAACTTGGTGAGAAGGTAGGTCCTTTATGACGCAAAAATTCACTCTGCTAGGACCACTTCGATGAGATGACTTATATATCACGTAGTTGGAGAGGCGGAAATGATCACTTATTCCTGCCTCTTGGATGCGAAGTATTGGAAAGTTGTACTGCGAAAGGAGTTTACGGAAGTCAGCACACTTCCTTCGAAGACCATTGGAATTCCACTGGTATATGGAGACATCTCTGTAGCGCTTATTCATATGTTACTTGTCGCAGGTTTGACACGGATTGTTGACACAATAGTGCTTCCAGAGGCAGCAGGGCTTTCACTTCTGGCAGGTTGTTTGCTTCCGGTAGAGCACACAGGATTGCCTTAAGTGCTGCGAAAAGCATTGGTAGAATCAATTGCATGACTGATGCAGAGGCATGATCTCCATTGAATGGTTCATTTTGTGAGGCCTGTTGAGAATGAGGTGACGTTTCAATGTTGTAGTTGGGGCGGACACTGGCACTGTCGGTTTTGCTACTTTCCGGCAGAGGTCGCGTGGGCGTTCGCAGCTTTGACGCGTAGGTTGGGTTACTTGAAGGTACTTCTCGTGAGTGGTCTCTCGGGTGTGCTCTTGGCGGCTCTCTAGGCGGTTCTCTTGGCGTGCTTGTCGGCTGTTGTTGCGGTGGCCGCTGAGGTGGATCACGTACAGGATGAACAATCTTAAGGTTTGGAGATGGTTCATTGGGGCGCGGTTTTTTTCCATGGATGAGTTCATGCCGACGCATTTTTGCAGCAGCTTTGCTTTGCGGGCAGCCTGAATATGAGGCAGCATGATTACCTGCACAGTTTGCACACTTAGGCTGAAGAACTGACTCTCACTCCTTATGATGGTGTTCTTCTGAGCAGATCTTACACCGGCGTGTGTTACGGCAACATTTCGCCATGTGTCCGAATCGTTGGCAGTTATAGCACCGAAGTGCTGGACCAAGATATTCTTCCACTGGGTCACTGGTGAATCCTAAGTAGATTCTTCCTGGAATTGGGTGGTCATCTCGAAAAGTCAAAATCACTGAGTGAAGTGGACGCGACGTTACCCCTCCATCTTCTTGGCGGTAGTATTTTATTTGCCGTCGCTCCGATATAACCCCTGTATCTCTCAAGTACTCTAGGAGTCGTTCATCTGAATACTGCAGAGGAACGTGTTTTATTTTCCCAACGTTCCGAGTGTATGACTCTGGGATGAAAGGCTTAACTTCCAGGCCACCTACATTCGAAAGCATCAGAAGACGCTTGGCTGAACCTAAGGAAGCAACGCTGACACTGAAGCTTTCATCTCTGGTCGTTCTGAACGACTGCACTTTTTCTTTAGCAGCGGAAACTACTTCGGCTGACACTCGATTGGGGTTCACTTTCCAGAAGCTAGCACCTTCAACTGTTGGACGAAAGACGACTGGGATACCCTCTGCTTGTTTCTTTTTATAAGTAACCAACGTAATTGGTTCATCTTCGCCCATGTCTTCTTTATCACTGAGGTAATAGGTTGACGTTTTATCGTCGAAAGGATTCTCTTCTAAGCGAAGTTTCTTGCTCTCAGCTTCATCGTCTTCCATTGCTGCTGTGCTCACTGGAACCATTTCGCGGTTGTGAATGAGCAAACGGGCCGGCTTTATGATGCTTGGGCGCACCTGTAAGCCCCCAGGCTTTTCATTGTGTCCTGCAGTATCAGACATGTGGTTAAACGCACTTTGACGAGCATAAGGCTCGTGGCGATGGCTACCAACCACCGTAGTGGTCGGGTACTAGCCAAGTCTTTGATAAAGGAACTTCGTACCTGTAGGGCGCCGAGCCCTCGAAGTCTTCACTCGACGTCTTGTTGGCACATCGCGAAGAAATGGATGTCAGCGTAATAATCCAAGAAAAGAACAGAAATTGAACAGTGCACAAAAACAGCGACCGAACAGATGCACTTCTTCTTCTTCTTCCCTCTATCCAATACACTGCTTTATGGGTGGCACGACCAAATCTGTTAAATTTTATTTTAGTCGTCTCTCCTGGAATGATTTCAATATATCATAAATAGACAAAAAAACTAATTTCGATTGCGCTAACTCTGCGATGTAAATGAACGTTTTTTTCGGAGCCCAAATAGCTTGGTATGTTTTCGTGTTAGGGCTCACTTTCCACGTAAATGCAAGCCGCTGCTTCTCTCTGGCTTATCACTCTCTGATAAAGACATTTCGTTCGCTGTTAGAGCATCAATCTAATTTACAAAATTACCTGCCACAAACGTTCAGTATCACCTACCTTGCGGAAACTAGTCCACGGGTGGCTTCTCAGCTTATTCGTTGCAGTGTGGCGTGATGTCGTGTTGATTTCAACACGCCCGCTTATTCGAACTGTGTTCAATTCGAACAAATCGACGTTTCTCTTCGAGTTCGAATTGACGAGCTTTTACTGTAAAAATAGATACGCATTGTTAACATCGATGCGACGACATTGATGCATCGCATTATAGGCGTTAGGACGGGGGCAGCAGGGAGGTTGGTAACTCTCTCTTAGTCATCCGAAAAATGGTGTGTGTGTGTGTGTGTTTGTGTGTGTGTGTGTGTGTGTGTTTGTGTGTGTGTGTGTGTGTGTGTGTGTGTGTGTGTGTGTGTGTGTGTGTGTGTGTGTGTGTGTGAAAATGCTCCGTATTTTCACTTAACTAGGGGGGGGGGCAGTGACGGACCTTCCCCTCCCCCTGATGGGAAACCCTGTAGCCGACTTCCTGGCGACATCGTTTGGAAACTTGCACAGGAGTTCTCTCTTCCGCGGTGGCCTTCGGGGTTTATGTGGCCGTGCGAGATGCTAGAACAGTTCGGGAATTGGGATAAAGCGGCATTGATAGAGGGATCATGCCACTTTGGCTCCTCAAGTAGCACCCGCTCCTTGCAATCTGCGGGATGTGCGGTTGAAACCATGTCATTTGAAAGATACTCAGTGCAGACTCCGTCGCCGGCTCTGTACAGACGCAACTCATGAAAGCGCCTCAATCAGAAACAAGCGTCTCTTTGGAAAGACGTTCTCAGTAGCTCGCACAGGGGAGCTATCTGGTAACGACGCCTTTTCCGATTGCAATGCTATGGTGTATTGGAACAAGGTAGTGTGCCATCTTCGGAGCAAACGAATGGGACAGTGGTGGTTGCTTTTGCGACGACGTTACTAATAAGGCGCCACCATAGAACGGTGTTCCCAGAGCGCGTAATTCAAATATACATTGCCGATCATTGTGCGAATTTTGAGTAAAATAGTCACAGACAAGATATGAAGTAAGAAGTATCTGTAAGATTAAATCACATACAACACATATAGATTCATTATTGATATAAATAATGTTGCTTTTGCATAGTCGAGCTAGCACAATTGCTATCGCAAGACAGGGACCCAGATAGTCTTCTAACTTACCCTTTAACTGCAGAAGCGATAAAAAAGCACATAACAATTCATTTGATCCATAGGTACCCCTGCCTAGCTATCACTGTCGCGTTGTTGAAAATATAACGCTCAAGGTCGTACTGTTTTACCTCTTTATACATTGTCTAAGAATTTTTATACATTTTATAACAGACGCGGCAGCCACAAGTACCAATTTTGGACGCTTCGTATTTTCAGCTTCTCACAAGTTACTTCAGACGGCGTCACAGTAGTACGTGTACTACGAACGTTTTCAGCTGCTTGTACATGATGAATGTTGATACTAAATGGAGGAAGCGAACTCGAAAATTCTCAAGCGAGTATTTAGACAACAGCAGAATACCAAGCCAAAAAGAAACAATGGTTAAGAAGCAGGTGAAGCAAACAGAGAGAGACACGCGGAAGATTGGAATGCTTACGAAACCATCACTGGACACCTACCAAACTTTCAAGCAGGAAATTTCAAAATAAAAGATCTACGATAAATTTTGAGGTAGTTCTCTGGTGTTCGAAGCCAGAACAGGAGTATTGCGAACCAAGACGTACCGAGCCAAATACAAAGGCACAGACACGGTATGTAGTGCGTGTGGAGCGGAGGAGAAAACGGCTGAACATTTGATAATGTTCTGTAAAGGGCTCCACGCTATAGTCTAAGATAATGGCGTGGAGTTTTTCAAAGCATTGGGGTTCAAAGACAGTGAACGCAAAATAGACCTTAAACGGGTAGAAATAAGCAGGAGGTGGCTAACTGATTGGTGGTTACAATTAAGACACGAGTGGAATTCAATCCTTCAACGCAAAGTGATAATACTCAACCTTATGGCTAGGTGGCGTGAGCCGCCGCTCGATCTGAAGGGCGCTGCCGGATACATCCATCCATCTATCGTGCTCCGGCAGCGCTGGCCGTCATCGCAAACAGAGCCACGTCTGCGGTGCGAGACGGCACACTGCCCCATTCCAGTACACCATATCAACGCTGTTCGTGCTTGGCCAGTGGTTAGAGCGACGGCCTGTCCACGCTATCATTGCGATCAGGTAGTCCCGAGTGTTGTACGATAAAGATAGCGTAGTATGAGCCATCACTCCGTGATAGCGACCCTGCAGCGGCCATGACAGTCAATCGCTGTTCGCGTCTGTATCAAGCTGCCGCCAAGTTTGCCGCCGCCTTAGCCCGAGGGAGATAAGGTTTGATCGTTGAGTACGATAAGTGATCCGCGCTACACGCGTGCGGTTTCGCTCAACGGGCTCGTAACCTGCGTTGTCGTTTTCGCCAAGAATTTGATGAGGCCACGCTCGCATTTCGGTGCACAAAGTCTGCCGAAAAAAAGCACGCGCGCTAACACTACGGTTCTTTCACGGCTGCCAACTATTTAGCGTCGTTTTAAACCAAACGGAAACGAAAACGCCTCAAGCGAAGCAGAAAACTACGGTACAGTGGCTTGCCGCTGCTTGTGTCGCCTGCTCCGGTATCCCGCCAAATTTGCTGCCGTGGCCGCTTTGGCGTTAGATGCTGCGCGAGGTTGAAGCCCCTTGAATCAAGGGGCTTTACGTGAGGTTATCGGTTACTAACGTGCGCACTGTGTCTATAGCATTAAAGTCAAGTGTTCTGTCGGAATTTTATGGTGTCACTGCTCTGCCCTTGTCTCTTCTAGTAGTTACGTCGTAACTACTCGTAGTCTTGCGCTGTGCAAGTATGTTCATTCCCTATTACCAACTAGCCCAAGCATCTGTCTTATCATGCTTGATATGTGGGGTTTAACGTCCCAATACCACTATATGATTATGAGAGACGCCGTAGTGGAGGGCTCCGGAAATTTAGACCACCTGGGGTTCTTTAACGTGCACCCAAATCTGAGCACACGGGCCTACAATATTTCCGCCTCCATCGGAAATGCAGCCGCCGCAGCCGGGATTCGAACCCGCGCCCTGCGGGTCAGCAGCCGAGTACCTTAGCAACTAGACCACCGCGGCGGGGCTGTCTTATCATGCTCCAGACGATCACTGTTGCACGGCACTTTTAAGAGACGCATGGCTCCACACAATTTCGAAAACCAGAATGGCAACGGCAGTTTGGTAGAAAAGTACCCAACTGGCACACTTCTCACAGATTCGATGCCACCTTAGTCAATATAGGGATTAAAACGAATGCAAAAAAATTTTTGAACGGCAAAGAGACAACTCGTTTCTTGTGAGAGACACAGTTGGCCCACTGGACGGCTTTCTGCTCTCCCGTAGTAGAGTACATCGTACTCTAAATTGTTAACAACTGTTTCTACACACACAAAAAAAAATCAGAGCATGTCCGCGGAGTAAATCATAATGAGTGGTCCGAAGCTTTGGGGGGCTTCATCGGTAAACAGCGAATCGTCTGTCCGTCCGCCAGTCTGTCTGTCCGCACTTGCTGAGAGTGTCATCGAGCCAGGCGGTCACCTACGAGCCAGAAGGGACGGAAACGCGGCTATGGGAACTTCGCCCCCCCCCCCCAAAAAAAACTTCACTTCAAAGCAGCGCGGTCGCACAGGCAAGGAAGAAAATGCGGCATCAACAAATTGGGGATTGCTGCAAAAGCGACTGACACCGCTTTTCGTAGTGCCATATAAGAAGGCACTGACTGAGCTGCGAGAAAACAGATAACGGCCCGAGTGTAATGTGCACGCGAGGAGAACGCTTTTGAGCTCGTAGCTGTGTGCTATCACTTGTCTACGTGAGAAATATGAAGGTTATCGCACAAACGTCGACATGCCTACTGTTTCGGGAGCCTAGTCGTAAGTTTTGAAAAAGAAAAAAAAACCGAGATTATGCATTTTTCTCTCCCTTATTGGCTGTTTCAATCTACAATAATGACCCCTACGAACAACTGTACTCTTCCTCTCTGCCTTGAGTCTAACCCCCGTATTCACAAACGCTCCTTCACTCAAGAGCTCTCCTCGACTTGAAAAAGCCGATGGGAGCGCCGTCTCTTGGCGGACCAAGTCACTACATATCGGCAATATTCTGCAGCGATTCTTCAGAAGCGCAGCGTCAATTTCAGTCGAGCGGTGGCGCAGTGCTCAACTCAGTGAAGTGAAGGACGGAATTCGAGTCGAGGAGCGTTTCTGAATACGGGGGTTACGCCCGTATTCTAGAACGCCCCTTCATTTAACGCTCCACCTTCACTTGAGAAAGCCGATGGGAGCGCCATCTATGGCAGGGCAAGTCACTGCATATCAGTGATAATTTGCTGCTAATCTTGAGTAGCGCAGCGTCATTTTCAGCCGAGCAGCGGAGCAGTGCTCAAATCAGTCAAGTCAAGGATGGAGTTCGAGTCGAGGAGCGTTTCTGAATACGGGGGTTACGCCCATATTCTAGAACGCCCCTTCACTCAACGCTCCACCTTCACTTGAGAAAGCCGATGGGACTGCCATCTATGGCAGGGCAAGTCACTGCATATCAGTGATAATTTGCTGCTATTCTTGAGTAGCGCAGCGTCATTTTCAGCCGAGCAGCGGAGCAGTGCTCAGCTCTGTAAAGTGAAGGGTGAAACTGGAGTCGAGGAGCGTTTGTCAATACGGGGGTTAGATTCGTTCCGGTCAAGTGTATTCTTCGCAGCCTCTTATCTGCGCGGACGATTTCAAAATTGCTGGGAAAGACGCGTTGAAGCTGGTGCTTATCACTGCTACGTTTAAGCAGCTACCTCAGACGGGAAGTGATCGCAGCTCGAGGAACAGCAAAAAAGAGTGAGGCAAGCTTGCGTGATACCACCGTCTTCTGGGGAGAGTATTCTAGGACGCGGCTGTTGTAAGTCTTGTTCGGCTCTCGCTCGATAAACTTCATGTCGCGCTCGACTGTATACGCCCCGCCGCAGTGGTCTAGTGACTAAGGTACTCGGCTGC
Organism: Rhipicephalus annulatus; assembly: GCA_013436015.1. NCBI lineage: Eukaryota > Metazoa > Arthropoda > Arachnida > Ixodida > Ixodidae > Rhipicephalus > Rhipicephalus annulatus. Next base: position 129,951 of record WOVY01001437.1, read on the forward strand.
TGACCCGCAGGTCGCGGGTTCGAATCCCGGTTGCGGCGGCTGCATTTCCGATGGAGGCGGAAATGTTGCAGGCCCGTGTGCTCAGATTTGGGTGCACGTTAAAGAACCCCAGGTGGTCTAAATTTCCGGAGCCCTCCACTACGGCGTCTCTCATAATCATATAGTGGTTTTGGGACGTTAAACCCAACATATCAATCAAATCTCGACTGTATACGTTCTTACGCCGTGACCACGGTGCAAGAATATTTTAGGTGAGTGAATGCCAGGACTATCCGCTGCCCGATAATGTTCAGCTTCTGTAGGAGCCTGGAAGATGGCGCTACAAAAGTTTGCCCCGGCTTTCCCTCCTCCCCTTCTCGATGTAGGAAAACTCTGTGTTAGAAAAGTAGCGGTGCTCATTTATCATCGCCACAACACCCTCGCCACATCGTCAACCTCCTCCCTTATCAGTCCCTCCTTTCGCGGCGCCACTCTTTGCGTGTCGCGCGGTTGATATCACGCCGTTGCCCGGTTTTCACAGATTTGGAAACCGTCGCCCACGTGCCGGACGTGCTTCGTGGAATTCGCCAGCAGGCCGCCACGGTTCTAAGTCCGGCGAGCCATCTATCGGCACGCCGCAAACGAGAACGGGATCGGTCCCTTTCCGCCAAGCGCTCGCTTCGTGGCGTTCGTTCACCTAAAGTATCGTTGCACCGTGGCCATGGCCCCACCGCGGCGGTCTAGTCGCTAAGGTACTCGGCTGCTGACCCGCAGGTCACGGGATCGAATCCCGGCTGCGGTGGCTGCAATTCCGATGGAGGCGGAAATGTTGTAGGCCCGTGTACTCATATTTGGGTGCACGTTAAAGAACCCCAGGTGGTCGAAATTTCCGGAGCCCTCCACTACGGCATCTCTCATAATCATATGGTGGTTTTGGGACGTTAAACCCCACAAATCAGTCAACCGTGGCCGTGACCAGAACTGACACTAACTCTGGCTTCCGGAGTGAGAGGGCGTGCTACAAGTTCGCCGGCAATGTTTCGCATCCGAGGAGACACAAGCGCACCGACATCAACACTCGCTGCAAAGGGTCCAGCTGTCGGTGAGACAAGCCTAACTGCATCTTTTTCCTTTCACCGTTGATTGACTAATGCGCAGCGTTCTGTCGCTAGTAAAAAAAGAAACGCGGCTCGGTCTTTGAGATGGACTTCGTATTAACTCCTTATAACATGTGTAAGGTGCATTTGAAATACTGTGGCACATGAAAGACCAGTAATCAGTGCAGTGCTGGAAACGTTAAGTGCAGCGGCACCCCTTTCAATCAGCCTGTGTATGTCCTGGCAACGCCAAGCTCAGCTACTGCCAGATTTGAAATGCGAAGCATTTTTTTTTGCGTAGTACAGGCACTTTTAGCGTATATCCATGTATATATCTATCTGTCTGCCTACGTTTGGGGTGTTCCAGCTCTCCTGGCCGTTTCCATAATGGTATCGATACCATGTTTGGTGTGGCATGACATGGCTGTATGACGACCATAAGTGTCCAGTCACAACATTAAAATTATGACATGTATGTCATGAAAGTCATCATTTACACTTCCCATTTTTGCTAATCTTGCGGTAGTTTCGTTCTCCTAACACACTGCTAAACCGGTGTGGTATGACATGACTGCATGGCGAACATAAGTGTCAGACCCTAACGTGGAAATCATGACATGGGTGTCATGTAAGTCATGAGAACAGGCCACGCTCATGGTGCGCTCACGGTCGTTTCCCTAGCTCATCATATACGAAATTTGGTATTACGTGCCGTGAATGGACCATGAAGGTAAATGACATGTATGCCATGCATGTCATGTAAAACGTGACTACATGCTACGCTCATAGCGTGTTTGCGGTCGTTCCGCTAGCTTCACATATACCAAATTTGGTATCAAGTGACCTGCACAGACGACGAATGCAAATGACACGTCCATACATCATGATAAGCGTGTCATGTAAAAGATGACTACATGCGAAGCTCACAGTGCGATCGCGGCCGTTTCGCTAGTTCCATATATACCAAATGCAGTATCACGTGACGTGAATAGGCGACGAAGGTAAATGACACGCCTAAACATGATAACCATGACATAGATGTCATGTACGGCATAATTTACTTCCGCCTCGTAACGTTGTGCTGATATTAAAGTGACATATAATTCTTCCTTATTCATGCTTCGCATATCATCTATTCCGACTGTACGTGGGATCTGCCATTTTTTTTTTATTGTAAGCTCTTGTGCCCGCGTGCATCGCAGAGAGGACATAAGGGTGTGGTGCGCCCTAACAGGAATGGTACTCCGCACATCGCTGCAGGCTTGTTTGTGTCGTGTAAGCCTTGCTCATGTTCCCAGCCTTTTACTTTCTCTGTCTGTGGGAGATAGCAACAGGGATCTTTCGGGGACATCAAGAAAGTTGTTTTGATCATGCCGTACAAGAAAAATCGTGGGATGGGAAGCACTGGTCGTTGGATGCCGTTTACGCGAGACCTTGCCGCTTCGAAGCGGCGAGGCTGCATTTTGATGCCTCTGCGTAATTACCACGTGGCTACAAAAACAAAGAAAAAAAAAGCGACGAACTTTAGTGGCGTAGCTGGAACGCGACACACTGCCACTGCTTCAAGCTGCCTTAATTTGCATAAACAGATCGAGAGCCCCCGTTCGGTTTTGCCCTAGTTTCCTTCATCGAAATGAGGAAGAGGAGCCTGGAGAGTGTTCTCTTTTTTTTCAAGCATGAGCGCATGAGTATTTATGATATGCGAAGAACGCTTTGAATAATAGCCACGCATCGAATCCGTCGTGGCAGTCTGATGGCACTTTCCCGGCGGTTTCCCCTCTCGGAAAAGCCATCTTTGCGAAGTAACTTTTGAAGTCACTAAGCACAGCGATGCGGGATTATTGCTACGTCATTTTCGCGTTGTACATACACGCATGCATACACACATACATACACGCATGCATACATACATACATACACACATACATACACGCATACATACATACATACAATACATACATACATACATACATACATACATACATACATACATACATACATACATACATACATACATACATACATACATACATACATACATACATACATACATACATACATACATACATACATACGTGCATACATACATACATACATACATACATACATACATACATACATACATACATACATACATACATACATACATACATACATACATACATACATACATACATACATACATACATACATACATACATGCATGCATGCATGCATGCATACACACCCGCCGTGGTGGTCTAGTGGTAAAGGCACTTGGCTGCTAACACGCAGGTCGCGGGATCGAATTCCGGTAACAGCGGCGGCATTTTTCATGGGAACCTATATGCTTCAGGCCCTGTGCTTAGATTTAGGTGCGCGTTGTAGATCTCCAGGTGGCTGAAATTTTCGGAGCCGTCCACTATGGCGTTTCTCATAATCATCTTGTGGTTTTGGGACATTAAACTCCAACAGTTGTTACAATATATATGCATGAGTCACATTTGAAACACAACCAAATTTATCGAGCAGACAATTTAGCTAAGCATAGAATGGGGATATTGCTCAATGCTTTTAGGTGTCGTGTAGTAATTCTGATATCATTGTTATAACACATCTAAGAAAACAACGCCTGCAATTTTTACCTTGGTTTTATTATTTGTTTGTTTTGAAGCAGAGATTTCTCAGCGCTCGTATTTCCATCTCGTGTGAATTAGTGTTAGGCGTCGTAAGACAGATGGTGAAATGACTGTTAGCACACTCCAGTGTTAATTTTTCCAATCCCTCACAAAATTCTTCAGGATAGTTCAATGTGAGTCTTTAGATATGCTGGGGATGTAAAACAATTGTGCATTCCTTCCTAATGCACTGGGAAGCGACAACCACCCACCAAATTGCGATTCTGCTAACGTTTGCTCTACAACAACCTTTTTTGTGCTGTTGTTCGAAGCTCCCATTACTTTTTCAGGAGGCACTCGCAATTAGCAGTACATATTCTATCCATTAAGGGCTTGGCCTTGCATTTGACGAGAAAACAAAATAACGACATCAGAATATCTTCGGGTCAGTACATTTTCAAGGAACCCGCAAGGACAAAAATTCTCGGAGATTTTCATTAAAGAACCCCGCGTAATTGTATCGTAGTTTCAGCCCAAAATCCTATTTCACACGGAAGCAAACGAAGGTATAAAAAATAGAGTGCATAAGGTCTTGCACTAAAGCTACCCATCTCCTGTTTCCTAATACTTTCTCCTCAGAAGTGAGTTTCTCTTTTTTACAAACGATTTTAGGACTTCCCGCTAAACCGTATCAGATGAGTTTCTCTTTTTTTCATGCTTTTATAAACATGTAATGCCCGCTGCTGACTTAACACCTGCAGATCATTTAACGCGCGATGCCTTCCTGACTCAATCCACCTGAGCTTTACCGATACTGGCGTCTTCTTTTCTTCTATTCTCCCTCTATATTTATAGCCTTCATTTTTTCGGCCAACTTCGCACATTCGCATGCATAAACTTCTCGCAGCCGTCAGTGTCATTTACAATGACGTCATAATAGAGTCAAGACTGTGCAGCCACTCCTAATTATGGAGACGGCCAAATAGGTGGAGAGCTTTGGTAAACTTAACGAAATGAAATGAAAATATAAACAACTCTTAAAAGACTTAGCAGCCTCACAGCAAATACGCTGGCACAGCATAAAGAGTAGACCCGGTTTCAGTTTTTGAGTTTGAGCTTAAGAATGGTCCTATTCTTTTGCTTTAGAAGAAACAAAAGGATCTTTGAAGCGAAGCCATATTGCCTAAAAGAGCGTCAGAGGTATTTTTACGTCGTTCGTACAGCCCTGATATCTGTGCGTCACACCAGTCGATATTTATTAAAAAAAATAGCTGTCGTGGCATCTACTGCAACGTACACACCCAACAATGTTATAAAAAGAAACTTGAAGTTGTTCCGTGCACGTATAAAACCGATGAGCGAAGTTCTTTAAAAATTGTACACAAACGATTATACGCCTGGTATCGCTGCGGGCTTTCAAGAAGGCCGTACGGGTGGGAACGGAGGGGGGGGGGGAGGAGAAAGCGTTTTTTCTTTATTCTTTATTCAAAGGTTACCCCGCATTGCCCAAAGGCGTTACAGCAGGGGGGTTACAGAAACGACATAAAGAATTCTTCGTTCTTACAGCACACTTGCATGGCAGTCAATTCATTCCACTCTTTACCAGTTCTAACGAAAAATGAATTCACGGACAGGGGGTTACAGAAACGACATAAACAATTCTTCGTTCTTACAGCACACTTGCATAGCAGACAATCCATTCCACTCTTTAACGGTTCTAACAAAAAATTGAATTGCGCTCGGTGGCGAGAATGACAAAGCGAGTCTGTGTGCAGGGCCAATCATCTGCTGGGAATTCGCACCTGCTGTTTTTGCTCGGCGCGCTTTCCTGGCACCGGCAGCTTCGGCGGCCACGGTGGATTGTGGGATTAAGAAGCTTCGCTCTTGAAGAATTCCCAGACGATCACGATAGTGCCTAATGCGAATTATGAGTGCTGCTGTGATTCTTGAGCTTTGATGGCGCGCACTCCGGGATCTTCTCCATGACGGAGCCATGCTTCTTCGTTGGCGGGGCGTTTGTCGAGATTCTGGCATCACCCACGTTAACCCTCTGCTCAAACAGCTTGTGTAGTAACAGAGGTGGACGACGCACTTCTTGCCAGTCACGTCACTTTTTGTTCGGGTAGAACTGGCTGACATTGCAGACAGTTTCGTGCGGACCATTTTCTATCGACCAGCACATGTTTGAAGTTTGAAGTTTGAAGTCTATTTTATTTTTTTCTGATACAGAAAGAGGAGTAAGAGCTAAAGGCCGTATTGCCTGACAGAGGCTCCTACTCCCATGCGCATTCGGCATGCGTGTACATGATTGCATGGCGATGCGAGTATACAAACAATAGAGCAACCAGAAAAAATCAAAACATGCATGTACATAATTTTCACTGCAAATAAAGCATTACAGGTAGACATCATACATGAAAACACTTCATGAAAACAAACATATCATACAGACACTCCAAGAATATGGACCTATACGCATTAAATTGTGAACTTAAAATTGTAGCACAAACAGTATATGCGGTGCACGCAGAAAATTAGACAGATATATTTTATTGATAAGTTATCGTGGAATGTAACAGAAAGTTCTTTATTGATTTTTTTAAAGCGGGGTGCATGAAAATCTATATGATGTTCAACAATGTTCAATAGCCGGGGTACTTGATATCAACTCAAGGTCCTGGCGCCCGTAGTTAGTTCGCATAAGTGGTGGCATTCTCGTTTGGTGGCGTAATTGATATCGAGGGGGAGAAACGGGCAGGCTTTTGGGTATCCCAGCGCGACTGCCTCGCTAACTGAGAGACCGCGAAAGGCAGTGCATACGCGTGCTTCAAAACAGCCGCCGCAGACATGACTGCGTTCATGCAGCGCTTTATTTCTAGACGAAACTTCAGGATGACGTCCTCACCGCATACCTTTGTGATGTCATCGGCGACTGCACGATTGCACGCATCACAGATGAGTCGCCAAAGAAAAAAAAAAGTGTTGCACCACCATCTATACGTACTTTCGGAAAACAGCCAAAGGCCACCATTGTAACAAGGACTGAATCATGAAGAGAAACACACGAAAAAGAGCCCGAATAGCTAGAAATGTAACTTGGAAGTGTGGCAGCTTGGGCTAGTTGGTATGGATGACGATAGTTATAGCGCGAAAACAAAACGATCACACAGAGTGTCATGGCACCATTGTGTATGTGCAGTCCTGTTGATTTTGCGGACAGGCTTACCAACTGGATCACACAAAATGCTGACGTCGACACGAAAGGGCTTTCTCACGTTCACATTTCTTCAAGCGCATGAACGCCGCGTTCTTGTGCGTTCCTACTTGTTTTCATGCACAATGGTGGCTCAGCGCAGTGTTGCTTAAGCATTTCGGGGCTTTTTATGGTGCTGCTAGTATTTATACAACACGTCTATTGTGGCGCCATGGCCGGCTGCCCCGGTACCCTTTGTCTCGAACCTGTTTCCTCCTCTTCCCGCTTTCATGACTATCACCGTTTTTCACCCTCCACTGCACTCCGCATCCGCTCTATTTTGTTTCGTTCGCTGTGGTGGTTATGACAACCCCGAGGATGCTCAACGCGATAGTGGGTGCCTGAGAGTCGCTATCTAAAAATAGCGCGGATAAACTTCAGACATTCTGTCAAATCAGGCTGCGACCACACAGAAAAGCTTGTAGACGAGGTATCAGGTTAACTGTCCCACACACAAAAAAGTAGCTTAGAAAAATTTAAAATATACGAAACTTAACGTGCATTTGGTTATTATAGTATACCAATTTTTCATAGTCCGACTAATTTCGTTGCGTGCTGGAGTGCCCCGTAGGTTCTTCATTTAATCCACGTCTGCGTGAGCTGTGACCTTCGAGATGCAATAGCAGAGGGCGCACCAAGCCATACACGCGATAAAAAGGTCTCAGAAGCGTCTGGCCTGTCAGAAAAATATGGTTAGGTGAGCATTCGCATGCGTTTGCCTGATGAGCTACTTCTCTTTCTTTCTTTCTTTCTTTCTTTCTTTCTTTCTTTCTTTCTTTCTTTCTTTCTTTCTTTCTTTCTTTCTTTCTTTCTTTCTTTCTTTCTTTCTTTCTTCCTTTTTTCTTTCCTTCCTTCTTTCTTTTTTTCCTTCTTTCTTTTTTTCCTTCTTTCTTTTCTTCTTTCTTTCTTTTTTCTAATATCTTTATTGTTTTATTTATTTATTTATTTTTCGACCTTCAACCTGGTGCTCGGTGGCCCCACAGTTCAGTTTCCAAGGGCAAAAGCGATCCCCGCTAGTTCACATACCGGCACTTCATAAAACGTGGCAACGTGAACTGACGAGTTCTTTCCATTGAAAGATCATATTGTCGTATAAGGCATGGCTGGCTGCCGACAAGCTCATGATAGAGAGAGCGTCAGTCATTCGAAGACCATCGCATACAAATACGCATGTGATCGGCGCACCGGGAAAGATGGTATGCCTCTACAGTATATGGAACCGGCGTTTAAATGCACTGATGCTCCATCGCCACTAAACTCCGTAACTCACAGAAGCTTGGTTCGAAGAGTAAGAAAAAAACTGGGGGACCCTTAAGCTTCGCCTTGAAGAGTTGAACGCGATAGGGAAATCCGGCGCCTAGTGCACCCTTCAACCGCTAAGTGCATACTTATTGATATGTTTTGTTACCCGCACGCGCACACACGCACACGCACAAATACAAACACAAACACACACACGCACGCGTGAACAGTAGATTGTACCAGCAAGCGCACAAATTTTACGTACAGGTTTTTGATCTGAAGCAAGAATCTCATAGCCTCCAAGATACACGCCGCGCACTCGCCACAAAGAGTCTCCAATGCCTCACAGATGGCAGGACATTATCTAGCGTTTGCTGTTTGCTTGATCAACGCCTCTGGGAAAGGCATGATCTGTTTTCCGCTGGATGGACGTAGTTGTCTATTTTTTTAGCTGTTTGAAAGTTCCTGTGTATTTTTTTTTGCGGTGATGGCTGCACTATCCTGCCCTTTTTCGACGTAGTTTGATGGCTTCCGAAATGCGCTTACAAATCACAGAATGGGCTCGTTTTCACCGTGACACCTGCCGAACAAAATGCGTTGAGACTCCTTCTACTACATATGAAATTCATGTAGTGTTTTTTTCCCGAAGCAGCTGCAAGTAACATCGTAGATTTTTGGTCGGACACCTGCTTGCCACGTGAACGACCCGGGTTTGATCCTCAATGGGACAGAAAATTGCAATCTTTTTGCTATAATTCTACTTTTTTTGCTTCTTTCTCATTTTTTTTTGCTAACGAACGACTTTTCGCTCCCGACAAACGTACGGTGCCGACGCCAACGGCAGAATTTCTGCGACACGAGCTCTCTAACGCTATCGCTTTAGAGCACTAAACAACGCACTTCAGTGAAGACTCTATAGCCGTGGCAGCAAACGATACGTATAGGAATTGATTCAAATAATAAGAAGGAGTACCAAATCAATAAAGCGAGAGACAGAGAGAGAGAAAGAGGTGATGGGGGCGACAATGAAGAGCAAGCCATGCGCGAATGTTGACATTGAGGATTGCTTCCGACCTCGGAAACCTTCGTGTACCTGCTCAGATATCATTTGCAGCTTTAGCATAGGAGGCTGATTAAGTAAAAAAAACAAGTGAAACTGAACCAGCCCAAGAACCGTCCTATTGAACATAGGTTGTTGAAAAAGACCAGAATGAAATTTCGTATGCGAGGCGTATTATGCGTGGTTCTCTTTATTATCTCGCATCTATTGATCTTTCACTAGAACTTGCACTATTGCAGACACAGGAAACAGTGCACGTGTGTTTGCATGAGCTCCCAGGCCTTCACAGTATAGATTTTCTTGCTGCAGTCAAAATTTGATTAGGAATCTAAATACTAGTTCATATTTGCTCTGTAGTTGGAAAATTAGATTCTCGTGTAAGCATTGTTCAGAATTAAAAAGGAAGCGGATCATTTTTATGCTGACGAAATGATAAACAATATGATTCACGAGCCCTTGCCTAAAGAAAGAAAGATGCCCAGCTAGAAACTTGCTCGAATCTTGTCACCTATAGTGCGAAATCACCTTAATATTCAAAAGCAAAGTTCCTTACGGTCCAACGATGTTCGTTGATGCCGTTGTCGTAGCTTCCCGTCGGACAAAAACACAAGTGTGACATGAAGCGTACAGAGCGTTCATAAAGCGCACATATAACTTTAAAACAGACTGTCCATGCATATCTCATCCATGCATCTGTCTGCCCGTCCGTCTATCTGCCTATACTTCGTACTAGTAGATGGCTTCAACGTAGGCATTATAATCACGAGCCTTACTTTGCTCCATCATCAACATTCACTTCGTGGATATGCAGTAATTTTTATTCTAAATTGACGTACTCATAATCCAACATCTCACCCTGTAAGCTTTCCGCTCCTAACAATGTTTTTGTTCTGCATTTAGGGTCGAAGGTTTTGGAAGCTTTGTGCATATGATTTGGTTTAGCACTGCTGCTGTAATCGGTCCACGGCATCGTGTGTAGTCACGTTACGTAGTGCAACAGCGGCTTCGCGATGACGTTGTGGCCATCTTAGATGCCATGACTACGTTTTTATCCCGTGCGTGTTGTCGGTGTTTGAAATAGTTATTTGTTTTGTGTGCGTCTACAGTGTGTGTGTGTGTGTGTGTGTGTTGGTGTATGCCTGATGGAATGAGCTGGTGTGACCTAAGTTCTTTCTTTTTTTCTTTCTTTCTTTCTTTCTTTTTTCTCTTTCTTTCTTTCTTTCTTTCCTTTTTTCTTTCTTCTTTCTTTCTTTCCAGTTTCTTTCTTCTTGTCTCCTGTCTTTTTTTTCTTTCTTTTCCTTTTTCTTTTTTCTTCCCTTTCTCTTTTTTTTTTCTTTTTTTCTTTGCTTCTTCATTACTTTATTTTTTTCTTTCTTCATTTTGTCCAGTTCGTTTGGCCCCGCGATTTGAACACGAAACGTGTTTAACTAAACTCCTGTAAAGCGTGCACAGCCGCATACAGATTGTTTTGCAGGAAAAAACAACAGCACTAAAAGTTGCGTAAAAATTTGAAGAAAGTTCGAGACGCATAGCAAACTGGAAAACTATTTAGCACCAGCATGTTAAAAGAAATAAAAGGAAACTCGGAGAAAAAAATACCCGAAAAGATATCGACGGAAACGAATGCCAAGAAGCAAGGAAGATGAAAGGGTGAGCTGCCATTGCTGCCAAAAAAGAGTACCCGGCGTTAAACCGTCCGTCTCTCTGATCCAATATGCAAGATCTTGAATTGAAAATATATAATTGCTGCGCGAAAGATGGTCGGGCATTGTGCACATGTACATGTGAACGTTCTGTTGGAAAATGAACTTCTGCAAGAAAAGTGATCAGTGCCAAGATATTTTCATATAAAGCGAAAATCTTAGATGCCACCGAAACTTGAATCAGAGGAATTCGGCGTCAGCACGATGATGCAGATGATGACGTAATCCCACTACGGCATGGCAATGTCGCAGGTTAGCGAAACATGATGACGTCACTTGTCATTATTGTTCGCTCATAAGTGGGTGGATCTCGGAGGCAGGTCATGTGCATAAAGCTAGCGATGCCTCCGATCAGTACAAAATCAGGGTAATGGCAGGAAGGTTTCTGAGATGGGTGGATAGATAAAATCTGCTTAGAAGCAATAAAAAAATTCAGAATAGGATGGGTGTTATCTTTGAGTCATTTAGGGAGTATGCATAATTGATCCCAAGAGTTCTCTTCATTTCAGTTTGCTACATTTTTTATTGACGAGTTCGTTTTTTGTGCAACTTGTTTCGCGTAGAAAAAGTTGCGGAAATAGACTAAAAGACAATATATATATATATATATATATATATATATATATATATATATATATATATATATATATATATATATATATATATATATATATATATATATATATATATATATATATATATATATATATATATATATATATATATATATATAAAACTTGACATTCACACAGCGAGGTAGTTTGAAGAAAACAAACCAAAGTCTTTTTGATTTGCTTTTATTAGAATGCGAAAGCGTCTTGCTGTGATTAATTGTCAGTGAAATTGGGTCGGAAGTCTTGCTTCCTTGGTCGGCATGAATAAAACGTTTGCGAAAAAGAACACCACAAACCCGTGTAGCCATTCTAGCACATGTACACGGAGCTCTTACAAATGACAATCGTTGTTGGCGAGGGAAACAGCCTTGTCATTATTCTTACGTGTCGTTTCTAAGTCCAATAAAAGGAAGGCACTGAGAATGTTGCTGAGCGGGTAATGTCTTGAAAGATATACAGCAGCTTGATTCGTTTCTAAGCAGTTAAGAGTGGCAGCTAATATTGATTCCTCATCGCACGAAACCCGTGCATTACTTCTGTACGATTCCGCTATGGAAAATACACGGGCAATAAAACGCATGCCAAGCGTAAACTTCCAGTGCAATTGGTAGTCACTGACGTTTCTTATACATTGACGAGGTGTCCTTAGAGAGCTTGTTTCACGGAAAATATGTTTTCGATGACAGCTCATTGATTCAGAGAGAAAAATAAGAGTTGTTTATTGGTGAAAATATTAGGTAGCTTTGATAAAGAAAATAATAAAAATCGTCTCTTCAAGTCTGAATAGGACCCATAAGTTTGCGTGAGAAGTAGATGTTCAGATACAGAGCTACGTGCATGCTTAAGATTTCTAAAAAAAGAAACTGTACTGTTAAAAAAACATGTGCGTGTGATGTAGTGCGAAAATCGAGCGTCCCTAATGCATGTAACAATAAGTGGCACAAGTGCCGAATTACAAGAGTTGTCTTGAGATGTGCATTACAAATTGAATAATAATAATGTTTGTGGTACCGTGAGAACGGTGCAATTAGCATTGTTATCCTGAGAGAGACGATCCTGAAGTTGGAATTGTTGAAAAAAAAAAAACACGGCATATTTATGGACTGAATAATGACGAGTGGGGCGAAGCATCAGTCAGGCCGTCCGTTCGCTTTTATTTCCGTCTATCCGTGCGTCCATCTGTGCGTACGTCCATGCATCCATTCCTGAGTCCGTCCGTGCGTCTGTCCGTGCGTCCGTCTGCCTGTCTTCTAGTGAACACTGCAAGTACCGCCATCTTGCATCTTTTACTCATATATTCACCGTATGCAAGTACAGCCATGCAGCGGACATTCGAAGGACTAAATTAGATGTGGTTACTACTACATACTACAAACACGGGACCCACAGCCTATGGCGAAAGGAGATTCGCCCCTAAAAAAGGTGCCCGGCCGTGGTGGTCTATTGGTTATGGCGCTCGGCTGCAAAAAAAAAAAGGTAGTGGATCACATCCTGGCTGCGGCTGCTGCATTGTTTATGGAGGCCAAAATGCTCGTGTCTCCTGTACTTAGATTTAGGTACTCTACTACGGGAGGGCAAAAAGCCGTCGCTAGTCCAACAGCGCTGAATCGAAAAAGAAGGTTTAACAATTTAGAGTACTTGGTACTCTACTATGGGAGAGCAGAAAGCCGTCCCAGTCAAGGTCATTGGAGAAATTGATGCTTACTGACCGTTTCCAATGGAATTCAAGCTAAACTGCTACTACTGTCGTATACTACCGTCAAAAGCCACCCGACAAGCTCTGGTGTGATGACCAGATTCAGTCGTTGTTTGTGGTTAAAGCTATGCTTGAACAAGAAAGTTAGAAATAACGATCAATGTACTTCTTTAATTTCTTGACATGCTTTAATTGGACATCTCCGATGGCAGCTCAAGCACACCATCAGACACAATTTAATATTTCCAAAACTGTTTGATCCGTGAAAGGAATCCTTATAACAAGACAGTGAAACACGTCTTCACAAAACTATTGCCACTGACATCACCGCCTGCCGTACGAGTGAAGTGCGACCAGGGGCCAGATAAATACAATAAAGTGTTGAGAATACTTTTTTAGCACTCGCAACTTTATACGTATAGGGAAAGCTACCCTAGAAACATGGTTTATGGTTTATGTGACACTTGAACAAAGAGTTCATTGCGTCACTTTTTGGTGGAGCGCCGTAAATCTGGGGGAGGGGGGGAGTATGCAGGCAGTCTGCTAGGTGGGCTTCCGTTTAGTTAGGTGCATTGTCGGGTCCTCAAGTCATCGATCCCTTTCGCGTAGCAAGTTCGTGCGTATGTAATGTTGATTATTTATTTGCCTATATGTGCTTCACGGCATGGGATTTAATGAAGAACATATGCATGACACTTGCATGGCTCTTCAGAGAAGCTGAACAAGATCAAATAATGAGTAGATAACCCCTATCTTGACTGCAGAGTGCTCTCACTCCCATGGCCGGGATGTGCTCTCGCTTTCTTTGGTTTTGACTTAAGTACACTAAGCGAAAGAACGCTGCACCTAAATGTTCCCGAAGTGATACTCCCTTGTTTACTGTTTCGCTGCAGTGGAAAGAGAAAGAAAGAGGGTATAAGGTTGAGTGAAAGGCTGGAAGGTTCAGCAGAAGGAAATTTCCGGTTTGCTACACTGCACTGGGGAAATGAAAGTGGTCATTAAAAGGTAAGGTGAGAATAGAGACGGAAAGGGGTGTTTAAAAAAATAAAATAGACAGCGCACACACACTCAAGCATGCTAATGTCAGAGTCGTTTAGCGAGTCCGGTTGACCGCAGAAACTTCAACAGCGCCTTCGTCGCTTTCTGGCTATGTGAGGTTTCTAAGCGTTGTGATACTGTGCTCTGGAACCACTGTACCATAATTTCTTCATCTACAAGGTATTTGGTGTGTATTATAAGTACACTAGTATTTGGTTAATAAAAGAATCTTGCTTCCACTGTCTTGTTGATCTCTCATCTCTTCCAGGCAAATGGCGTACAGGTAATTGGCGTACAGACAATTGGCAATCGGGAATTATCGAGTAGGTATGAAAAACTTGTAAAAGATCAGCATTAAAAAAAGTTCAATATTGTACCATACAGTGCAAATGCGCGACGTTACTACCGCTTCCGGTTGTGACGTCATATATAGGTTTTTTAGCTTGTTGTTAGTTGTCTCCGCGACACACAGGTGGCAACGGTGGCAACGAGCCGCCAACTACCTGACACACGCGCTTCTCTAGAAGCCACGCTACCAGTTTATATATAACTTTGTGTGGGTGTCAAGTGTCAGCCCACGAACAGAGCTAGCGAATCCCTGCGCAAAGAAGGTTAAGAAATGGGGAGGAGAAGCAGTCACAACAACTATACGGCAGATGGATTACGCCGTGGCGTTGGGCGTCAGACGCCAGATTCGCGGGTGAGTTATAAATGAGCCTTTCGCACTCGACGTGTAGTGAATATGATTACGCGCTTGTGGGGGCCGCTTTCTGCGCTATACGCCTGGAAAGCTTCCGTCCTTGCTGCCTTAGCAGCCGACGCAGTGGAAGTAGCAGCGAGTGCATCGTTTTCGGCGGCATTGAACAAAGGACACTTCTGCTGAGAACACGCTAACCCTAATGCACGCACTATCGTATTGGCTGATTGGATCAATCCACGAATAGACACTCGGATGAAAACAGCAGCTGTTAGAGGTCTTTAGCGAAAAGAAACCAACGGACTTGTGTGTTTTTCTTTTTTTTTTCCTTACGTTTCGCATGTCAAAAGTAGTTTCGATAGGTAGGTGTTGCTTTTTAGAATGAAAGAGTTTTGCCGAACGCAATAGAACCGCGTGATATGCAACTGACAGCGCTGATTTCTTCAGTGGAGAACTGCTCACGGATCCAATGTCAAAGGAAGTGATAAGAAAGCAAAGGTGTAAAACATCATTAGAGTAGCTTTCAATGATCGGAAAAGGCAGAAGGAGCAGATAGATTGAGAGAGTGACATCCAGGTGTATGAATACATTGACAGATCAATAAATAGACAGAGATGGGTAGACACATAAAAGTTGAGGTTAACTGAATAAGGAACGAACCGAAGCAATCACGGAGATATAATCTATCTATCTATCTATCTATCTATCTATCTATCTATCTATCTATCTATCTATCTATCTATCTATCTATCTATCTATCTATCTATCTATCTATCTATCTATCTATCTATCTATCTATCTATCTATCTATCTATCTATCTATCTATCATGCAGCTTGATTAATCACTGATTAATTACTCAGCAAAAATTTCAATCGGTTCCTAAATATTCGTGCCAAACTTCTGCGTGAAGTCTCAAACGGTCGCCTTCCAGTCACCGACAGTATTACTGACCATAACCTCAGAGTGCCGGTTGAAGCCATGTTTGAACTTTGAACTTCATTTTCCAACCAAAGATTGTTAGGTATGCCTCCGGGCGAGAAGCTGTCAAAAAAACAGCTTGAAGGGACCTGAGGGATCTGCAAGGTTCCTCACGTCTCTTTAAGCTGTTCGTTGAACTTGTTTTTCCCGTATCGTAGAGAAAGGCGTTACTTTATCGTGACCTGGGCACGCCATAAAAAGCCGAACGGGACATCTGCCGCCACGCTTGTATATGCTCGTCAAACATCCAACGCGCTTTCGATAAGGAAGAAAAAGAATGATGAAACCAGAAACCTACTGTGATAGCAGACGCTTTGGAGATGTCGAAATTGTACTGAAGGGTGCAATGACAACATTTTCAAAAGGATTGTGAGTAAATCCCTGTAAACAATGGGTTGTGTGAGAGATCCTACAAGTCTCGGTTATGTTTTTCTCGGTGACAGCGCGTCGTTGACCTGATAGAGAGAAGAAACAATGTTACGACAAGAAAAGATACATCGAAGGCGTAACGAAAAACGCCTGCCAGTGTATGTCCCATATGTACGAGTCTTTCTGGCAATTCTCATGCCTGTGTGACGAGCGACCATTTCTATCCACTTAATTTCACTGCTGTGTACATTGGAGACGGTTTTTGTGCGCTGGTGATTTGGTTTCGTAGTTCGCTTTTGGTACTTCGAATACTGTCATGGTTTCCGCTTTAACTACTCCTTCTGTACTAAATTATGAGTTTCAGTAGAGGCGGCTTTAGAGTAGGTCACCCTCTCAATGTTTACATGTCGCAATAAAGCAGAAAAAAGAAAAAAACCAAGCTCTCGTGGCATTCAACTAAATCACTCTGCTAAGCAAACTATCTTTTTTTCTTTTCTTTCTATAAATTTATTCTCCCAAGCTCCAAGAATACTTTCTGTACCTACCGTGAATTAGCGCGCACTCCCTGATTGGCCAAGCATTGACCAAATTACGATGCCAGCTGATGACAACATAATATGACGCCATGCTATGTAATGTCGTATTAGCGTCATGATGACGTCGTGACGATGAACAGATTATCCGTCAATGACATCATGATGCGCATACAGTGACGTCAACAAGTGATGTTTCTTTTGTATTTGTGTGAACAGTGATGCGATGACGACAATGCCCTTAGCCAACATTCGCATATGCAAGACACACAATTTTTTCGTAATAAAGCTTCGAAGAAACGAAAACTGCGCAGGCCCCAGGTGGTGCAAATTTCCGGAGCCCTCCACTACGGCGTCTCTCATAATCATATGGTGGTTTTGGGACGTTAAACTCAACATATAAATCAAAGCTGCGCGGGGTCAAGGAAATGAAACATAAGATCCTATTCAGACGTAAAGTCAGGTTGTATAATTCAAACAACCATCATCCCCTCAGAGGACTGCAGTGGATCTTTTTGAGACGGTGAAATGAACGAGAAACTGGCAATCGCAATGATTTAAAGAAAAAGACAGCAGCAACAAGTAAACAAATTAACAAAGCACAAAAGAAAGATCGAAGACAAAAGGTATAATGGTGACACGAGTCGAAGACCTCGAAAAGCCATTTCTCGAATTCACGATCAAGAGCTTTCGGTTGCCGCGCGTTGCAAGTTGGAATTACGCAGAGAGGGCTGCCCTGAAATATCTCCTCGACACCCGCTATATGAAACTACACGTGCTGGCGGTCGAGTTTCATGTCTGCCGAGAGATTTGAGGACAACATACACACTCGGATAAAAAATAGGATGGAGAGAAGCACGCAATTGGTGCGGAAAGAGTACGCTCTGTGAAAAAGTGTCCGTGATTCGGAACGCTCTCATATCGACACAAATTAGACACACACGCTTCGAGGGAGCCTCTTCTGAAGAAGTCTTGCTCTCACTAGTCGCCTTGACATTTGAGATTTCAAGTTTTCACGTTTTTCGGTTCTTCGACCTCAAGTCAACAGAATACGCCCATTTTACTATCAGATTACAATGCGTGGTCTTGGGAGAGAAAACGGGTTCGTTTTTTTAAGGAGTATGTTTCTTGCGAACAACGGTGCTAGACTTGCGAAATACGGACAAACAAGCAATAAAACGCAAAGTACAGGGGCTGACTAGAGTTTCTGATAGAGCAAGTTGTTTGTATACTGCCACCACGTTTCGTTACTAAGAAGTACTGTATCGATGTGCTTTGATAGCTTCGTTATGATATCCACGTATTCTTTGAGAGTGAAGGCATTGGAATGTGGTGAATGAGAACTTGTACCAGTTATTTCGTAGCTTACCATGTTTACTGGCACGTTATCTAGAGTGTTAGCTGCATGGTGGCGCCCACTGGCTGTTAACATGTTAACAATTAGCAGCCCTTTCAAAAGTATTGGAATGTAAATCAAAGTAGGTTACGGCAATGCTAATGAAACTTTTGTATATTTGTCACTTCGTGACCACTTTTATTTGTTGTTGACATATATGATGTGATGTACAACAACCTCGGAAGAGAACAGCGCTTCGAGATAGGTAATAGTGCACTAGAAGTTGTGAAAGACTATATCTGCTTAGGACAGGTAATAAACGCGGAGCCGAACCACGAGATTGAAGTAACTATAAGAATAAGAATGAGGTGGAGCACAATTCGCAAGCACTTTCAAGTCTTGACAGGTAGATTGCCACTATCTCTCAAGAGGAAGGTATGTAACAGCTGCATCTTGCCGGTACTTAGCTAAAGAGTAGAGACCTGGAGACTTACAAAGAGGGTTAAGCTTAAATAGAGGACGACGCAGTAAACAATGAAAGGAAAATGGTAGGTGTAACCTTAAGAGAAAAGAAGAGAGCAGAGTGGATCAGGGTAAACAAACTGGGGTTAAGAATATCGTAGTTGAAATAAAGAAGAGGAAATAGACATGGGCCGGGCATGTAGCGCGCAGACAGGCTAACCGCTGGCCATTAAAGGTAACAAACTGGATTCCCAGTGAAGGCAAGCGGGTAAGGGGGAGACAGAAAGTTAGATGGGCACATGAGATTAAGAAGCTCGTGGTTATAAAATGGCAGCAGCAAGCACAGGACTGAGTTGACTGGCGGAACATGGGAGATGGCTTGGCCCTGCAGTAGACGTATACAGGCCGATGATGATGATGGTGATGATGATGGTGATGATGATGGTGATGATGATATATGATGTAGAGTCTTTAGGCATGCGTTACGTCGGATCACACTTCTGCTGATTCCTAATGTATGCACAAACATGGGGCATCAAGCTGAGTATGTTTGCCACCTACTCATTCAACGCAAATTATAGGGCGCCAAATGCTCAACTAGTTGCTACTTTACTGTAGCCGGAGGTTGTCATTGTCAAGTTTGCAACAAGGTGAATCACGCGAGTGACCTCTCTGAAATAACGTTAGATGCGAAAACACTTATATTGCATCCAAAGCATGGTTCAGGATAACATTTTGAGCATGTTTCAAAATACCCGCATACCGGAGTACCAACACCGCCGTTCTCACAACACCCCTTGAGACGGACTCTGGCCGTTTCATACTCACAACATCACGAGCGGCCTTCCGAACTCTAGTTTTAGCGTTATTCTCAGTGTAATTAAGATAGAAACGTACAAAGCAAGCGTGTTTTCCGCATGTTGATCACTTTTCTTCACTTGTCCGCTACCAAATGTCGTGTATTTGCATAGTCACCGTGTCGATGGTGCAAATGAGATCACGAGGTCACTGGTCAGTTGGAAAAGCGCAACGCATAAAGACCTCAACAAACAGAGCCTAACGTTTGCACTGCGATTGCCTTGATTACATAGGCAGCTCATGATTGGAACTTTCCTTATCCACTCACTATTTAGCCATTCAGTTGACAACGCTGATCGCACTCTTTCGGTATGAGCCTGTGAGCGTCTGTCAGATAATTTATTTTTGCAACCTTAATATTTTGAGATATTGTAACGTACTGAATCGTCACGCGTTAACTGTTCGACTTCATGAAAGCCAGTGTAAATATTCGTACGAATTCTGTATTCGTTTGGTATCCTTCTGAAAAGCTATCGAACATTAAATGTATAATTTCTAAATCTGTAGGATACCTGTCCATGCAACATAAATTTGCGTTTAGTCTTATTCTATAGAAATAAATGTACTCCACTGGCGAAGTCCACCACTTAAGTGCGTACTGTTCTCTCGGCCTGCAGGGCAAGGAGAGAAGCACGTCTTTCTCTTACAAACTGGGCTTCAAAAAATAAAATAAAATAGTCATTCCTTCCACAGCTATAAATACTTTCGCTTAAAAAAAACCCGAGGCTGCGAGCGAAGTAACTCTATAAATATTTCACCTCGATGAGTATGAGATCAAAGCTCAGCACAAGACGCGGTCCCCCAGAACGTCCGAGAAGCCATCGATGACGTGTTCGCTGACGTCATTCAGGAATTCTTCCTTTTTGAATACCGAATGCGCCGAGCGCATACAGGCGCTATTCGCAGAAACTGGGACCTGCTTTTTCGGGTAATGGTGTTCGAAGTAGAGGCAATGGCGTGACTTCAGCCGGACGCCTTTTTTGGCAATGTCCCTGCGCAAAACTCACCTGTTGAATACTACGGCATGCGCAACAACCGCACGCAAACTTACCGGCTCCAAGGAAACCGGCATACGTGGTAGGCCAAGGCACGCAATGCCCCAGTTCTTTGCAAAGCTGTGTTACCAAGATTTTCACGTATCCCCCTTTGTTTTTCTTTCTAGGGAGCTAAGAACTCGAACCCATGCGTAGAGCGTGCCTTCCGCTGCGGGTGAGTCGGGGCAATTTTGGCGGTCGGTGGCGAGCAATATTTTGAAGGCAGCCTAGGCTTGATTGACTGGGTGCCCTCGGTTCTATGCTGGAGCTTTCACCGCTCTGTCAATATGAATAGGCAAGCTGGCAGAGGGAAGCTTCGCAGCATAAAAAAAAGGGGGGGGGGGGTGATTCGTCAAGTTAATTCGAAGGAGCGATGTGTCTGAGCAGAACATTTTGGAACTGAAAAAAAGAAGGGAAACGTAGGATTTATCCACATATAAAGCTCTAGAACGAAGGAAATAGATTGTACAAAGCAAACCAAATGATAAGACAAAAGAAATTGATAAATTTCATAAGATAGTCCAGATAAAGGGACACTTCAATGAATACTACCAACCCATATGCTAGATGAGACATACCGTACATGTGTACATCAGTGCACGGAATAGACGTTTGATTATTTTGGGACCCCCATCTCTTCAGTATAGGCTATTCAGAACACAAAGCGAATCCTCACAATGTTTACAGAAATTTTGCAGAACTACACAGGATAAAAAAAATGCAGGCTAAGTTTACTTGGCAAATATGTGAAGAAATTTTCCTTGTTGAAATACTGAAGGCATATGGCAACATTTGATTTTGTTTTCCGTACTCTTTGCCTTGCTTGACGTTTTGTGTTGCTGACACATGGTGCATGCACGCAAGAATTGCGGGTGCGTACGTTGTGAGCCAGACGCTTTGGCTATTTCGTTTTGTTCTTTATTTATTTTCTGATTATTTCCGCACGTACGCACGCGGTCGTCCTATGTGACAGGCAACACGTCAGCACGTGGCCTGCGCTTTGCAGCAGCTGCCTGATGCGTTGTTTCCTGTAAATACAATAGAAGGAACTCTGGTGCTAGTGTCTATGAGAGCTGCAACGCACAGTACATCAGAGAGCATGGGAATGATAGATAATATACGATTCGCCTAATCTTCGTTCTTCTGAATGCGTTTGTCTTGGCGTATCTTGGAGCTGCTTTGTGATGAAACGAATATCGGCAAATGTTCTGCAGTACCACTTCACTACCTTAATCTTTTAGGCTCACCAATTCAAATAGGGTTGACAACAGTTCGTTCTTTCACTTGAAGACAAAAAAGTGACAGCTTTGGCGCAAAGACGAAGCAATGAATGCGATAGTCACAAGTTGGAAGGTCACGCGAAGAATGAAAAGCAGATCGAAACGTGCCCCACGTTTATCACGCACAAGTACCGCACGAAACGTACACGGAGGAACAGATGAACACGAATGAGCGTCTCAGTAGTTTTTTTTTATTTTGAAAGTTTGTCCCTAGGCATAGTAATTTTTCAATAATACACATACAAGTTTTCTTCATGTGTGAAGTCTAATAGAGAACGGTGGTGTGGTCCACGAAGCCAGCGGTCAAAGTCTGGTGGCTGGCCAGGCCTGAGACCTGTTGCACGGAGGTGACGGCGACAACCTAATTGTAGCAGTTGTTACTCTGCTGTATCCTAAAAGCGCGCGCTTTTCGCAAACAGAGACTGTGCAACGATTGCAGTGACCTTTGGGCACCCGGCAACTACAACAAAATATTTCCGGTGAAAGCCCAAGGCTAGCTAAGATGTCCGATTGGCCCCCTCTTCTCCCACGAGATAAGCGCATGCGTGAGCGTGCTGCCTACCCCCTCTCGTCAAAGTACGCGTGGGAGATGAGAGCACGCGCCGACATGTCGTGACAATGTGGCGACGCGTGCTCAATTCGCCATCTTGCTGGTAGTGCTGAAAATACGAGAGTTCCCCCCAAGGATGCCCGTCAACAGCGGTTAGTAGTGCTCCTTGGTGGCTCAGTGGTTAGCACCTCGCATTCACGACTCAGAAGTCCCACATTCTATTCCGCGCGCCCTAGTCTTTTGTCGATTACTTTTCTTTCTTGCAAGATTTTGTAAATGCCACTCCTAGCCATAAACGATGAAGAAGGGTGGCTTCTCTTCGGTCGAGTCCAGTGGGCATGCAGAGAGCCATCAAAGAGGACAGGTGGTGTTGACGATTCGTATCGATGCTTGGTGGGCACCATAGTGAAAACGGGATTTCACGCGCAAGTCGCCGAAGACAAAATCTTATTCCTTCATCATAGGAATGGCCGACAATGCTCTCTGCGATGCCTGTCATTGGGAAGAGACGCTACACCACATTCTGTGTGACTGTCCGTTGTATGAAATCCAGAGACAGTCACTGGCGGCCGCTTTTGCGCGCATCGACAACAGCCAAATGTCTGTGGACACTATTCTGTCAAGTGCCCGAGAGAAGACATTGCAACAGAAAGCGACGAAAGCTCTGTTGAAATTCCTACGCGACACGGGCTTAAACAAGCGACTGTAACAGCAACGTCACACACCGCGAAAGACAAGACTGGACTATGACTGAGTGTGCGCGCCTGTGCTGCCAAATGTGCTGTGTTTCTCTCTTCCCTCTCTGCTCTCTATCTTTCATCTTCCCCATCCCTCTCCCAGCGAAGGGTAGCAAACTGGCTGCCTATAGGCTGGTTAACCTGCCTGCCGTTCTTTTCCCCCTGTTTTCTTTCCTTCCTTTCTTTCTTGCGTTTACACACACACACACACACACACACACACACACACACACACACACACACACACACACACACACATATATATATATATATATATATATATATATATATATATATATATATATATATATATATATATATATATATATATATATATATATATATATATAAGGGGAGTGACGGCGACACTGACGTCATTTCCAGCGGCTAAATTGAGCTGAGAGTCTCCATATTTTTGCTATAAAACAAAACAACAAACATACGATGATACAGGTAGAGTTTCTTTTTTTTGTGATTAATCTAATACTTCGAGTAGATAATGGATATAAGGTTCTCTCACCAAGACATTTTGAATTACATCACAGCAGATGCCTTGAGGGAGCCGATGGATTCCGTGTTGAAAACAGCACAACGTTTTTTGGCACTGAAGGGAAAGCTACGGAGGTGGAGCTTCTGCGCATGTATCAATGCGCGAAGTGGTTAGTCTTGGCACGCCTCTTGTAACGCTATGGAAAGTGACGGGGGCGCACCATCGGCGTTTCATGTAGACGAAGACACCGCTTGGCGTTTGAGGTGCAGAAAAAAGCCCGGACTTCCTCGCGCGTTCAAAATCGCAAAGTCACAACGAACAAATTAAATTGAATATGACTATCTCATTGGTGGGGGCTACGTCTTGTCTCGAATAGCTCGACGTAGAAAAGGAAGAGGGAACTTCTATATTTCTTGGTGAATTTATGG
Organism: Rhipicephalus annulatus; assembly: GCA_013436015.1. NCBI lineage: Eukaryota > Metazoa > Arthropoda > Arachnida > Ixodida > Ixodidae > Rhipicephalus > Rhipicephalus annulatus. Next base: position 153,984 of record WOVY01001437.1, read on the forward strand.
GCGCTGCTGTGGAATTACATTCCCTGGTGGTAGGATGCCCAAGATTTGGCTCTGTAGCCTTTCCTCTGATGCCAAGAAACGTTGTCGCCGAGTATAGGCGACAGCATTCACCAAAAAGGCGCAGTTCTCCTCTGTTTGTCGGTTTGTCGATGCCGTGGTGTTTCCTCCTTTGTTTTGCTTTGTTCTCATTTTCCACAATTTCAACGCTGACGATGTTTCACTGTATTTCTTCGCTCGCTAAGTTGGCCTGACTGTTTCTTTTAATCTGACGAAATTGACGCAAAAGAGCAACATTTGCCGTTGTAAGGCAATCAAAGGAAGTAATAGAGAAGTTACCAGCTTTAATAAATGAGGAACAAAACAATTGAATCAGAAATCTAAACAAACCAAGAAATAGACGCAGAAAACAAGCAAAAAATCAACATAGCAATAAAGTGGTGTTTACTCGCGAATTTATGGGCTGCTGCAGTCCTTTTTTTTTGTCTGAGTCGTTTTTGTGTTTAGGTTTTCAAGTTTCATTTCGCTTGATCGCTTTAGATGACTCTAGCTGGAAAAGTTCTTATCCTTGTATGTGTGCGTTTCTTCTCCTTTAATCCCCTCACCCCTTCCCCCAGTGCAGGGTAGCAAACCGGACGTGCGTCTGGTTGACCTCCCTGCCTTTCATTTCTTCCCTTCCTCCTCCTCCTCCTCCTCCTTTGCGTGTCCCACTATTCATGAGCTGTATGCTCTGTCTCTCGAGAACTATGCAGGCGATGATATGGCGCTCGAAAAATGAATAAACGCGCGCGGATTCTTCGAAAGAGAAATTTCGAACAGACCAACTAGCATGAGTCGTCCTTCTTCTCCGATGCCGAGATGGAAAAGCCCCGGCTGCACAAAGACTGGTACTTGCTGCCTCCGTGTTTGTTTCTTAAGAGAAGAAGATACAAAATAACGCGGGGAAGGATACGGAAGAGAGGGACGTGCTCGCCGACTCTCGTGATGCATTACTCCCATTGGAATGAATGCACACAGCGATTCGTGAATTTTTCAAGGACGCGCTGCGAGCTTGCATACGGCATCGATGAGTTGCGACCCACAACTGTGACGAGGTGCTTGCACGCATTCAACTGTGTACAGATACCGAGTGTGTCGTGCCAGATCGATGAGGTTTGTTGGAAAAGTTGGACGAAAAAAAAAATAAAGGAACAGGAAAACAGTACGTGCGATGAAAAAAATAGGTTAATAAAAACAGGAATGAACAGCACTCTAACAAATTCTTTTGATGTGAAGCTCTCTTTCAGAACTGTACGGCAATATTCAGAACGCAGCTGCCGAAGGCGCTGCTTCCATGATTCATTCTTCAGGAAAAAAAGCGAGTCGTCCCGAGGCAAACGACATGCACCTAGTTGCCCAACGCCTAAAGACTGTTTCTTGGCTTCTTCAATGAAATCGCCCGAGTTCTGTACGAGATTGTTACCGACCAGAGGAAACATCTGACGGTGCAAGTAGCCAGAAAGCAAACAGATTTGTACTTGGGTGAAGTGTACGGCCGGACGAACCGGGGCACCAGACTTGTGCATTTTCGGCAACACCATAGAGTGTTGGGGCAGAACCATTGTCATAAAAGCTTGCAGTAGAGCGATCTATGTTGGGTGAAATAACCTGAAAACAACAAAGTGTTGCTTCTGGAAATTCCTTTGCTGTCTCGGTATTGATTTTTTCCCATGGCCAGTGTACATGCCTTCGTCGAAAACCAGCTCGGGCAAAGTCTTGTCGCAATCCTTATTGTTCATTATAACCGTATCAGTGCCTATATCAGCTGCCTTGTGTCGATACTGCTACTGTTTTCTAAATTTGCTACTTCTTCCCGGCGATATAGAAGAAAATCCAGGTCCTACTACACGTTCCGCTTCCATCGAAATTCCTGGTGATATCTTGGCAGCACTCGATGAAATTAGATTAAACCAAGACAACCTTATGAAAGAAATGAAAGCCATGCAAACTACACTGTCCCAGAATGTTAAAACGTTTGACGATATTAATCAACGGCTTGCTAAAATAGAAAAAGAATGTACCGCCGTAGGCACACTTCAGGCAGACTTTGAGGTCATTCGCTCAGTTACTGTCAAAAATTCCGAACAAATATCGCAACTAACCTGCAGTCTTGACGATTCAAACGATCACGCCCGGCGAAACAATCTCATATTTTAAAAACACACTGATTCGGATCGCGAAACCTGGGCCCAGTCCGAGGAACTAATCATAAATCTCTGCAAAAATACGCTCAAAGTAACGCTCAACCCACGTGATATTGACCGCGCACATCGACTGGGATCTTTCCATTCTAACAAAAATAGACCGATCATTGTGAAGTTCACGCATTTCAAAGATAAAGACCGTATTCTTTCTAACGCAAATAAGCTGAAAAATACCACGTATAGCATTTCGCAAGATTACTCGCCTAACACCCGCTTGATACACAAGCAGCTGATTGCGTTTGGCAAAGCCCAATCCCGACCCTATAAACTTGCATACCGAAAATTAACCATCGATAAGGTCACCTACATTCTTGATCCGACTACGCAAACGGTAGTCCCACGTGCCCCGTAGCTATCTGCTAAAGTCCGTACCGAGTCTAATGTAAACCTTATTTCGCTCATCTATACTAATATTAGGAGTCTACTGCCCAAACGCGATGCCTTGCACAGCCAAATTCAAGCAAGTGACTTTAACTTAGTTCTCCTAACCGAAACGTGGCTTAATGCATCTATCTTGGACTCTGAATTGCTTCCTCTGTTCAACAACTTCAATATTTTCCGTTGCGATTGCAAAAACAAGCGGGGTGGCGGAGTGTTAATCGCCGCTCACCACAGTTTACAATGCTGCGCTGTTGACATTCCTTCGAGTCTTGAAGTAGTCTTTATTCACTGCAAAGCTGCCGTTCCACCCGTTGTCATTGGCATCTGCTATCGCCCCCCTGATTCCGATCCTTCTTTCGTTGGTGAGCTTCATGATGCTCTACAACTATTAACGTCAGCGTCGGATAACGCCCCTATTCTCCTCCTTGGTGATTTTAACTTTCCGGCGATAACTTGGTCTGATCTAGCATTAGCAATGTCGAAACCGAACACTGAAAGTGACTTCATAGATACTTGCCTTACTTTCAACTTATCTTAAATGATTAGCTTTCCTACGCGAACGACTTTTCATTCATCAAGCTTACTGGATTTATTTCTCACGACCCAATCAGATAAAGTTTCGTCCGTTTCTAGTCCGAGCAGCTTCAGTGATCATGGCGTCATTCATGCCACTTTTCAATGCAACTTGCCTAATCTAAAAAAGTAAAAAAGACGATAACCCTATACAACAAAGCAGATTATCAAGAAATGAATGATGAACTAGCTTCCTTTTCCGATTGGTTCCTCGTGGATTTTTCCAAACGTTCTGTTGACGAGAACTGGGAGCTCTTCAAAAACAAAATGCAGCAATTAATAAACATGTACATCCCCACAGTTACCATCACAGAACGGCCTACTTCGCCATGGTACAATAATACTTTGAAACGACTTAGCAACAAAAATAAAAGACAATTTCGGTCAGCCAAAAAATCAAAATCCAGTAACGCTTGGGAAAAATATCGTGAAACTGAAAAACTTTACGCATCCATGATCTCGGACGCTAAGCGGACGTTGTTCTCGTCAACCCTACCAGACATGCTACGAACAAACCCCAAAAAGTTCTGGAACACTATCAACCCAACTCATGCTAAACCCATTTCTTTACTAGATGAAGATAACATTCCCATCCCGGAGTTCAAGGTCGCCGAAACACTAAACTCCACGTTTTGCTCAGAGTTTACTGATGAGCCTGACGATGCATTTTCATGTGTTCCCTATGTATCTCCATGTGTGCCGTCCCATGATTGTCCTGCTATGCCCAGTGTCATTTTCGAACCAAATGGCATCATACAAGTCAGTGATTCCTTAAAAGTGACGTCTTCAGCTGGTATTGATTGTATAAATTCTAAAGTTTTAAAAAATACTAAACATCTCTGTGCTGTCATATTGTCGCACATCTTCCAGCAATCGCTGTCATCTGGAGTGGTGCCACGGGACTGGAAGGTTGGCAGGGTCATTCCGATACCCAAAAAAGGTCCGTCATCCTCACCTTCAAACTACCGGCCCATATCACTAACATGCATGTGCTGTAAAATAATGGAACATATAATTTATTCTCAAACAGTCAAATTCCTGATCTCTGTAAACTTTTTCCATTCCAGTCAGCACGGATTTCAGAAAGGCCTCTCCTGTGACACACAACTAGCGCTCTTTATTAACGACATCAGCTCAAGTATAGATCTGAATGTTCCTGTATATGCCCTTTTCCTAGATTTTGAAAAAGCTTTCGATAAAGTACCCCATAAACGCCTTTTTTTAAAACTTTCCCGCTTAAACATTGACCCAGCAGTTTTAGAATGGATACGAAATTTTTTAGATGCGGAGCATCTAATACTCGAGGCTTGTAGTGCGGCGCCGTCCGCAAGCTTCCTCCTCCTTCTTCCACCATCTGTGCATCCCTTCCTCCTCTACACACCGCGTGCGCTTCTCCTCTTCACGAACATTCGCTAGCTGTATAATGTAGCGCGCATGCGCCGTCATGCTTCGAGAACATCGGCAGCTGACACGCGCGCATGCGTCGTCACGCTTCGAGAACATCGGCAGCTGACGCGCGCGCATGCGCCGTCGCGCTTCGAGAACATCGGCAGCTGACGCGCGCGCATGCGCCGTTGCGCTTCTCCCCCTTCTCGAACATTCGACAGCTGACAGTGCATGCGCCGTCGCGCTCTATATATACTCAAGGTCGGCGCTCGCTCGCTCAGTTGCCGCTCGTCGATTGGTTTGTACGGCGCGTCGACGTCCAAGGTCGCGGTGAAATGAATTCCAACGAATCCACAAACACAATGATCGACGTCCCTTCGACCAGCGCCGCCCTTTCGCATACGTGTGTACGTGTTCACTCATTTAACACCCCCTCCTACAACCACGTTAACCAATTTAGCCATCGACCCAAGTAAGTCGCAATTTAACACCCCATTTCACAACTACGTTAATCAATTTAGCCATCGACCCAAGTAAGTCGCACTTTAACACCCCGTTAACCAATTATATGCTCCGCATCCTCCTCAGTGTTCCCCCGAGGGAAGCTGCGGGCAATTTTTTTGTCAAACCGGGAACAGTTCGTTTACTCCAACCAGACATCATCTACCACGCGTCCTGTCCTTTCAGGTGTACCTCAGGGTACGGTGCTCGGTCCCCTTCTATTTTTAATATATGTTAACGACCTACCTAGCAATATATCGTCCCAAATCCGTCTATTCGCTGACGATTGCGTGATTTATCGTCCTATTAACTGCCCTAATGACTCCCAGATCCTTCAAAATGATCTAATAACTATAGAAACCTGGTGCAAGAAATGGCTCATGACTTTGAACATTAGGAAAGCCTCCGTCATCTGTTTTCATCGCAGGAAATCTCACGCGGCTACTTCATACTTTTTTTCTGGTTGTGAAATATCCCTGGTGAACTCCTACAAATATTTAGGTATAAACATTACGCCAGATCTTACTTGGTCCTCCCACATAACAAACATTTCTAACGAAGCAAACAAAGTCCTTGGTTACCTAAGAAGAAATTTACGACTTGCTCCCCCTTCTGTTAAACTTTTAGCATATCAAACACTAGTCCGTCCGAAGCTTGAATACGCTTGCGCCGTCTGGGATCCCCACCAACCTAATCTATCCAAAACATTAGAATCTGTCCAAAATAGAGCATCTAGGTTTATATATTCCGATTACTCGCGCCACACAAGCGTTACTAACTTAAAGATTAAAGCCCATCTTCCCAGCCTTGAACTGCGACGCAAAGTCGCTAGATTAGCTCTTTTCCATAAACTTTTTCACTCACTGTCCGACGCATCTGTTATCATGCCCGCGCATTGCATATCTTCCCTCACTAGCCACAACAACTCAGTTTACCCTGCGCATGCCCGTACAACTGCTCACCTTCGGTCATTCTTCGTTCAGACAGCGAAGGATTGGAATGACCTTCCGTCCCACGTCGTGCGCCACTCCAGCCCCATTCTTTTCAAAGCGCACATGGAAGAAACCCTGTATTGCCCACCCCTCTTGTAACACCCCTCCCTGAGGTTTTTAGGATAATAAATAAATAAATAAACAAATAAATAAATAAATAAATAAATTGGCTGAGAGCTCCCGATATCTACAATTTTACTGAGGTTTTCGATGGCGACGTCTTGTTCTGGCATGTACACGTGGGGTGGATTTTCGCAAGGACACTTGTGGTGTACCCGCTGCATCACCCTTTTAGTTGAAGGTTAAGACAATGCTACAGTCTTAATTAGCAGTTGCGATATTACGAAAAGGTGCTCGCGGTGCTTTCAGTGTGTGTGTGTGTGTGTGTGTGTGTGTGTGTGTGTGTGTGTGTGTGTGTGTGTGTGTGTGTGTGTGTGTGTGTGTGTGTGTGTGTGTGTGTGTTGAGACAAACGCGTGAAGGGATAGCAGGAAGTTAGCTGGCAGATGACATCAGCAGTTTTCGTGGCCGCAGCAGGCCGATGAGGGGTTTAAGCGGTGCAATAATTCAGAAACGCCTGTGCTCCGCAGTTGGCGAGGTCGTGCTGGTTGTGACAATTCTTTGGAACTCTAATATAATTCTGCGTTCTACTATTGGTTACCGGACAGTCTTTTCTTCAAATAAAGCATGGATTGTTTTCTCTCGTCTTACCGTTTAGTGTTAATAAAACTGTGTTGGTGCAGCAGCGTCGAGTACTTTTCGTAGTTGGGAATATTCTGTGTTTCTTTGTGTGATTACTCGAATTATTAGCATTCGCTAAAAGGTGGATTGAGTCCGAAATTGCCTCTCGCAACTTCACCGTTATCAAAAATTTACACATCAATTCACAAAAGTACTGCAACGAAAGTCTGCGAAGCAACCGGTACGTACCTGGACCTTTTTATGAAAAGTAAGCGCATCACGCCGTCTCCGACGGTGATGAATTTAGCACTCCTCAGGAGGAAATGCTTGCTCTACGCGGCCCCTCATCACTCATCAAGTGTCTAAATCGTTTACCAATTTTTCTAAACCTCCCCGAAGTCCAAGTCGTGGCTATACGGCCACATCAAGTGTGAGACCCATGGGACGGCTTTCAGCTCTCCCATAGTAGTGTACCAAGGGCTGAAAATTGTATACCACCTTTTCTAAACACATACTTTTCAAGGCAAGAGCATTAAGTCGAGGAAGAACAAGTAAGGATTCCCAATAACTTTTTGTATGAAGACGTGGTGTGATAGACTTGACGGAACAGCTTGGCAAAAAAGCTTCTTGAGCTTACGCTGTCATTAACGTAGCCAGTTCTTGTTTGGTTGCAAATAATCAAAGAATAAATTTTATACAGAGCAAGACGTTTGATGTGAGATAAAATAGCTCACACAACTGCAGCCTATGCCTTCCTTCCAAATAACGATCAGTTATGGCGAAGGCACTGGTGGCACAGAAAAGTTTTAGCAGTTTATTTAATGACGCGATATTGGGCTGATAAAATTCGTCCCTGCTTCATACACGTTCTTTTGTCTCTATAGCCTGTGAAATGCACCGTGTGGCTGGTCACGATAATTTTCGAGGCTTTCATTTGTCTCAGAACACTCCTAGAATCTTACAGTGATACCATGTATGGGTCGAAGCATGAGAGCCCTCTGGTTGATCGTGAGTTTGCAGGCTCCGTGAGCCGGGGAGCCAGCGTGTGATGTGCTTGGTGGTGGCGTTTATTGCTGATGCGCGAAATCTGTAGCTACGATGATGAAAAACAGACGCGCAGTTTGCTTGGTGTAGACCCTCACACGTACTCTTGGAGACTTCAAGTATCGTCCATTCATGTAGCAATGGTGGGCAAGAAGAGCGTTAGAAAATAGCCCGCTGATTTTCTACACTTTCCTTCCCTCAATTGGCAAAGTATATTCAAATGAATGTTTGTATGAACTACATAAAAACTGCAAAATGTTGCCTTAAACATTACGCACGTTCTCTTTATATGCAAACCTAATAAGAGGCGTTCCTTACTCTTGAAAAACGTAAAAACGTCCTTTCAGTTTCGACGTTACGAGCTGGTAAATGTGGTGACCGGAAGTTTTTCGGGGGCACAACGCTTGCGATCTCGTCGCGCGTACTTGTTGGTCGAGGCTCCGAGCAGTCCTTGGCCGGCCTGACTGTGGGGTCCTCCAGCGATTCGTGAGTGCTCATCCGCGATACCGAGGAGACGGGGAGCGATATGGTTTGGTGCTTGCGGAGAAGCACGTTGCCACGGGTGCGCTAGCCGACTGGTCTTCCCGCGATAGTCAAGGTTAGTCTTGCCGTCAACGCAGTTAGGCTTAGCGGCAACTACGAGCATCGGTAGCGCGGTCAGATGGCGGCGTACTATCGTAATCTGAGCGAGCATCCACTTGCAGATAAAGCGTAACTATATTCCTTATCGGAGGTCTCAAATACATTCCCCGCAAACTTTCGCTATAGTGGCCCCGTGGCTTCCCCATGGCTGTGTTTGCCCCATATTTCTTTTTTTTTCATGAAGAAATTTATTCATGAGCTACAAAAACATGACCCCAGGCTGAGGTTCTTTTTTTCTTCGCGAGGCAATTCATTGGGTCACTATGCATTGCAACATAAACATCTACGCTTCAGAATCGGCGTTGATTTCGGTCAGTTCGTAGCATGGTATCAATGTTTCTGGAATCCTGTCATGAGATTAGCCTGATGAATGAGCCCTAAATAAAACACAGCAAAAGCTTTCTTTGAATGGAAACGTAGGCTGTTATCTAATACAAGCATTACCCTCCCCCCCCCCCCTCGCTTGATAGAGCGTCGGCCCTGGCGGGACTCCATGCAGTGTCGGCGGCTTGCTGGCTGAGGTGAGTTTAAGACCCCTGTTCCAAGTGATCGTCGAGCCGGGGACACGTAATGATGTAGCGCGATTTTCGACAGTCGTGGCCTTGCTGCAGGCAAACTGCTGAAGACTCATTAAAAAAAATTCGCCAGATCCCACTACCTAGGTAATCGATGTTATGCGAAGCATGCGCAGGAAAGGTCACTGCGTTGTATTTTTTTATCGAACTAAACCTTACAAAACGACGCAAAAAATGTACAAATGTTGTACGCACAGACATATGTTAAACAATCGCATGTGTACTGTTCCGTAACGATGCCAACAGCAGCATGGGTATTGGCAACACCAGAGTCAGTGAGCTGGTATGTAACCCATGCGCCAGCGAGGATGGCGGCCCTGGACACTGCTACAGATAAATGAGCTTCAGTGGATGGCGCTTCGCTACGATTGTCGTTAACCCAACGTGGCGGCTGTATGACGGGAGTACGGAAGTGATGTTTATAGGATTGGATAGCCAGCACTGCAACCACAACTGACGTTTCACGAACAGTACGGCCTACCTGAAAAGCAGTTCCCAGACCTGGTTGGCCGTGTGGCAAAATACCTGATTGCCACGCGAAATAATGGGGCTGGAATCCTGCTGTGACCATTATACTTACTCTATGCGTTCTTTGGGTCAACGCTGCTGATGGCAGATTTTAGGGGTGAAGCTCCTTATATACCGCTTAATTGAAATCCTTCACGCCCCACATGACCCGAACTGAAGCTGGACACCTGCACAGCAAAAAAAAAAAAAAAGCGCACATGCGTGAACAACCGACTTTATGTGTAACCAACTATAAACGACAGCAGAATACATCATCACCCAAGCCGTCCGTCCATCCGTCCGTCCATTCATTCTTCCGTGCGCCCATCCATCCGTCTATCTATCTGCCCGTACGCCTATCTGTTCATCTCTCTGTAAGTCCACCATCTATCTGTAGGTCCATCCGTGCACACGTCCATCTGTTCGTCAGTCCGTGAATACGTTCACCTGTCCGTCCATACGTGCATCCATCCATCCATGCATCCGTGCATCCATCTGTCCATTTTTAACACTAGCCGGCGACTTCAACGCAGACGTTATGGGCCTTACGACCTACAGCTTCGCCCACTCGTCGCCATTCACTTCGTAAATATGCACTGATCTTTTTCCCTAATGCTCTCGCAATAAAATAACTATGTCTGTTCACACGGTTCCTTGGTTGATGAAAACTGTCAATTGCCTTAAATGCATTGCACTTAACTACAATTGTGCTCGAACCGACGTAACAGATGTGTCATTTCCATTTCCAGATGTGCTATTTAGAACGATTTCAGGCACCAAGAAGTGTGTAAGACATTTTTCGATATATTTCTGGGTGGCTTTCAGTATATATAATTTGGAATCAGATAGCATAATGGTTCCAGGAACTAAAATTACAATTTCGCAAAAAAAATCGTTTTTTTTCTGACATTTCTTCTGATCCGAAAGGGAGGGTTCACCCTTAATTCAACCCTAACATTTTACATTACTCCTCCTTCAACTTCAGTTTAACATCTGTTTTCTTTCGCCACCTCCCTTCCATTCAGTTATTTTCTTCGTTCCTTCGTTGCACACACCTTTCCTTTCTAACCAGAGTTTTTGTTAAGTAGCTTACAGCGTATGAAGACCTCGCTTACTTGAAGTCTGAGATCAAGAAGGCTTTCCTTCTATTGAGCACGCAATGTAGTATCGCAGGGACTGTTTTGGAAATCCTCTTTGCTTGTCACGAGCATAGTGATAAGCAGAGAAGAGTGACCCTAGAACTTCGCAGCAAAAGTAAGCAAGTAAGGAAGTTGCCCGTCTAACGCAGCACCCACATACACTTCATCAGTAAGGCATCTTCTCTATCGCTTCGCTTGCTTGTCGTGCCATTCATTCTCAGCTGTCCAACCAGACCGTAAGATAGTAGATGTCTGTCTGTCTGTCTGTCTGTCTGTCTGTCTGTCTGTCTGTCTGTCTGTCTGTCTGTCTGTCTGTCTGTCTGTCTGTCTGTCTGTCTGTCGTACTGTTTTTCCTTTCCTACATTCCTTCTATCGCTGCTCTTATTTTCATCTCACGTTGTCGATCCCTCAGCTTGTTGGTGGGCCGCGCGGATGCACTCCGATTGCCAGCGTCGGCGTTAGGCGTGCACTGATGGGAGAAGAGTGGCGGGCGCGTCGTAGGGGAGTGCGAACTCGTGCTTCTGCCTTGACAGAAAGAACGGGTGTTGTACCAAGGTTGACACGTGGTCAGAGAGATGGAGTTTCTCTCTTGAGAAGGAGGGGGGAGGCGTAAGTCGTGCGCTTTGCGGAGCGTTGGTAGGTGGGTATGCGCGGGACACCATTGTTCAGGAGTGCGTATGTATCGTGGGTACAGCGTCGGTGGTGATTGTACGTAGAATACACAACGTCATAAGGTGCGCCGTCTCTTTCGTACCACGGCACGTGGCAGCACCCTCTTACTTATTCTCTCGGGTGGCTGTATTGTGATCAGAATGAAAACGGGAATCGGCGCTGGCTGGTGAATGGTGATAACCGACTGCTCCCAAGGGCCTTCATCTATTTATTTGTCTATCTATCTATCTATCTATCTATCTATCTATCTATCTATCTATCTATCTATCTATCTATCTATCTATCTATCTATCTATCTATCTATCTATCTATCTATCTATCTATCTATCTATCTATCTATCTATCTATCTATCTATCTATCTATCTATCTATCTATCTATCTATCTATCTATCTATCTATCTATCTATCTATCTATCTATCTATCTATCTGTCTGTCTATCTGTCTGTCTATCTATCTATCTATCTATCTATCTATCTATCTATCTATCTATCTATCTATCTATCTATCTATCTATCTATCTATCTATCTATCTATCTATCTATCTATCTATCTATCTATCTATCTATCTATCTATCTATCTATCTATCTATCTATCTATCTATCTATCTATCTATCTATCTATCTATCTATCTATTTATTTGTCTATCTGTCTGTCTGTCTATCTATCTATCTATCTATCTATCTATCTATCTATCTATCTGTCTGTCTGTCTGTCTGTCTGTCTGTCTGTCTGTCTGTCTGTCTGTCTGTCTGTCTGTCTGTCTGTACTGTACTACATACACCCTGTCCCCAAAGTCACTTTCTTTTCGACAACTTGTATGTTCTCCTGCGAGGCTTACTTCTCCTCTCAAAGACCCCATAAGCAGTTTTGCAAGCTGCGCAGGAGAACAAAGGAACAGCGCCGGTGTGCTCTCCAAGGAGCTGAAATAAGATGTTGGCAATGGAGAGATGCTCACATGAAGTCCCTATTACACCACACAACAGATACGGTGGGTAACGCTGGGGCTTCAGGACGAAGTGGTGGTAAATAAAAAAGCAAAGAATCTGAACAATTTCTGCACTATTGCGAATACGAAGTTGTGATAAGTTTTCCGATAAGAGGAAGCGGAAAAGATCAGAACAGCTGGGCTCATTCTTGAAGGTTGGCGGAAAAGAACTAGACGGGGTCCGTTTCTGCGACACATTCGAGATTGTCGGTGGTGCTCGCGGTGTATAGGAGACAGCATAAAGAAAGGGGGAGAGGGGGGGGGGCTTGGTTTCTGTGGCAAAAGAGAACGCCTATCTGAAGCGATACATGTACCGATCGATCTTAGCGGTGACATGTGGACGGCAAAGAAAGCCAAGAAGAAGTGTGCCACAGAGCCTCGAGATAAATGGAGACATCGGAACTAAGAAAGGGAAAGCTGCAAAGAGAAAGTTTCATTGCTACGACCTGTCCTTAAAGCACTAGAGGGGTAAGGACAAGTGACTCTCTGTATGTGTTTATTTTTGTAGATACAGTTTCGTGCATCGTTGTAAACGGTAAAGTGAACTCTGTTTCTGGTCGAGGCAGAGGCTGATTGGAAATGTTCTTTTTATAAACAAGTGAATGCAACTGTGCAACTGTTCGATATTGACAACTGGTATTAAAAGAGCAGACCACCACAGGTACAATGGTAGTGTTTAAAATCTTTATTAGTCGAACCTGTGCCTAGCAAACTATGTAACGCAAATTACAAAGAATACACACTATACGCTGATATGGGTCACCATATCGGTTATCTGTCGGTAATGTGATCCAGTATTGTGTCGGTGATATGAATTGTCGCAAATTCGCTTGTGAAGCTCAGTAATAATCAGTTAAACGAATAATGTGTGCAACATTAACAGCGAGATAAAAAAATTGCCCGCAGCTTCCCTCGGGGGAACACTGAGGAGGATGCGGAGCATATAATTGGTTAACGGGGTGTTAAAGTGCGACTTACTTGGGTCGGATGCTAAATTGGTTAACGTGGTTGTGAAATGGGGTGTTAAATTGCGACTTACTTGGGTCGATGGCTAAATTGGTTAACGTGGTTGTAGGAGGGGGTGTTAAATGAGTGAACACGTACACACGTATGCGAAAGGGCGGCGCTGGTCGAAGGGACGTCGATCATTGTGTTTGTGGATTCGTTGGCATTCATTTCACGGCGACTTCGGACGTCGACGCGCCGTACAAACCAACGGACGAGCGGCAACTGAGCGAGCAAGCGCCGACCTTGAGTATATATACAGCGCGACAGCGCATGCGCTGTCAGCTGTCGAATGTTCTCGAAGGAGAAGCGCGCGCGCAACACAGATGGCGACGGCGCGACGGCGCATGCGCTGTCAGCTGTCGAATATTCTCGAAGGAGAAGCGCGCGCGGCACAGATGGTGGGCGACGGCGCGACGGCGCATGCGCGCGCGTCAGCTGTCGAATGTTCGAGAAGCGGTGCGGACGGCGCACTACAAGGCGCGAGTATAAGATGCTTCCGCATCTAAAAAATGGCAGCATATCCACGGAGTGAATGATGGAGAGTGGGGCGAAGCATTCGTCCGTCCATGCGTCCGTCTGTGTGACCGTCCATGCGTCTGTTTGTGCGCCCATCCCTGCGTTCTTTCATGCATCCGCCCCTGCGTCCGTTCATGCGTCCATCCATGCATCTGTTTGTGTGTCCGTTCGTTCATCTATTCAACACTCCAAGTCCCACCATCTCGCATCTTTTTATCATATATTCCCCATATAGAAGCACCGCCATCCAGCGGACATTCCAAGGACTAAACGAGAGGTGGCACACGCACACTTTCTTACGGCCTGCGCTTTGGGTCCACTTCCCACCTTTAACCACCTCGAGTTCATGGTATATTCTAGTTCACTGTATTCATGGCACTGCGACCAAACGCTCGCTAAACCTTTCGAAAACCAAGGAGGTTACGCCCAGCGAGTATAACGTAGCAACCTTTCCCTGTCAGATAGGGCTCAATTTACATGCCAATGGCTGCTAATGAGAAATGAGAGACAGGAGAATTCGGCTTTTACTTTCTTACGGCTTGCGCTTCGTATCTACTTCTCATTTTTAACCACCTTGAGTTCATTCATAGTATATACAAGTTCATTGTATCCATGGCACTGCGGCTCAACGCTCGCTAAACCTTTTTAAAGCTAAGGAGGTTACACCCAGCGAGTATAATGTAGCATCCCTTTCTTGTCCGATAGTGCTCAATGTACATGCCAATGGCTGCTAATGGGGATCGCAGCGTGCGCGTTGACTAAAAGCCGAATGCTCATGTCTCTCATTCCCATTAGCAGCCATTGGCATGCACATTGAGCACTATTTTTATTGTTAAACAACGCACAGAAGAAATCTCTCACTGGCACCACCTTGTAGGTCAAGTGTTATACCTATTTCGGGTATGTGCCACTGGTGGTTACATACGAGGGACGCCCAAGCCACGCCATAAGGAGCTTTGCCCCTAAAATAATAGCCAGACTGCACGAGGTCACGAGATACGTACTGTAGTCAGATGTCAAGCTAGTGTTCATATTGGCCTCGTGCGCCTGAGAAAACTGAAATTGTTATCAAAATAAAAAAAGGTTATCAGCATATACCGAGCTTTGTACTCATTCATAGCCATGTCTGAATTCGTGAGTTTTCTATGGTAGTCTGCACTCACCTTCTTTCATAGCCATGTCTGAATTCGTGAGTTTTCTATGGTAGTCTGCACTCACCTTCTAAATATGGTGTCTCTGTACCCTTCATTAGTTCAAACCGAAAAATTCTAAACTTTAAAGTGTCAGTAATAATTGTGGCTTTTTACGTTCGAAAACCGCTATATGATTATGAGGCATGCCCCAGTACAGGACTCTGAAAATAGTCACCACCTGGAGTTCTTCAGAATGCACTGACATGGCACTGTACACGGGCTTTGAGCATTAAGTTTCTATGAGAATGCAACTGCCGCCGGCCGTACTCGACGACATGACTTTGGGGCCAAACATCGAGCACCGTAACGAAAACCCGACCGTGGCCATCTGCGTCAATTTCTAGTGGTTTCAAGTGCTATTTTTTACTCCCCTTTCTCTTTCAGCCCCCTATTCCCCAACCCCAGTGTAGGGTAGCATACCGCATACTAGCATCTGGTTAACTTCCCTGCCTTCCTTATTTCTCGTTTCTCTCTCTCTTCTCTCTCAAGTGCCCGAGTTTGCACGTAAGCTTTAGGTCATCCCCACAATGTGACAATGAATAATGCACTATTAGATGTACGAAAACTCCGCTAAGCACTCATTTGACGCTCCCACCGTAAGCGTGTCCCAATTGCTACCACTATCAAACACGATATCCTCCTCGAGGTATTTTCTCTTGTACACTGTTTTCTCAATGATTTGCCAAGAACTGCACTCTCTGCGCCAGGCCTCCATCGCATTGGTACTCCCAAGGGTGCGTTTAAGATCCCCGAACATCCTGCCACCGCACAAGATTAATTTCCAAGATTAACGAGATTAACTTCCGTATTCAAAACACTCCTCGACTCGACTTTCACCCTTGACTTGACAGAGTTGAGCAGTGCGCCATTTCTCGACGGAAAATGAAGCTTCGCTACTCAATAATCGCAACAGATTATCCCTGATATGCAGAGACTTGCCGTTCTTAGAGATGGCGCTACCGTCGGCTTTCTCGAGTGAAGGTGAAGCGTTGAGTGAAGGAACGTTTAAAAATACGGGGGTAAGTATGTGCAGGAGGTAAAACCAAACGAGGTTCTAAAGCGTCGTCGCTGACACAGGCTCAGATACGTATATGTTTACTTTCTTTTTCGCTCTTGCGTTTCAACTCGATGGAGAGCGTGCGGCCTTTATATCTGTATATATATTGTCATGACCGAAAAAGACGCTGGGACTCGGGCTCGCGGGTAGCTAGGGCGAGGTAGAAGAGAACGAAGCTATCCTGCCTTCGTTCTGTATAACTGCCCTAGCGATATGTTTATCCTAGCTGAGCACCAGTGACTACATTTTTAAGACCGCTATCTCGTCCTCCAAAAATGATCTTCCAGCTTCAAAAAACATCTTTCCACTAAGCATAAGAACCATGGGTGCAGATATATGTTTAGGGAGGGTATTGACTCCAGGGCTCTGCCTGCAAAGAGACTTGAAATTAATGATACTACGTTTACGTTAAACTTAACAAGTGTGCTTATCGTGCATAGAGAATGTGATTCATGAATAAAAAAATCGTCGATTTAATTGCAGAGGCGTCAAGTTTAGCGACTAATTGCGTGCATTATCGGTATTGATATTAATGGCTTTGAGAAACGATGGCTCGTATCTGGGGACTCATTATCGATAACGGTGCGAAGTTTGCCCATTTAGTGAATTGAGATTAATTGGTCCAGTGGCTACGCTGTAATTCGGGAAGTGCTAGTTTTTTGCCCGCTGATCAACTCTAAGCGGAATGAAGGAGCTCTATTTCATGAGTGAATAAGCACATGCGTCATCGAAGCTTTAGTTACTATACGTATTCGCAGTGGTAGAGCAACCCTGCACTCTGTAAGGTGATTGTGTTGTACATAAATTACATAGAGGCTACATAATTACATAGGCTACATAATTACATAATTACATAGAGACTGAATGAATTGAGTTGAAGCAAGTTTATATTTCAAGCTGTTTCAGTAGAAATCGAGCCGTATCGGGTACACTAAGTACACATCACAATTACGACTAACTCCACACTCCACAGCTTGTACAAATGAGGGAAATTAGCCATCATGTTGTCCAATTTCGATCATTTTCCATCGCACTTGAAAGTGCACGACATGTCACAGCACTGCCACCCTGTGATGGTCAGGTAGTTGAAGAAAAATAAATTGGCAGGTTCCCCGTCAGTGGATGGAAATTGACTGTGTTGTAATTTATTTATTAAGCTAACCGTTGCAAAATGGAGCTTAAGGTATGCACGTATGCACGCCTAAACACATGTTTACCAGCCACATAATTTTTTATATAACCAGTTGTTTACAGCGGCTTAACGACCCCAACAGCACAATGAATATCAGAAACACTAGAAGCGACAAGCCTATATGAAACGCTGGTGCGCACGAGGATGGCAGCCCTGGACACTGCTACACAAATCAACGTCATCCTATGGCGTTTAACTGCGATTGACGTTACCTTCACGTGACAGCTGTATCGTAGGAGTACACATGTAATATGTTCGAAGTTGGAGAGCCAGCACTGAAACCCCAATTGACGTTTCGCGAGCATTAAGGTCCGTTTCAAAAGCAGTGCCGTGAGGTCGCGGGGCTCTATGGTAGCATACCCGAATTCCACCCAGTATGCCGGGGTTCGAATCCTGCGGGGAACCTCACATTTACTCTTTGCATTCGTCTTCCAGCTTTTATTACCTTCGAGTGTTTTCTTAACGCTCACACGTTAAAATTACCTATGTCTGTGCTCACCGTTCCTAGGTATAATGTCAACTGTCACTGACCTGTGGCACATACGTCCTCACGGGAGTTTGCCACACGTCTGGCGAAAAGAGTTTGACGACGTACGTGACGGCATTGGGAGGTTATGCACGTCATGACCAGCGAGTCACATTCGTGAAACCATTTTACCATTCCATACTAATTTCGATTTACACCAAGGAGGTGATTTTGAGAGCACCCCGACATAGACGGCTCAATAGATAGATAGATAGATAGATAGATAGATAGATAGATAGATAGATAGATAGATAGATAGATAGATAGATAGATAGATAGATAGATAGATAGATAGATAGATAGATAGATAGAAAAAGGATACAAGAAAAATGAGCGTAAGGAACCAAGAAGAGAATAAAAGGAAAAAAGAAACAAGGAGTGAAAAAAGATACAAACAAAAGAAAGAAACAAAAGTGAAGAACGCAAGAAACACCAAAGGGAAAAGAAAAAAAGAAAAAAAAAACAAGGAACAATGACAGAACGAAGGAGAAGAAAAAGAAAGAAGTAGTGAAAGAAAGAAAATAAGGTAAAAAGAAATTAAAATAAACAGTTGTATTTCCCGCACACAGAGACGTAATCTCTCGTGGCCTCCCTCGCCCTTATTTTTCCCGATGGGAGAAACGTTTCCTCAATTTTCGCACTTTGTGCAGCACATTGGTAGTCCGACATGACGTAACCAGTCCGCAAAATGTTTCATCGGTAAAACCTATACGGCTTTCCTCTCACATTTTGTCTCTCTTCATCGAAGATGGAAGAGCCGTTGCGCATAAATAACCGCCATTCGTCTGTTACGAAAGCTGTCGGATCGTCTGCTGCACCCGCCAACCATCACACGCTACAAACACCTGCCTCACCGAAACGCGCTGAAGGGGATATAGTGACAGCTGTAAACAGCTGCTGTTTTGTATTCCCTCCATGGTACTAACACTACTTGGCCTTCCTTCCTGTAACTGACCTTGGGAATAAGTCATGCTTTGGTAACAGATGCTCCCAGACACGAAAGGCCACACGAAACTGCTGCACCCGGAGCGTCCCTTATGAAAGAACCGCTTTATATTGAAGCACTCAGAAAAGGACGCAGCCCAAGGTTGCCGGACCGCTATGGAATGCTCTCTGAACTTCGCGCCATGCCTTTACCACACTCAACTGTCCTGAAAGGGAAGTCAGGGGTGGTGAAGGCACTCTTCTTTGGTTCGAGCCAGCGGAAGTGACTGTCGTACTCGTTGCATCTGCCGCCACTGTCACGGTTTCTATCGTGCTAACGAAGAGCCTTCTCCGTCACGGGGGTTTCTGTCCGTTAATCTTTCACCCTGTCACATCGCAGATAAATGAGAGGCGACCTTTCTACCCCCATTCTTCCTGCGAAAGTAGACATCATCAGGATGAGAGAAAAATAATTTTTTCTTTTCCTCTCGTGTAACAGCAAACAATATATATATATATATATATATATATATATATATATATATATATATATATATATATATATATATATATATATATATATATATAAGGAAAAGAAGTGTATACCTAAGGGCTCGTTTTTCCGTGTTTTAACACAATATTAATGAGATCTAACAGACAGTAATGCCAAGGAATGTACAGGGGAAGTTATTAAAACCAATCGAATGTAAATAAGAAGAAAGAAAAGTGGATGAAAAAATTACCAACTGTGAGCAGGAATCGAACGTACGACCTTCGAATTACGCGTTCGAATTTTTTCATCCACTTTTCTTTCTTCTTATTTACATTCCATTGGTTTTAATAACTTCCCCTGTACATTCCTTGGCATTACTGTCTGTTATATCTCATATATATATATATAGTCCAGTAGATCCTCCGTGAGCGGTCACAACGTGGTTTATTTCGACGTTTCGGCCTAGAGTCTGGCCTTCATCAGGATTAAAGGTACAGTTTGTTGGTGCTCAGCTTTATACAATCTCAAATCAGAGGGCAAGGAAAGAGGAAAAAAGACAGAAAAAAGAAAAAAAGAAAAAAGAAAAAAGAGAAAAAGAAGAGAAAAATATTATACGGTGGACTCCCCTCGGGCACCCTCCTTCCACTCTTCCTTCCACTTCCCCCTCATCTCCTCCCCTTCTCCCCTTCACCTTTCTGATGTCAGCGGGATGTGTATGCTTCCTTTCACTAACTTATTCCTCCTGACCAGACGGCGCCTCCTGGTACTGGCGGTTCGGTGTGGGGGGACAAAAAGGAGCTTTTTTAGGAAGTTCTAAGCCTTTAACTACTCGGAGTCCCGTCAACATTTCGTCGTAGAAAGAGGGGTGCCCCGTATTGCGGCAGAGGCTGGTAAGCGGGCACAATGCGAATTCCTTGCCCGCTTCTGGATTACGCGTGTAGTGGGGGTCTCCCGGCTGTGCACAGGGTTGCTGTTGGGCATGTCATGGCATAATTGATTGGATAGTAAAATAAAACAGAAAACAGACGACAGCTGCACTAAGGAAGAGTAGTTACACTTGGAATTGTTTTGGGTTGTCCAGTGCCCTTCGCAGCTGCAGTGCCGTAAACTCAGTTACTATTTTCATTATTGCCGTTATTGTTTTCTAATGCTTTAATTGCTGCAAGTGTACCAGGATTCTCATTTATTCCTCTATCGAGGGTGTTAAATTGGTGGATAAGGTATGACTCTCGTTGTTCACGTTCTCGATTTGATTTAAATCCCGTCTCTAAGAGCGTTACTGATAGTTTGTCGAATGCATGGTCGGGAAGATTGAGATGTTTTGATAAAGGTAGACTTGGGGCTGATTTCGCATGGGCTCTGTGATTATTGAAGCGAATCCTAAATGGTGTTTCTGTTTGTCCGATGTACTGCATATATATATATATATATATATATATATATATATATATATATATATATATATATATATATATATATATATATATATATATATATATATATATATATATATATATATATATATATATATATATATGTGTGTGTGTGTGTGTGTTGTGTGTGTGTGTGTCTGTGTCTTCGAAACGTTCTCTTCTTGTTAGATATCTGTGAAGAGATGAAAGCTATTTTTGTCTTGGAAGAATATAGAAGAGCTAGTTCTGGCCTGTCAGTTCAACGGTGTGAAAAGTGCGGCATATTGAATTGAGCGAAACAGGAAAAGTTTGAGTATGATACGCATTAAAATTTGAAAGAAGGAAGTTTACAATGGGCCACTTGATGACTGGTTTAAGCTTAAATGAAAGCAGCGTTGCTGTTATCGTGCTCTATATACGAGATCAATCAGCCAAAATAAGCTGGCGTTTGGCAAAAGCTAGTCAACTCAAGCAATAATTTACTGATTTTATTTAACACACGTTAGCTACAATTTAGCCACCATTTAATTGCATTTCCTACATTTTACTCGAATCTAAGCGTGACCCAGCAACACTAGCAGATATTCTACAAGTGCTAATCACCCCAAACAAATATTATCAATGATTTAGCGAGCCCTGCAAGTCATTATTGGGTATTTATCTATTACTAGACGGCGTTAACAAGTGCTTTTAGCGGTTCATTGAAGGCAATTGTTGAACTCGGTCAGGTCTATTGATTGTCACCCATTTGATATGAAAAACAACAGCCATTTTCATAGTTGTTAGAAGCAACGTAATGAAACCAACATATCATGAAGCAAGAGAAATACCAAGGTGTACTATCCATAGTTCTTCAGCTCAGGTATGCTACTTCTGTACCAATGATTCTAAGAACAGTACGGGCACATATGCTGCCGGGGAAATTGCGGGCATGTGCCACACTGCATCGGTGGGTAAATAGGTAATAAACTTTATTAAAGATCAAACGAGGAATCCCTGACCCAGGCTAGGCCTCCAGGGGTCGTCGTCCGCGGAGCATCGTGCGATGTCCTCGGCGATAGCCCTGGCTCGCTGGACAGGCCAGATTTGGTCCAATGTGCGTGGGCTAAGAAGGGCGGGTTTGACGCTCTTCTTTTCTTCTTTCTTTCTTCTTTCTTTCTTTCTTTCTTTCTTTCTTTCTTTCTTTCTTTCTTTCTTTCTTTCTTTCTTTTCTTTCTTCTTTCTTTTTTTCTTTCTTTCTTCTTCTTTCTTTCTTTCTTTCTTTCTTTCTTCCTTTCTTTCTTTCTTTCTTTTTAGTTTTCCTTCTTTCCTTCCTTCGCTCTTAATGCTTGTCCTGCGTGCAGTAAATCCAGAAGAACACGTATACAGCAGAGCACAAGCTTAATTGAGTTACATATGCACCTATGCAACGGCGTGGGATAACCTCGTGATCTATCCCAGCAAAACTAACAGCATCTTTACTTTGCCGAGCACATGTGGTACTGCACTTGCATATGAACTTTCTTTTTACATGACACCGATATAAAGAGGCCTGCACCACTGAATCGATCTCTTAAAGTCCACGCTTTTGCGTCTCTTGCGCGGGTCAATGAACTCAGGAGCAGAGGTGGGCCTCCCGTGTAACTCGCTTATCTCGTTAAAGAGCTCGCCAAACAGAGCTTGCTCGAAAAGCCAATACCTCTAACGAATCAAGTATCCTCATTAGGCTGGGAGAACAAAAAATGTTTAGAAAATCAGTTGGTACAGCTCCGGGCTTTCACT
The DNA here is from genome assembly GCA_013436015.1 of Rhipicephalus annulatus. Lineage (NCBI taxonomy): Eukaryota > Metazoa > Arthropoda > Arachnida > Ixodida > Ixodidae > Rhipicephalus > Rhipicephalus annulatus. The sequence continues at coordinate 176,385 of WOVY01001437.1, forward strand.
GAATTTGCGTTCTTTAATCGAATACCTGCATCGACTAATGAAGCTGTGGATAGCTAGAACATTTTTTCAGACAATCTAATTTTAGTTGCCCCATCGCCGCAACCTCTAATGAGCGAACTTTCATTCTTTCAAGAGTCTTCGATGGCCTGAGTGGTGTCCTTCGTTATGCCAGCCATTTGTTACTTTCATCCGCCATGGTTTCGCAGTGGTTATACCGCTATACTGTTGACCCGCAGGTCGCGAGATCGAATCCCAGCTGCGGTGGCCGCATTTTTTGACAAAAGAAAAAATGCTTGTGGCTGGTGTACTTATACACAGGTGCGCGTTACACTAAAGAGTAAATCGGTTGCGTCCGTATTAGTAAGGTAATATTTCACTATCGCTAAAACATCGCTCTACCACGAAACCACGCTTCGGAAGCGAGAAAACGCGTGAAAAGAAAATTCAGGTACCGACGCCACCTTAAGGTTCCCGCACTAAATGTTATGTCATCAATTTTCGAAGGCGTCTCCTGGATTCTAAGTAGCCTCCGATCGGTTAAAAATGAAGTATACGCAGTAATCTGTGGATGCCATAGATTGAGCATACGAAGTTTCAGAAAATTTTATCAAGACAATGCCACGAAATACTTTAAATACTATCGGAATTTCTCACGTCACGGACGGGTGTGATGTAAATATACACAACGCAATAAGATTACGTTGTTATATGTACGCAAATTGGCAGGAGCAAGCACAGGACCGAGTTAACTGGGGGGAACATGAGAGAGGCCTTTGTCTGCAGTGGACGTAGTCAGGCTGATGATGATAATGATGATGATAATGTACAGCGTTTCAAACGTCCTTGATGATCCACTGGGCAAAATTCACGGAGGATTTCCGGTTACCAATGTACCTCCGGATCTTCGCCCACTCATCATCATTCACTCCATGAACAAGTGTGATTTTTCTTTTGTTTACTTTACAATCAATTTCCTAGGCACCAATTTGGGAGCTTAATTTAAATGTCTTCAAGGCTTTCTTAAGCAGCTGGGAGGCTGACCTGCTTTTTTTCATTCACACATTACTCCGTTTTTATCTCTTAATTCATTTAGAGATAACCAATATTGAGACATATAATTCATGATTGTGTTTGTAGGCGTAGATGACATGTCCTTAAAGTTACTTCATTTCTGTACGCCATGGACAACCTGTCTCCCCCACCTCTCATACCTTCAAATCCTTACATTTGCTTGTTTGGTTAGGTAAAAACTCCTAAACTTGGACACGTGGTTTTGAAGCATGATTAGTCGTATCTGCACACACTAATCCTTCGTTAGGAGTTCTCTCATGAGAAATTATCGGCAAGTGTCAACCATGCTTTTCTGGGCTCTTCTTCAATTGAAATCACCAAACACCAAACCCCCTTCCCTCATTTGCGTTTGTGTTCACTTTTCGTTCGTGTGTCATCAAGGCCCCCGAAACTACGACGTTCAATTCAAAGGTTCAATTAGTCGTCTTGAAGACTTCTCCAAACGGCCGAAAAGTCTTGCTAATTTTCCTCTGTGACACCTATAAACCGACCGAATTCATTGTTTACCTACAGATTACTTATATTGAGACATCTACTTCATGTCTGTAGTTAGAGATCTTCAAGACGTTAATGGGGTGTCGGTAAGTAGATTTTCGCTTCCACATGCAAAGGTGAACTAAACTTCCCCACTACTTTTTTTTCATTTGCATTCATACAGCTACCTTACTTTGGACGTTTCATTCACAACTTCATTAGCGTTCTTGAAGACGTCCCTTAGGATGGAGTGGATCATTAGTCTGTCACAGGCACATCCACAACATGCTTTCTTTTAGTTCATTTGTTTACGTAATGATTACCTAAATTGATGCATCGTGCAGACAGCTTCATTAGCGGTCTTCGAGGCCTCATCTAGATGTCTAGAAGTAGAAGACTCATTTCTCCAATTTCATTCATTTCTGTTTATTTCCCGCAACGAAAAAAGACCGGGAAGAGGGAAACGTTTCAAAGTCGCTGTTTGTTTCTTTCACTCGACTAACGTTTTAATCATGCGTGACATTTAACCAAATTCCCCCCAAAACTAAGTTGCCGAATTAATTATTACCATGCAGATAAGGTGCTTCGTATGATGAAATGACTGTGAGAGGCCGTGCACACCGTCCTTGGCAAGCGGCCGCCGCTGTCGACGAAATTAATCGCTTCAGTTTGTCTCCAACCTCGAGGCCAGCGACCGGCTAAGGCGCACTGCTGAAAAAGCCCGCATTGCGAAAACATCTAACGATATCTTTCGTTAAAGCTCGCCAACTCGGAGAACTCTTTTTTTTTACATCCGACGCAATAATGAGTTTTGTGGAAAGCTTCTAAAAGAAGCAGGATCATCCTATGAAAAAAA